>NIBX01000108.1:1800000-2113719 GCA_002718315.1 Agaricales sp. HM26-F1 | reverse complement strand
CCATATCATGAATACCAATGAATTAATATTGTGAGACTACGCTAAGAATGAGGGTGTGATAAGGTAGGAGGCCATAGGAAAGAACAAATGCGTGGGTATGACTGCACGATGCAAGAAGATGAGTGATGTAGGGAGAAGACAGTGGAGTGATGTAGGAATACATTGGAATGTCCGGCAACATGATAGCAAAAGAGAAAGCAAGGGAAAACAAATGTGGATTCAAGGAGGCCGAGTTATCATCAAAGCCTGATGGAGTCCATGGAGAAGACGTGGAAGCAGGGGAGGGAGTACCTGAGCTGGTATCCGAATACGATGGGGTATCCGGAGTAGTAGGAGAGGTAGACTGAGAAGAGAGGTGGGAGGGTACCGCAGTGTTAATGGGATGTGGGAGTATTGAAGAAGTGGGAGAGGGCTCTGGTGGTGATGACCTGTGCGCATTGCCGAACATGAGGATTGGGCTAATGGTGGCGTTGGGTGGGGGCATGGGGGTTGGAGCGTTGGAAGAGTTACCGGCGGCGGCGGCTCTTGCAGCACGTCGGGAGACCTGACTCAGGGAGAGTAGGTCGGGTAGGGGTCGTTGGACACCAAGAGATAGCCCTTCACCGTTTTCTATTTATTCGAATCAGTGTCGTCACAGATCACCTTGGAGGCGATCATGAAGGCTGAGATGAAGTGACGATGACCAGAGTAGCCCCGAGTGGTGGGAAAACGAGCTTTAAGACGCTGTAAGAGGACGAGGGCGGCGAAAGTGACGGAGGTATGAAGCTTGGTGCAATACAGGGCGTAGGCGATGAAGTATGGGAGCTTGCCTGGCTGGGAGGTTGGCTTGAAGGATATTAGAGAATGCTGGAGAAAGGAGGTATGATATGAGACTGACCTGAGCATACCGTTGCTTGAGGATCCCATTGGCAGGATGAGCGCAATTACTGGGTTATTTCGTCGTATTGTCAATCAATATTGTATAGGTATGCTGATGATAACGGTAAAAATACAAATCATGCTGCAGAGAATTCCGGAAATGCTACAAAGAACAGAAAAAATGCGATAAAACAAAAGACTACAGGTCAGAGGGAGGCTCATCCCAATTTTGGATGGAAGGAGTAGAGAGACGGATCGAGGAAGTCGTCAAACCTGTCCGAAGGAGGCTCAATTCGTATCGATGCCATCTTCTCTGCAAGATCCTCGGCTGACACCTCGTAAGCCACCAGTATCCCTTCAAACGCAGTCTTGGTGGTCTCGAAGTCAAGCGTTGGGATATCTTCAGACGTCTGCTCAATTTCATGCTCAGGTTCCTGGGATTCCGCCGCAGCTTTCTCCTGGCCCTCCCTATATTGCAGGAGCTTCAAGAAGCACGCCGAGACGTGGAGCAAGGGTTGCTATGCCGAATCAGACCGCTTGATAAGTTAATAAGGAGCTGAATGTTTCTCACCACAACCATAGTTTCTAAAACCGTAACGCGCGAACTCAGGTTGTCAGTTGGGTTGGACACCCTGAGCTCGTACTCATCATCGATGCTCTGGATCATCTCCATGAATGCCCGGCATGCAAACTTGATCTGCTTCGACTGGTACTCAGGGAAACTGTGCCCTTCTAAGTAGCCAAATGGGTCCGTGACCCGACAGAGCATGAGAAAAATACCCATCGCCACAAGGATCTTGACGTTCTCCATGCGGTCCAGGCGGTAGAGTTCCAGATCGTACTGGACTACGAGCCAAATCATGAGCATTGATACGGACATCAATAAAGCCTGGAACTTACTGTCTTCGTTGCATTTGTTCGCGGTGAGGAAGACGGAGATGAGACGGCAAAACGTGGATATTTCACAGCCTGAATGAACTTCGTTGGTTGGGTCACTGTTCATGGCGAGCAGCTGGAGAGAGAAAGCCCAAGAGTCCAACAGGCTGGATCTTGTGTAGAAGTGTTGACCTTGAAAAAAGCCAGTCTTCGTAGTATACACGGCGTGGAGAGTTCCGGGAGGCATGTAACTTTGCGATTCTTCAGGGCATTTGCCTGTGAGAGCCAGTAGAAACTTACAGTGTGCGTTTTGCGTCCAACTTGACGATTTGCCAATAGTAGTCCTTCAAGTCAGTGCCTCGCGGGTCGAACCGATACACGTATGAGAGGTGACGTTGAGAACCTGCGGACTCAAGTCGTGCTTTTGCCAGAGCAAAGTATTTAATAGCATCGATGCCATTTACACTAGTGCAAAGGCCGTTCGCGTCACCGTGGATGGTTGAGTAGGATCCAAAAAGAGACCAAAGGAACCAGAAATAATCCTTCTCCCGAAGACCATCGGCAAACAGGTCTCGAGGATATATTTCCTCTGTGTATAGCCAATAGTTGAAGGCACCTAATGACCTAGAAAGCGAGGTGGAGCAGCTGAGAATCTATCTTGGCTAGAGAAGATGTACCACTTACTCTACCATCTTGTTACTCACGGGAAGTTTCGTAACCGGTAGGCTGAGTGCGTTGAGAATCCGGTTCTCAGATGCACCCTTGATAGCGTCGGGAAGTGTGGTCGTTATATACGACGGATTGCCGTTCTTGTCTCGATTCGTATGGTCTAGAGAATTTGCTCAGCGGATATCGTATTGAGCTGAACATTTGTCCTCACCCTGGACCACGATCGCTCGATTTCCGATATTGGCCTTGATCTCGTCAGGGGTGTACAAACCCTCGGGCTTTGGAGACGTAACCAGGATGGGCTGTTGGCTCAGAGTGACCTCCCGTTCTTTACCTGGGATTTTCTTGAACTCGGCCGCTGAATACGTCTTCACAAACTTGGTCGATTTGTTACTAAGTTCTACAATAGCTGCCCACTGATCTCGTTCCTCCTCTGTCTGAAAACGAAGAACGTCTTTCTCATACTTGAGATCGAACGTTTCCCTGGGATTCTGTAGTAGAGGGCATCAGAGAAATGCTCAAAAGAGCGCGATGTTAATCCAGAGCCTTACCAGAGAAGGGGTTGCTTCAGTAAGCTCGACCTTGACCTGTGCCTTTGGCCCTATCTCGTCGTAGTTCAGTCGTTGGCCCCAAGGTGGAGGGCGAGAACTGAACGCGACTATCTTGACCTCCGAATCCGAAGACCTGACCACAGTGGGTGTGGTACCTTTCCTTCTGGGTCTTTGCTTAGAGGGCTGAGCGCTGCTCTTAGCCTCGCCATTCATTTTACCGCTCTTTGAACCTTGACCTTTTGACTTGGGCTTCGATTCTGTGGATTTGGGCCCACCCTTGATTGGCTCCCTGTCCTTCTTTGTTGTATGTGCTAAGAAGTTGTTAGCGAATATATTCAAGGATAAAAAAGAATTATAAACCTACGCTTAGGAACCTCTGGGGTTGTATCCGACTCAAGGTCGGTCAGATCGGACTCGCTGTCTTCGTTCGCATTAGACGGGGGATGATCGACGCGTAGCTCCTCATCGTCATCGTCTTCGCCTTCAGCGTCAGCATCAGCATCGTCCGCGTTAGTGTCGTCGTCGTCGTTGTTGTCCTCCTCCTCCTCCTCCTCAGAGTCTGGTAGAGTAGTAGAGGATGTACGTTTCTTTGGGGGTTTTAGAGTCCCTACATCCTCTTCATCATCAGCGTCATCGTCACCCTCGCCCTCCGGCTCTTCATTCTCGTCTGAGCTCGCATCGTTGTCTCCGTCACCTTTGTCTCCATCGATGGGAGTGGGAGCCTCCGGTGGGGACATACTCTGATCAGGTAGTTCTTTGTCGGTCGGTCCTTTGATGCTACGGCCCCCTGACCCATCATCGCCTTCCACTCGCTGGCTAGAAAGGGGCTCCTTATCGATTTCCATACAAGAGTCAAGGGGAGACTCAGGTTCATCTGTCCAGGAATGAGAACTTTCTCACGACTTTCTCAGAGTAAAAACCTACTTAAGCGACGTCGTTTAGCCTCACGTTCAGACGTACCTTCATCGTAGGAGGTACTACCGTGTGATGGAATGCCTGACCCTGGGATTTTGTATGTTCGAGGGTCTAGGCGGTCAATGTTAATCTTAATAACGCGAGCATACAAGCCACCCTCGTTATTCGTCACTCGGAAGTTCACTCGCGGTGGAGGCCCAGGCTCGAAGCCCAATGAGTTACACTCCATGTTGGGCACTGTACAAGATGATATTGAAATGAGGACATGAGTCGAGAGATTCAGATCGGAAGCGTGGTGGAAATGTACCTTTATTCTCATCCAATATGAAGGAATCGAGTTCTACATTTGTCGTCTGAGGGCCTTCCGTATTCTCTAACACCTGCACGGTCTCATTGAGGACTTGTACGGGTGTGGTTAAAAAAGGAACAGATCTTTTCGCCCAGCGTAAATACTCACATATGCGTAGAGGCCTCACATCTTTGTAGCGCAAAGGCTCCAAGATGTCATCGAGACGGATCCCTTGGGCGTTGCCTGACAGTTCCCACAGAGAACGCCATATGCTTCGCTCGTCATCAAATAACAAAGGAACGCCATCGTAATCCCCCTCCAGATCATGGGTGTTGAGATGCGACTCCGCCACATCCGATGCCATGCCGACCTTGGAATCGTTGTGAGAATGCGATCTCGATTTTAACCCAGAGTCAAGCATACCTTCAATAACTCGTAGCCCCCGAAATGGTTGCCCTTCGCGTTGAAATTGATCGGCGAGAGGAGGAGCAAAGGGCTCCCAAACAGAGCCAGGCATACAGAAGTGTACATCTCTTCTGCATTTCCGTTCTTGACCTTCTCCACCTGGACCTTAACCCAATATGGTACTGCGGGATCATTTTCAATATAGTGAAATACCCTGGGAGAACCATCAACATGAGCTTTTCTGCGGAGGAACAAGTAAATAGATACCTAGCAGCGCCTGTTTTAATTGCGATAGCGGTAAAGATGCCCTGGAGACACCGTCAGCGCAAACTAGTTAGCGGCACGAAAGAAATCCTACGTTTCTTAACATCCTGAAGTAGGTGATTGCCCGAACGAAGTGGGCTTGGATCTCGTTCAAGTCTGCCGCCTTCTCGTATTCTGATCCCGAGTTCACCAGCATAACACCATAAAGGAGGTGCTGATTCCCAGGTGGCATGGCCTTGAACCAGTCCATGTCCTCGATATTTCCATGGGAATCGACACGCAATCGTTTGGTATCTAGGCGTAGGTTGGAAAGGAGAGAACTAACCTTTGGAGCCGCATATATCAGTTTTATAATGTGAAGCAAGCTTAAAAAACTGTGTCTTACTGCTCTCTTCGACTTTCCGTGCCCGGTGTGAGGGAGATTCTTGAGTACCTGACTCAAGATAGACTCATTTTCATCAGGAGTTCCCCAATCCTCGCACCAGCGACCATCGATGGGCTCAGTGAAGTCGATATCCTCAGGCGGCGTGTACAAGATCCCTAGAAGTTTATCGAAGGCGAGAAAAGGAGCCAGGAGCCGAAGTATCCACCAGCCTTTTTTCTTGTCGGTGATCCTTTCACCTTTGTGGGCTCCCATGAGGATGTCAATCGCGCCGTCAGTGGCAAAATCGCCGTGTTTCGCGACCAGCCATCTTGTTTCGAAGTTCCAGATGTCCGACACAAAATCCTGTGAATTTTGTGAGCCCAGCGTACAATAAACATTTATTTTGGGGATACGTACCTCCATGAATGCTTTTTCCCCGGCCGAATAACCATCCCGAATAGTGTATGCTGATAAATTCTCGCGGTAATCCTCTTGGCTGAACCAGAACCAACGATTCCCCAGCCTCAGGTTACGAAATATGGGGTGTTCTGTGATTACACGAACTGATCATAGCTTAGTTACTGTGTAGGTAGTACATAAATCAAATAATACGCGTACACGGGGAATTAGTATCGCGTTTGAACTGTGCAGACGCGTTATATTCTGGATCCTGAAATCACTAGGACCACAATCAAATTAAGGACGCCCAAAACTGTTTCCAACATCTCTTTCCACAATTTAGAATAAAGGATTGCATTTTGGGCATATTCCATAATGGAAAACAAAATAATAAGTTTGGCTTTGTGTTTTGTACACCTTCCAAAACACAATCCAATATTTTGATCAAAGGAATTGAGTTTAGTGTGCCCAAAACTCAATGATCAATTCAGTTGTGCCACTTTACTTTAAGTTTTGGGCAATTCCAAAACATAAAGGATCTGATTGTGTATTGGGAAGTGTCCAAAACTGGATCCAAAAGAACAATGAAAGAAATGTCCTTTATATTTTATTTTGAGCCACTCGTTACTTTGTCCTAAACTTAATGATAGCTGAAAGGAAAAAGGAAATAGTTGTGGATGTTCTAAATTCGATTAAGGTCCTAGTGAATGAGGCCATGGCGGGGTAGGTAGTGAGTCGAGACGAAGTGAGAAAGGCTTACATAAACATCAAAGGATCAGTCTTGAGGTCGCGGCGGAAGCCGTGGGAAACCTAAGGTCGGATGTTCGGTACGAAGAAAAGGGAATGTCCGAGCTCCCCGGATGGATCACGTGCGATAGGTGCAATTGCACCTATCGTACGTGATCATTTTTCTTCGTACCGAACATCCGACCTTAGGTTTCCCACGGCTTCCGCCGCGACCTCAAGACTGATCCTTTGATGTTTATGTAAGCCTTTCTCACTTCGTCTCGACTCACTACCTAGCCCACTACATACCCCTCGTCTTCGAGTGTTCGTTCACGATCCTCGACGCGTTATCACTAGTAAGATTAATAGTATATATTCATTAGATATTAAAGACTGTCTCAACGTCGTTGGAAACATTAGAATAAGCAAGCAAAGAAAGAAAACACAGAACGAAACCATGCCGGCCAATTCGACCACCTCTTCAATGGGAATGGTATGTTTTACCGTCTTCTTCTATTTCTTTCGTTCTGACAGCGTTTCCTAGGGTGACCAGATTGCTGCAGTCATGAACGGGATGTTCGAGTCCCAGATTAACGAACGAGCGGCGGAAAACATGGTAAGTTCATTCCATCTTATCTATTCGCCCGAGCTGACTCGTCCACCCTCAGGATTCCTCAGCACAATCCGATATTGGCTCAATTCGGTCTCACCCTCAACATCAAGCTACAAACCTTGGGCAGCGTTCTATTTCGAGGGAAAGTACTCCGAGCAGGGATAATCTGGTGCGTAGCCTTGCTCATTTCGTTCCATCACAATTCTGACTGGTGTGATTACAGCCCAGTACGCCGAAACCAATCAGGAACGTTGAGCTCGGATGTGCAAAGAACCCGGACGGTACATTCAAGGACGCCAAAGATATAGAATGGGACCACTCGCCCACTTCTACTCCCTCAATTAGCCTGGTGCGCAACTTTTCAACCCGTGTGCCATCCCACATCTCTGACCAGTTTTACAGTGGGATCCACCTACCCAAAAGGCCGTCACGAAACCTGGGAACGAGCATCTAGCCTCTACTTCGGTATGCTCTCAATTCAGTCTCTGGATATCAGTAATTTCTAACTGCTTGAAGACTCTTACTCTCATGGATCTCAGCAACGCCGGCTCCCGACTCCCAAGTCTTTCTGCGAAAAGAAAGCGCAGGGAACCCGTCCAGTCTTCTAGCAAGCCCAGGAAAAAGGCACGTATGGACGGCGGCCTTCTCAATGCAAGACGTTTTCTGGACATTGAGGCTCAAGTCGATAATGGAGCGGAGTCTGAAGAGGAGGAGAACCCAGAAGGTACGTTCTTTTCTTTGTGATACAGATTAAATGCTCAATTCAATACTATAGATGGAGCTTTCATTAACGACGACGACGACGACGACGACGACGACCTCCCACCACCAGGCTCGTCGAGAATCCACCAGGTCTCTCTCGCCGGGGCCTCCTCGTCGTCAGCTCTTCGCCCCAGGACTGGACTCGAAGATAAAACTCACAAAGAACTCGAGAGTATCGCTCAACGGTTCAAGTCCAAAACTACCTATGTCCTCGTCGAACCAGAACAGGACCGAAGTGTTCCCATCGTGGACAACAGCCTCATTGGGGAGGCTTTGGCGCAGGCCATGCAGCTGGAAAAAGAACGAATCGCAGACTTCGAGCATCTGGATAAGATCCAGAACATCGCATTCAGGGGTCTACCAGAAGAAGAAATTTATAAGATCCCAACCCTGGTAAGCCTTCTCCTTATCGTCTCTTGCGCAGTTTCTGATCCGGTCTCGTTTCCCTAGGAGGGCGTGAGGCACCAAGAGGAGTTCGTTTCATACGTTAGGAGATTTCGCAAAGACGTGGAGAAGAACACAGGGAAGGCCGTCCGTATTCAAGCCTGGCATGCCCACTGCTGGACGGAGGACAAGGGACACGTTTACCTGTCCATCGTCCCAAAGGATTTTCCCTATGGTGCGATACAGACCATCAAGGAACTCCTGAATCAGTGCAGCAGCACCCCTAGGAACTCGAACCCCGTACCGCTCACTGCAGGGGACTCTTTTATGATTCTTCAAGCCAAAAGGCGGGAGGATCTGTTGGACAGAGACCGGTGGTATTCGGAGAGGGAAAAAGAGAGGAAGAGGGTCCAAGAACGGCGGGATAAGGCTCAAGCTCAGCAATACAGGAAGCACGCAGACCGGAACTGGAGTCAACAAAGAGGAATTACTCCTCCCCCACTTTCTCATGGCCCACTTAACAAACGCCAGAGGGAGCTCCTCGCTTCCAGGTCTCAATTCTTCGACAAGCCTCCTCCCGAGCGACCACAGTTCTCAGTCGACGACGAGCTGATGCCACGAATCAAGGAATGGGAGGAGCGTTTGGTGACAGGCACGCGTGTTCTCATCAAGGTTCCACCGAGACTCGGTCAAGCTGGTGTCGTGGAGTCTGTAAGTCCAGAGGAGGCAGTCGTCCGATTGAACTCTGGCGAAACTGTTCGGCAGGCCCGCTGCTACCTTCGACCTCATCTCATGGAGAAGGCTGCCGTCACTGTCACCCATGGTCCGCATGAGGGTCGACATGGTTGGGTTGCCTCAGTATACGATGAACTCCGACAGGTTGATATCGTTTTCTTCGATGGTGGTAGAGTCGACGGTCAATGCAGTCAAGCAGCCCATACTCGAATCTCAGACTACATCGTCAAGGAGCTTGGCAAAGATACTGAGTACGATGTTATGGGCCAACGACCTCCTCCTCTCCTTGATCTATCGACTCAATCCGACTCTCTCAATGCCCACATGCCCTCTGCAAAAACCAACTACCTCATCGACAAGAGTGTGGTTCGCGACTGGCGGGTCGGACGTCAGGTAAAGATCGTCAACACGACAAATGCCCACAAGGGAGGTACGGGATACATCCTGTCCATCGATGGGCAGGGTTCACTATACGTGGAGATCTCAGGCATCAGTGAACGCGCTCAATATCGTTTCTCTGCCCATGAACTCGAAGATATGCAGTGAGTTAATAGCCTCAGATAAATAAATATGTACAGACTACTGATCATTACTATTCTAGAACCGGATACAAGATGGACGTGTTCAGTAGCCGCGTGTATTCCGTGAAGGGTACACTCCTCTACAGGCCTGGCTTTGGCCCAGTCGGCCAAGGCAGTGGGACGAGCGGGGCAGTCGCGATCCACAACGGGACTGAGGTACAAGTCGTTGGGCGTAACGCAAGCAACGCCCAGCCTGTAGTCCCGAGAGCTACTACACCGGTGCGAGCTGTTACCCCAATGGGAGATACGCTCGAGAACCCTGAAAACTCCGCCTGGAACCCAGCTTATGAAGGACCAGGGCCAGGTACGTATATTCCTAATCCCATCAGTATTGCTTAGGACTAATTTTTCAATCGTAGAACTGGCCGATTTCTCATTCATGCACGATAATGAGAAATCGAAGCTTGCGCAGAGCCATCTCATGGTTCGCTTCCAGGACACCCACAAACCTACCGACAGTCTACACGATTGTCCGGAAGGTTTCGAGGGTAAATACGCGTACTTGAACTCGTCTTACATGCGCCATCACATAGTCACCGTGGTTCCATGCAAGTTCAAGTTAAATGGCAAAGAACCAAGCGTCTCCTCTGAACCTGAGGATGAGATGATGGTCCACACTAACCATCTTGTATTCGTCGAGCCCAAGGTGTACATGCGCGTCGTTGATTCCAGAGGACGTGTTGGATACGTTCACACAAACACGAAGAAGAAGGGTTATTTTTTCGTCGCTGATACGCTCAAGAAGAAGGGCTCAAAGATGTTGGGAGACGCTTCCTACCCGTCCTTGGAGGAATTAAGAAAGGAGTGGTGGTCCGTCCGTGAATAGATACTCTCTGTTTTTTGTCTTTGCTTTCTTTTTGCTATCGATATCTTGTCCATACTGTACTCGGTTGCTTTGTATTAATGCATTCATGGTTTACGCTTGCCCCGCGGACTTGATCCGTTGTGTGCTTCTTCGATGACGTCACGAAATCGAGCCCTGATCGAGGAGAAAGGTAAATGCTTCTCTATATTTCCATATATGGCAGTAATTAACTCTATTTTTAGGTCAAAGCGATGCCAAACTTCTTTTCCCACGTCCTCCGGTCCCTGGTATATATACCTTCGCCGTCTGTCGTTGATCGCCTTTCCCACTTTCTTCCCTCCCCTCATCCCACTAACATCTCCATATGGCGCCCACTCTTAGGAATAGTAAATTGACTTTGACGCTCCCTCCCGCTGGATCTCAAAGGTGAGCAATGTCTATCACGAGCTCCGTTATGTACTCAGGGACCGGGTGCATCTCAGGCGATCGCAGGCACCCACAGCCCAGCCCATTAATTCCAATGAGAAGCCCAAGGATAAGTCCAATGAGCAGTCGAAGGATAAGTCGAAGGATAAGCCCAAGGTGAAGGCCAATGAGAAGCTAGAGCATACAGTGAGTATTATCTATCCTATGAACACTGTAGACCCTTTCGACGCGTTTGCTCTCGCGTTTTTACGCGTTTATCTATCCTCTCTACATGTTTTATTTATGTACGACGCGTTTCTCATTGTTTCGACGCGTTTTTGTTCACGTCTGGCGTGTCGTTTCTTTCTCGTATATGTGTAATTCCTTATTTTACTTCTTTTTCGCCCATTGAGCGCTTGGGTATCTTTTTAATATCGATGTTCACAGATTCACAAGACGAAGAAACAGCCCGTAAAAGATATAGATAGCAAGAAGCGCAGTCGGGACTCAACGCAAGCAGTCAAGGTACGTGCGGCAATGGATGCACATGTTTTTTTAGAGATAAGAGAGCGCATATATACAGGTTTCCGACGCCCTTCATAAGGAGAAACCCGTCTCCGTGAGTAAATATCCCTCTCCCTACCTACTATTCGATGACTCCTAGCTTCAAGAGGGCAGAAGATGATGATTCGCCTCCGAAGAAGCGTCCCAGGACTGACGACTCGAATAATAACAGTACGCTATGTTCCCCTTCATTTATCTCTATCTTCCTATACTGACTACTGCCTACAGAAAAGCAGGCGGAGGCCGAGACAGCAATGTTGAAGCTCAAGGGGGATCTTGCTCTCCAGACTCGTATTAATAGCGCAAATAATCCTCGCAGGTCAGAGGTCAACACTAAAGGGTCAGACAGCAGGAAGAACGAGTCTGCGACAAGAGTCTGTTTTTCTTTGCTCTCCCGCCTAAATTCCATGCTCTCGCAGCTGATCTTTTGCTTGTAGTTCGGCTCCCCAGATAAGGAGAACCGTGCGATCCAGCCTACGGCTAGTACAGGGGTCGAGAAGAGCTCAGTGACGAATTATCGTCAGTTTACTCATTACTCTCCGCTACATCACGGGGGATACTTGAAGTACGCGGATGAAATCCTGCAACGCAAGACGCAACCTCAGCTGCAAAAAGACCTCGAGAAAGAAGGTCTATATAAGCAAGGCAATCGCGACACTTGACGGACTGTATGATATGAGAGCTCTCATAACAAGAAATATAATTTATCAGGTTTTTAAATGACAAAATGACTTACCGTATCTCCCATAACTAAATAACAGTTTGTCCAGTAAGTAATCTGGTAGTTAAGTTATCAGACAAGAGAACTGGCTGTCCTATAACCAAATCCTATAATTAAATAAGCGGAATAGTTATGAGAGAGGCAACAATTAAATGATAGATTCTACCATAACAAATCTCATAATTTAATAACTGTAGATTGTTATAGGACTTTCTGTAACCTTGAAATATATTATAGGTTGGCCCATAACTGAGAATCTCAAGAACCAAAAGTCCTATAACTTATTTCAGACTTACAGGAAGTCCTATAACAATCTACAGTTATTAAATTATGAAATTTGTTATAGTAGAATCTATCATTTAATTGTTGCCTCTTTCATAACTATTCCGCTTATTTAATTATAGGATTTGGTTATAGGACAGCCAGTTCTCTTGTCTGATAACTTAACTACCAGATTACTTACTGGACAAACTGTTATTTAGTTATGGAAGATACGGTAAGTCATTTTGTCATTTAAAAACCTGATAAATTATATTTCTTGTTATGAGAGCTCTCATATCATACAGCCTGTCAAGTGCGATCCAGTACTTGCTTTGTGGGAGTCACACCTCAATGTATGCAGGGTATCGAAAACGGCGAGAAAGTATAAGAGTCACCCGGTGAGCCTTTTCCTAATCAACACTAGCTGAAAGCTGAAAGCCATTACTACCAGAGCTTCCCGTTTCTGGCCTTTGTGGCCGCAATAGAATCGTTTAATATTCAGTGCCCTCAATGGAAAGACAGTGATGTCCAGTTCGCTGTAAGTCCAAGCCAACCAACTCGGTGCAAGTAGCGTCGATGGCTTATATACCGTCCGAAGGACCCAATTGGGCCCAATGATAAAATTACTTGGAGGGTTCACCTGTACTCCCTTCTTATTTTCTCTGTTCTGACGAACGAAAACTGTACCGACTCATCGCAATTCTGGTACGACTGCTGGAAGACTTCGTCTAGCACCTTCAAGGATAAACCCGCCTATCTCAAATGGGATGGCAAACTCCATTCCCTAGCTATGAGCCCACCAGAACCGCGGGGTTCTAACTGGGAGGATCCGGTAGGTTTGCCGCTCTTTGTTGATCTTGACTCATATTTCCTTCTCCATCCTTAAGGTGCCCTATTTGTGGTCTGATTTGCTACTAGTCGAACAGAGAAGGACGGTTCCACACGACGAGACGCAGGCGGAGGAAGCTGAGGGATGTAATGACGAGGAGGGCAGCGTTCTTGAGTACTACGACAACAACAACAACAACAACAACAACAACAACAACAACAACAACAACAGAGCCGATAACGACGACAACGACGAACACGACGACGATAACGACGACGACTACGATAACGACGACGACGACGGTAACCAGTCAGAAAGAAGCAGTCAAGCGGACGCCCCAAAACTCAAGAAGGTTAAGCGTAAGAACAAAAGCCCTCGACGCAAGGAGGAGGAGAAACTGCAAAGGCTTCTGAACCAATGCCGATTACAGAATGTCCCCAAGAAGAAGAGAAAGCACGCAAAGTTACACATAGCCTCAGATTCGCTCCCCTGGCAAGTCATTACACACATTCCTTCAATGATTTCGCTTGGTACTGATCATGCGTAGGCTCATGGAATACTGCAGAGACGTCTTCTATAAAAGGGCTAACCCCAGTTTCGAACAGCAGCACGCAGACGGCTACACAGACGTCAACTGGAGCCCTGAGCTGCGTGACGAAATTCAGAAGTTATACTGCTACATCAAGAAAGCCAGCCAATTCATGAGGACCATCTTCCGAGTCCTAACCCCGGAGCCTCACCTTACTTACCTGGTCGCTCTCATTCAGGCAGAAGACTCGGAGAAGGGTGACGTTTTGTAAGTTGAGGTGAAACGAGGATTCATAAATATTCTATCGCCTAAATTTTCCTTAGCAAGCGAGAGCTACCTCTACTGCACTCGGACGTGAAGATTCTGCGATCTCACTGTCCGGAGTTCGTTGATCTAGTCCGTTTCTTGAGTGACAAAGACACGTACGGTACTAGTGGGCCAGAAGCTCTCAATGACCTCATTACCAGAGTAAGTGGATTGTATTTACGAGACACGGAGCTGCCCGTTGACTTCGGCTCACTAGATGCAGAAAAAGCTGAGCACCGCCAGATCCTCAGACGTTAATACATGGAACAGAGTGGTTACCACCTGTCTGGATGAAGATTTGAGCCGCACCCCCCTCGAATCGACCATCGGGAGTAGATTGGGCTTCACCCATCCTAATACTGCATGGCTCTTAACCTCTCAAGATCGCATGCGCGAGTGGGGGAACTTCCCTGACGGCTGGCAAGACTCGGAGTAAGTTCTCTTTCTTCGTAGTCCTTTCTCTTTAAATGCCCAGTTATTCTACAGTATCTGGGCTACTTATCAAGCAGGGAAGGACGTGGTCCTCGGACCAAATGATATTCCCTCGTTCATCTACGACCAGAACATCGCGATCGAGGGCAAGTGGGAGGGGCACCGCCCCTCGATTGACGAACTCTGTCGAGGTATTTTCCAAGGATTCCTTCTTCACCGCGTAACTTTCCAAGGCTCCCTTGCATGAGTATTTCACGGTCTAATCCCTGGCTACTTCCAGTGCCTCAAATGTATACTTTTCGGCTGTTCCACAACATGTAAATGCACGTTTCGGATCTCATCAAAGTCCAACGCACGGAAGAATGATATCAAATCTATCACGTCTCGTATGCTTGTGTACGCTGCCTGTGTGGTAAGTTATATCTTTGAAGCTCCAGTTCTCCAAGATATTTCTCGTCTTATCAGGTCCTTTGTGGCCTGACTGGCCAAACATGGAGCGGCGATCTGGAAAGAACTATACGTAAATACTCATCAAAATGGCTCAAGATTCTCGAGACTGGCCTGAGCCTAAACAAACCCTGGGCAATCGCTGCGATTAAGCGCGCGAACGAGTAAGTTGTCCTTTGCTAGCTTGGGTCGTTCTATTCTGCTTAAAAGGCTCTCGATGCAGAGTCTGCTTCCCAGCTCAGTACCAGGAACCGGATTCTGAAGAAGAGGATGAAGAAGAACGACCAGGTATCATGTCAGATCTTCTCAGCATGGAGGTCGACGACCCCGACTACTAGATCGACCCGTGCTCCCTGGTTTCGTTGCAGCAGTTATTAATTGTCTCAAAAACTGATTCTGGCACCCACACATCAACTGAACGTCGTACTACCTCAAGAACTGCATTTCAAGCTTCGCTCACGAACCCGTCGTGTTTACAACTTGCCTACAACCTATCAGCTCTTTTTTTTTTCCCATCGTCTAGCCCATATACCGTGTATCGTACTGTATACTCTTCTCTCATATGTGGCGAGGAATGGAATCAAATGTATAACTGAATTATCGTGCGACGGAATGCGAGAACCCCCCGGAAACCAACGAGATTATCAAGCTACATACGAGATCCAAGAGCCTCATGTAGTGCGATATCCTCATGTATCCTAGTATTCTCATGTGCGCTAAGATCCTCATGTAGTGCAACTATCTCATGTATCTCTAAGAGTCTTGTGTATGGTAAGAATCCCATGTATCTCTAAGAGTCTCGTGTATTCTAAGAATCCCATGTATCTCTAAGAGTCTCGTGTATTCTAAGAATCCCATATACTCTAAGAGTCTCGTGTATTCTAAGAATCCCATATACTCTAAGAGTCTCATGTACTCCATGAATCCCATGTACTCTAAGAGTCTCATGTATCCTACGAGTCTCATGTACTCTAAGAATCCCATGTACTCTAAGATGCTCATTGTAGGTTAAGGTGGCCCATAGTAATCTTAGGTCTCATATTCTTTCACAGTCTCATAGTCGCCTCATGAGCAACCTGCCAGACCAGTGATGCCTCTGCTGAACTAAGGTGCAGAGGGCTACTCTACCATGTGCGGTCATGGAACCATCGCACTCGGTCGGTTTCTCGTCGACACTCATGATCTCAAGGTGTTTCCTAATCGCCCGAAGCTCCCATACGATCCCAATACGAAGACGATGACCATACGCCTTCACGCTCCGTGTGGGGTTGTGCGCGTGACTGTGCCTGTTGTCCCTCTTGAAGTAACTGGCAATATCAACTCGCTGCCTGGAGAAGCTGCGTCCGACTCTTCCTTTAGTTGGAGATCAGACAGCACCAGACGAGTCAGTTATGACTCCGTACCATCCTTCGTCACCGCTCTAGATATAACCGTTCCCATACCTCTCACCCAAGCATGGCCCGCCCTCGTAACATCTTCCACCTTGGTAGACTCAACGCTAGCGAAATTATCCTCTCATGAGATCCCCCTGAAAGTGTCCGTCATTTACGGTGGTGCATTCTATGCTCTTGTGTCTGCGAGATCACTCGGATTTCCTAGAGGCCTAGGACCTGATTGTGGTTATGCACTCAAACAATTTGACGAAGCCACTAGGATCCTCAAGTCCATTCTCGCGGATAGCAAAGAGCTGTATACCCATCCCACTGAACCGGATTTACAATACCTCTACGGAATCATGATTGTTGACGATCAATACAGCGGTCTCCCGTCTTCTCCATCCTCCATGGAAAGAAGCAACGACGACTCGAGCCCGGACACGGAATGCAAGGGCGGCGAAACAGGCCTCTTATTCTTCGCAGACCGCCAGATAGATAGATCCCCCTGTGGTTCCTGTACCTCTGCCCGAGTCGCATTAGCCGTGAAACAAGGCAAGATGAAAGTGGGTGATTCATGGAATTACGAGTAATTCCTTAGCTTGCGACATCCCGGAAACTCTTTCGTCGGCACGGCATTATCTGAGACGAGTGAGGGCGTTGTGGTGAGGGTGGAGGGTCGGGCGTTTTATACTAGCTCGGCGAGTTTCCTTGTGGAAGAGCATGACACGCTGAGGGAAGGGGTTGTCCTGGACTTAGCTTGAGACTTAGTGTAGGACATTTCGTGGCAAGATCTGAGATCTGAGATCTAGGCAGCCGTCTAGGCTGAAGACCTTTGTAGCTTGCTGATAACATCGTATTGAAAGCCATACAAAGGATAGAATAAAGTAGCAGAGAGAATACATAAAATGCATCTACACTACAGAAAGCTACACTCCAAACCCTCTCCTTCCATTTGTACTCCCATAACCACCCTGTCCATACCCATTCCCTTGACTGCTATTGTATCCATGCCCATGACCAGCTCCACCACCATAACTTTCCCCGGAGTCCTTGACCCTTCTCTCTACCTCCGTGATCTTGCCCTCAACTTCATTCACAGCCCCATCGATCCACTGCAGGCTTTCCAAATGACTACTCAATATCTGTGAGATTTGACTCATTGGATCTTCGTCCCTGCTGTTTCCGTCACCAGAGGCGGGTAACGAAAGACTGTTGACGGAATCGATCATTTGGGACAATGAAGTCGACAGGTCATCAAGGTGCGTGTGAAGGTCAGTTGCGAGGACGTAGCTGTGAAGAGAACAATCAGATTCGTGGTTTGATTGTATGAGGAAGAAGATATACTTTTTATCTCGTTCGGTATCCGCAGGACCTGTGTCCAGAGCCCTCATCCCGCCTCCCTGCCCACCCAATATATCCTGCGTACTTTTCTCGTAGGCATCCAGAGTAGCAGCCAGATCCCTCTGCTGTTGTTCAATGTGGTCTAACGACTGATCGATATCGCTCTGTTCTTGTTCAGCTGCTATGACTTTGTTGTATAAGGCCGCAAGCTAATCAAAAGGCAAATAAGGATCAGTATCAGACTCTTGGGAAGAAACGAGAGCAAGATATCACCGACATTGTTACTATTCTCAATCAGCGCCCTGTCCCACACCGCAACCTCCCCTGCAAACCTGGTAAACTCCTTGACGTGGACCTCAAGATCAATAGACCATCGGTTGATGATCTCTTCAATCGTTTTCCCACGTAGCATTGAAGGCGGGGGTACCGCTACGACGGGTTGAGTTGCGCTTGATGTGGACGTGGTAGCGGTAGTCGTAGCTGGTCCTGCTGTCGGTGCTTCAGAGTACGGATCGTTAGTCTTTGCTAATGACTCGGGTGGAAGAGATGTCTTACTTGTCGCATCTTTGGGTTTGTCACTTGCAGGAGTTAGTGAGAATCCAGCCGTCGGCGTCGTGGCTAGAGGTAGAACCAGTCAGTAGCCAGGACTTTTGAGGAGTGGTGGAAAACGGAGACTCACCTAGCTTTTTATCTCCGAACGAAAGCGTGGGTGCAGCTATCAAGTTACATCTTTCAGTAAACACAGTGTATTTGGCCCCAACATGGTCTAGCTCACCTGCTGTGCCATCTTTTTTATCTTCTGTGGGTTTACCAAATAGCCCTCCTAGCCCTGCACCTACAGCACATAGATGTCAGCCAATGTGACAATTTGATATCATCCAAGAAAATCCAAACTCACCTGCTGCTGGCGTAGCTCCTCCCTCAGCAGGTTTACTAGGAACGGCTAAGGAGAATGCAGGTGGTGTAGGCACACTCAGAGTTGGTGTCTTTTGACCTGCCGCGCCAGTTGCTGGTGCCGTCGTCGTTGGGGTGGGAGGTTTTCCAAAGAGACCAAACGATGGTGCCGCTCCTGTTGCGGAGGTTGGTGTCGGTGTCGTGCCTGAGGGAGCAGCGGCAGCAGCAGAGGAGGTTGTAGCATCAGATGGTTTTGGAGGGAGGCCGAAGAGGGGGGCTGAAACACGAAGAGATTAAGAATGAATAAGGGCGAGAGGTAAGATGGAGTGATGAGAATAAGACGTACCAGGTGAAGTAGAAGCGGGAGAGCCACTCGCTGTGGGTGTTCCGAAGACTACAGAAATCAATATAATCAGCAAATATGTTCGTACCCCTGGCTGGCCCAGTGTCTGATTACATATGCAGGTGTCCTCGAAAAACAGGAGGGATATATGACCGGAGAAAGGGAAGAACACGTACAAGCAGGAACGGCAGGCTTCACCGCCCCATCAGCAGGTTTGGCCGCCTCAGCAGGTTTACCAAACCCACTGAGAAATCCTCCGCTAGCAGGTGCAGTGGTCGTGGGGGTCCCAGTAGCAGATCCACCGGCACCTCCTGTTGTCCCCGCCGCGCCTCCACCAAACAACGAATTCGGACTCGCAGCAGCCGCAGGACTAGGAGACCCGAACCCAAACCCGGCTGGACTAGGCTTAGCTCCTCCAAACAATGGATTGTTGGTACCTGCAGCGGGGGCAGCCGTCGAACCAGATCCAGCAGCGGGCTGCGACGGCATAAAGAAGGACGACCCGGCTGGTTTTGCGGCTGCTGAGCCTGTTGTTGTAGATGGCGCCCCGAAGCTGAAGGCATTTCCGCCAGCAGGTGCGCCTGTTGAGCCTGGGGCTGCTGGGCTAGCCGTGCTGGGAGCTCCGAACGGTTTTAAAGCGGCACCGCCAAACGCGCCTCCACCACCGAAAGGCGACGCGGTATTGGTCGTAGACGCTGCAAACGAAACGAATCAGCAACACTAGTCGATCTACCTCCCAGCCATAAACCATGAAAAGATAGTGAAAGAGAGACCAACTCACCTCCACCGAACAATGGAGCTGGCGCAGTATTAGCACTATCGGCTTGTTTAGGTGCTCCACCGAAGAGTGGACTCGATGTGCCTCCAGCGGGAGTTGATGAAGCTTGTGTGGTGCCAAAGCTGAAGCCTGTGAAGCCACTACTCATTATGGGCGAGGGTGTGGAAGAATTATGGGAATTTGAGGGCTCGAAGCTCTGATTCTAGAGCGATCCCTTGATGAGCAGAATTGAGCAAAGGGTGAGTTCGACGCGATGAGTTTGAGAGGGCGTTGGAGGCCTTGGGCAGGAAGACGCGTGAAGTGAGGACAGGTCACGCGTCCTGGATTGATGGGATTCGTTCAGTTACTCAGACTGAGTCCGATTTCAGCTTGCAAGCTAATTCATCCACCTCAGTCGAACAGCTCAAGGAAACACAGTAGATGAAGTAGATATACACAAGATTTCTGGTATCGTACATTAGGATATTCTATATAGCACGAAATATTACCATATCAAGTTCAGGCCTCCGCCCTGGCCTCTTTCTCAAACTCACCACAATCCACAACCCTGCCCTCCTTCCGACTGCGTTCAGCAGCGAATACACACAAATGACTTCTCACCACCTCATCAACATCCGTACCCAACAACGCCTGCCTCCCTTCCCTCACGGCAGCCACAAATGCCTTGATCAGACCAATATCACCGCCCCCATGACCGCCGTCGTCCGCACTGGCTTTATCCAGATCAGAAGGTTTCGTGCTAATGATGCGCTGAGAACGTGTCCGGAAGTTGTTGAGAGTGAAGGAAGAGGTGGAAGCGTCAGCTACGATGTCACCGTGGGTGAAGTGAAGGCGAGTTTGGCGTTCACAGATTAGAGCGGTTTGAGCGATCATGGTAAATGAGGCTGTTGCGCCTGTGGAGAACTCGATGTTTACGACCTGTAGATTTCATCAAAAGCTGAGTACATTGAGTTCAAAGAAGAGGGACGGAGTTACTAGCCTGGTTATCGCAGACGTCATTATCGGATTCGTACACGCATCGTCCATAAGGACCATTCTTGAGTGCATCGGTAACGTTCTCGATATCTGGTACGCCATCAACGATGACGCTAACTGGCCATCCTTTGTTCCCTTCCTTGAAACGTTCCAGATACACTTGATCAAGCAACCAGAGCACATTAGCTTCCAACACAAAGCATCACGAGAATAGATGACTGCAAAACTATTACCTCGATTCGCACTGTAGGGACACTCCTTTTCGATCTTACAATCCCAGCACTTCGTCGCTCCGCCTGCCCCAGGAGGTTTAGCAGTTCTCTTGAAGTGCTTCAAAGATCCGAACGAAGAGACGCGTGTCGGTACAGCGGGAGCGAGCCAGGAGCAGATTATGTCAATGTCGTGACAGCTCTTCGTCAGGAGGGAAAAAGATGACGTGGACTCTCTAGAGGTACTTTTGGATTAGAGATTCAGAGGGTAGATGGGAGAATGCTACCCACTTGGACCAATTGCCTCTGACGTACGAATGGGCGAAATGCCAATGCCCAACAGGTTCGACGTGAACAACGTTGACCAACTCACCGAGCTCACCAGATCTAACGATCTTGGTTATCTCTTGGTTGAACGCAGAGTACCTGAGCACTGCGAGCCAGTCTATATCAATGGCACTTCTCGCGGGAAGATGATACACACCATGGCCCATGCCAAATATGATTCCCTTGTCCTTCACGGATTTCTCCATCTCTACAATGTCCTCCACTGTCGTAGCCATAGGTTTCTCGCACAGGATATGATAACCCTGCTCTGCGAAGGCCTTGGTGACCTCTACATGCATTGCATCCTGAACAGTAACTAGCACAGCATCTGCCAATCGCTTGCCTGCACTCAGAAATAAATAAAAAATTAGAGGGTTGTAAGTGCTGAACCAAAGCATGGGTAACCGTACCAAGAGTGACTATCGTATCCTCCGAAGCTTTCCAAAATTCCTTCCAATCAGCGAAGATGAGGCTCCTGTCAACACCATGCTCTAGTGCAAAGGATGCTCGGGCTTGTCGCCTTGGTTCAGCAATTGCGACGATCTTGCATGCGCTTGGATTAGAGAGTGCGTAACGTGAGTAGGCCTGGTGGAGAGGTGTTCAATAATGGGATGAAGCTGATTAGCTGACAGATCCAAGCGAGAAATGGAGAGCGTGAGAGAGAGACGAGCCTTTCCGCGCTGACCACAGCCGATGACAGCGAGAGTTACTGTATCTGAAGACATATTTCTGCGCTAGTATATGGTGTTGGACGAGTGCGATGCTGTAGAACAGTTGAAAGCGTTGGTCCGAGAGGAAACATAGATATGATCGCATCACAGATTGACCGATCGCGATCAATGCCACGCATGATCGCACTCGAGGATACGGTCACGCACCTCCAGCACTCACTTTCTCCTCTGACCGGTTGCATGCCGCGTATTCTACCGCGCTTGCTTGCCAAAATTGCACAGGCCAATGAATCCTCAACACCGCCCAAGTTCATTCCTCACCCGCCCAAACCTCGTCGTCCGAAAACACTATACCACCCGGTTCTTTCACACCCTGACTTTCGTCAGGTGCGCGGGGATAAGTCGATCCTGCTGGATGACTTGAATCCGGTGATGCATCGGGAGCCTTGGAAGAGGCATAAGAGGTTGGGCCCTGCGTTACCAGGTAAACCTTTATTAACTCGGAGATGTAAAGGTAAGGGCAAGGCGAAGCAGGAGGGGGAGGAGGATGTGATGAGAGAGATGAATGAGCAAGAACTGGAATGGTATGCCGATCCTTGGGGTAAGTCTTCGTTCAGCTGAGCTCATTACCTTTACTGATATCTGAGATGCAGTGAGAATCCTCTCAGCACCCATCCGGCAATGTTTCGTCACAAAGAAATATTTTCCTCGAGGTAACTCATTTCTCTGCTCTGGTTACTGACGCTCAACGCATCCACCAGATTTGATGGTCCGCCTAGCACCCGCTTCCTTACCTGCTCATCTTTGGCACCCAAGGTCAACCACCCCAGAACAAGTCATTATACCGGATGGTGTTGAGCACCGTTCCTACAAACCGCCCAGATGTAGGAGGGGGTTCTATGTGTCTTGTAGGAGAGACGCTGTTGTGACACTGATGGAAAGATGTACGTTTCTTTCCCTCTTTACAAGTAGATACACTGTGACCTATCTAATATTTTTTGTGAGCAGTTCTCTTCAAGAGGTTCTCTTCAAACGTGGACATGTTACCCTCGGCTGTCGACCAGGTATCCCATCTCCTTCGCGTTCGCGTCCTCCAGGAACTCGAACTCCTCACCAAACGTCTTACATCTAATGCTCGTCGCTCTCACATCAAACCTAGTCAATTATCCTCTTCATCTTATATACCGATCATCCACCGACTCTCGCGATCAGACCTTCAGACTCTTCTCGCTACCGATGCTCTGCCACCGAGATATGAGGGCAAAGGTGCGATAGCTGTGGTGATTGTCCCACCTGTAAATAAGGATGTCACTACGGGAGTGAAAGTGAAAGGAGACATGGGCCCATTTCCTTTAGACGAGTCCTTGACAGAAAGGAAAGTCTTCAAGAGCGGGTACCGGCCTGTTTCTGTATTGGTTGATGCTGGACAAAGTACTACAGCTGCGCCACGAGACAATCCTTCAGACCAGGACTCTACTGACTCAGATTTACCGAGAGAAGAATCTAACCATACACCCCCAGAACGCGAGCGACTACCACTCTACCATTCCACTTCACTAATGCCCAGCCCCCACCATAGAGTCCTACTATATCAATTCCTCAAACGAATCCTAAATCTCGAGAGAAACGCGGCCGTAGCCGCCCGGCATCGAGAACTAGATAACAGCTCGGAACCATGCGATGAAGGAGGCTCAACGTCGACGCCGAGTGAGGGAACTGTTTCCGAGCACGACGTGGACGCAGAGACTTCTGATAAACCCTCACACGCCTACCTGCTCTGTTCTGATCCTCGTAATGTCAGTAGAGCGGACGTTGTAGATCTGGCGATCGCGCTGTGGAGAGTCAGGATGTATGAGGGCGAGGGTTGGGAGGCACCAACGGATGGGAGGCTCGTTATTCCTGATGTATAGTCGGACACTAGAGCGCGTTGGATGGGCTTGTTCTTTCACGTATCTTTACCTGCAACTAATGTATATCTAGATTTTCATGGAATGGTCCTCTCAACTCAGTGTTCCCCAGTAGCTATTACTTACGAATAACGCGTTTCGATTTGAGAGAATGCATTTAATATCTTGTACACATGCGAAATTTGTTTAGACAAGCACTACAGTGCCAAAGGCCTAACCGTCAACGACCATCCCCATCCCCTTCACCAACGAGCCGAGCTTATTATCTGCCTTCATGTCCTCGCCCTCCCAGAACCTCGGTAGTTGATCACCAGGAATGAACACCCTCTCAACGTCATCTTCCGTGATGATGCACATCCGAATGCAACCACCAGATGATCCGTCGCGGGACATGGCGAGTGCGAGAGCTAAAGACACGCGACCGAGGTATTAGTTACTGAAACCCGTCCCAACGAACCAAAACAACTCACTGTCTCTGACGAACTGAACCGTCCTGTCCCGACCCCAGCCTTTCTCGTACGTTGCATCGCAATAACCGTATACGTACGTCGATCCGGATCCGCCAATCGCCCACGGCTGCTTGAACAGGCCACCACCAACGGGGATGTTGTATACCGACGCACCGTGCTGGGAGTCGTACCCTGCTACGATGATACCAGCAGAAAGAGAGTCCTTGTTCTCATAGCACATTTTCTGGCAAAGGGATGCTGCGGTGTGGACGGTCGGCGGTTCTGAGTTTGTTTGTCTATATATGTGTACGGCATTCAGTCAATATTGCAGTAAGGAGTTTTAGATGGCACGAGGGGCGAGACGTACGTCAAGAGCTGCAGGTAGTAAGTCACTATGTCAGCGATAGCTTGTGTATCGGCTGCAGACCCAGAACGACAGCAGTACACCCGGTCGTGCAGATGCGTGAGTTTGTCCGTTACTCGATTGGCCTGGTAGTACACGGCAGCGTAGTGGCGGAGGGATGAGAGAACGATATCAGCGACTCTACTTCACGCGAAGAAAGCGAAGAAAAGTGTTACTGACGATATATGAGCCTGTCGTTGTCCTACTATCCGCACCAATAACCACACCACCGTCGAACTCGACAGCCATGATAGATGTCTGTTTGTCCAAGCACGACACGGGATCCATACATATAATTGTTCAGTCCAAGAACACAGCAGAGAGATATGAACCCAAAGTGGGCAGAGAACGTACACCTAGGTTGACTTCGCCTGATTTGAGGCGGTGGATGTCTGGATGGTCCATAGTGAAAGAGTTGGCTGGATTCGGGAGGATTTAGGGATAAGATGGACGTAGGAGGAGACAAGCCAGTAGTGATCTGTGACCTGGGCGCCTGCGCGTCGAGGTGACGCGTCTTCAGGTGACGCGTCCTAACCAGCACTCGACGACCAGCACGTCTTCATCGTCATTCATCTCGTCCTAGAGCACCCATCATTTAGCATATTCATCGTCGAAGGCACTCAGCTACCTACTCAGAAAATACCAGAAAGCCATGCTCCCACCAAACCTATCACAGCTGTACAATCAACTGCAACGAACCTTCAAAGCTAAACCGTGCGATCTCAAGACATGCGGCTCTCTCCTCGCTCAGCTCAAGATAGGCTTGATTGAGGCAGGATTACTGCTCCCTGTAGGCGAGAAGTCCCAGAAAGACCTTCAGGATCTGGCCATTGCTCGTTAGTGATTCTCTGAGTCTTATGTCGGTCCTACGATGCGATCCGCGTTTCGTACATGCTGTACTACTATTGGACAAACTTGAGCTGAACTGAATCCTGTTATGTTCTTATAGGTGATATACTAGAGATGGGAGCGTTCTGGAGTATTAGAACGAAGGACATCCCCTCCTTTGACCGATACTTCTCCCAACTCTCTACATTCTACACAGATTACAAGTACGTTCTTCGACCTCATCTACCCGTTACTTCAATTACCAAACTAACCAAACTCCCTAGCGCCCTCCTCCCTCCATCACCCCGTCACCACTGCATCCTAGGGCTCAACCTAACTCACCTCCTGACTCAAAACCGCATCGCAGACTTCCACACGACACTTGAATCCCTCCCTCTCCGCGCAGAAGAAATCTCGGAAAACGTATACATACGCCACCCAGTGAATCTGGAGAGATGGTTGATGGAAGGGAGCTACTCCAAGGTGTGGAACGCAAGGGGAGAGGCGCCTGTAGAGGAGTATAGTTTCTTTGGGGATAGGTTGATGGAGACTATCAGGTGTGTTTTCCTTCCTTTGCTTTGAGGTCTATCGTGGAATCAGGATGCTGATGTGCTTATTTTCCCGTGTAGGAATGAGATCGCGAGCTGCGAAGAATCAGCGTATGAAAGCCTACCACTCAAAGATGCTGCTACGCTTTTATTCTTCACTACCCCTTCTGAGCTGCTCAACTTTGCCAAGCAGGTAAGCCTCTTCTTTCTCATAGCTCACACATAAAAAAAGACAATCGCGCTCACGTTTGCATCCCCGCACTACAGCGAGGCTGGCAAGTCGACCCCACCGCTGGAATCATCCGGTTCAAACCAAAGTCTGATTCGGAGCAGATTGAGCTGCCACGGCAGAAACTAATTGCAGAGTCTTTGTTCTATGCAAGGGAGCTGGAGCAGATTGTGTAGTGGACGTGTGTTCACGACACTTGGATCATCAAGTGGATTCGGTTATCCACCTTTCGATCTAGAATTTTGTAATACCCCCCTAATCAACTTTGAATAGAGGGCTTCATGTTCTCTACTGCCTGTTGCCGTCCAGGAGTGTCTTCACACATTCCGCGAATCAATAATGTCGGTTTAGAGCTTAGTCTTCAGAGAAGAAATGTCGAGGATCTCATGAGTTTATGAGTTACAGAAAGCCGTGTACACGATAGTTTTAACCGTATAGGACAAGCTTTAGGTCAAGCATTAGACGTCTTTGAGCTGTGGAATTGTCATATTTGCCTGGTGTTTTTTGACTTCTTGTGAGATACCTGTTTCCTGGTTGTTTTCGCTATACCCTTCATACTCAGGCACGCTTCCTGGCGATCCAGATAAAAGTGGAGCATGCTAGTATCGCTAGGAGATGATTGAACTACGAGGACGTGACGCTTTGCGATAGGGTAGAGCATAAGGTGAGTGAATTATTACATGAATTAGCAAAGTACTATACAAGTGGAAGTGTATGAGTACTGTAACGTGGAAAATCACCCTCTGTTAGTCTAGGCGAGACGCGTGATTAGGGATTAAAGCCCATAGAATCGTTAGAGCCCCCATCATCGCTACCAATCTGGTAAAGAAAAGAACAACGTTAGCCAAAGACCAACTTCAAACCATGCGACCGAAAGGAGCAATCGACTCACAGAGGCTGCAAACTACTGATCCCAAACTTCCCAGCGAATGCACCAGTCATGAACGGCAGGGCCGCCGTTCCTGCTTGACCCAAACCAGCGATCCATCCAATGGATACTGTGAGCAGCCATCGCGGGAGGACTTTCCCTGCGTGGTTCAATGCGATGGGGTAATAAGGACCAAGGAGGACTCCGACAATAGATACGGCAACAGCTCCTCCAATGAGAGAAGGGACGAGCCACACGATTAATTCGAACCTGTGAGAAAAGAGGGCAATGAGATGTGGGGTTGGGTGAAGAACGGGAGGGATAGCGTACGCGATTGCGAGAGCGGAGTAGAGGAAGAGGACTTTGCGTTCTCCGACCTAGGTAGAGGAATTCGGTAAGAATGACTCGCAAGTTGGTTGGGGTGTTTTAAGACGTACCTTCTTGTTGACCCAGAGCAAGATAACACGACCAACGGCCAGACCACCAAAGAACCCAGAAGAGATATAACCAGCCGAAGGACCACCGCCTCGTTCTTCAATGATATAGGTGACGATCCACCCTTGATTGAACGCTCGTTAGAAGTGCATAACAATGTGATAGGGAATGGGATGTACCTCCAATGGTGACCTCGACACCCACATAAATGAAGATAAACGCAGCGAGTAGGTGGACAGCCTTGAGCGAAACGAGTTGCCTGATGTTGCTCTGCTCACTACTACTCTTCTCGCCCGGTGCTATCCCGATCTGGCTTAAGCATTCTGAAAAAGGCGTCCTGCCTGGTCAGCCAAATCAACTGCAAAAAAAAGCATAAGGACGTAGGGAAGACAGACCATCTTGGTCTTTGAACCTGAAAACGATCGCCAGAACGATGATATTGGACAAAGCAATGCCTAGTGAGACTAGGAAATGGAGCGACCACTTTTCTAGCTGAGAGAACTGGGTGGAAACGAGGGGAGCGCAGAATGCACCCAGCCCTATGAGGCCAAAGTCAGCCGTTGCTGCGAAAGCCAAGTCGAAGGGAAGTGTACCATAAGCAGCGTGGAGGACTCCCATCTTGTTGTTATCGTTCAGAGAGGCTACGTAACCGTTTGCTTGGGCATCTTGGACCGCCAAACCCGTGCCGTTTATGGCGAAAGCTAGCACGAACAGAGGGAACGGGGGAGCAGTGGACTGGATGGCGTAGGCGATCATCTGTAGTGTGCAGCCTTCGAGGGAAGATCAGCGTTCATAAACTGAGCGTATAGTGGTACCCCTACCAATAACGATGATCTAGAAGGAGGATCATTGGGGTCAGTTTACTGCGCTGTTCTGCATAAGAACACGTCCGATGTACCTTTCCGAAGTTGATACGTCCCGTCGCAAACACGTTTATCAACGCACCAATACAAAACCCCTAAAGTAATACAATGTTCTCAACAAGGAGCACAGAGCGAAGTCAAATGTATACTTACGACGCAGCCGATGACGAAAACGAGGGATACGAGGGTAAATCCAGCCTATGATACACCGGAATCATTCTCAGTAGAGAGATACAAAAGGCCATGAGACAATGAAACTGACATGATAAACCTCTCTTATCCGAGGTAGAAGGGGACCTATAGAACCATCGTTCCAGCCAGCTAAACATAAGGATGTCAGGAAGCTGAGATAAAGCCCAGTAAGTATTACTAAACCTCACCCAAGAACAAGCACCAGCAGAGAGCTAAGACCTCTACTGCTTGAGTCATCAGTTATGAGTTCACAGAGGGAAGCTCGCGGCGAAGAACTCACAGAGGGAGTTGTGTGTTCGAAATGGGGATGAGGGATGTTCACAGTGGGAACAGAGAGCTAACGGTATCACGCGAGTATGTGTAGCTAAAACGGCGCCGCAATTGTATCACGGCGCCCAAAAGCTGAGTTGGGAGAGATGACGCGGTGCGAGGCCTATAGAGGCTAAAAGATGCTGTTGATGGGGATGGAGGAGGTGAGTGGATAAAAGAGGGAGCAACCGTGGCAACTAAAACTGTGTGAGAGTTCTAATTTGGAGTTCCGCACGGACGGCTGGGTGATCTCGAATGTATATCTTCCAGGCATCGGATGACCATCGACCCAGGGCTTGAATAACATCCTCAGACAGCCCAAGTGAGGCATAGAATGTAGCTCCACCAGAACGGAGAGAGTGGCCACCGAAATGAGTCTTGTCGAGGAGGGAAAAGAGCAGCCCCTCAAACCAAGACCTCGAGGGCAGGTTACCCGACTCACGTATGAACAGAGCAGGATGCGCACCATGGAGAGCATCCCGACGATGCAGATATCTTTCCATCAGCGAAACCGGGCAAGCAACTTTCTGAGGGAGGAGCTGGATGTCCGTTCCTCGATAGAATCTATCAGCCTTATGGTAAGGCAGGTGATAGCCTACGCGGTTAGCGTCAAAGATGACGGTGTGACGTTTGATGATCTTCCTCCAATCGAGGAGGTCCTTGCTATTTGGACACACCAGCTCTCCAGCTCTGTGGCATCCGTAGAAGCCGCAAGCTAAAACCAAGATGAAGAGAAGGTCGTCGAATGCTCCGGATGTATTAGCCTGGTCCAGGAACGCGCTGAGGTGATGGGTTCGTAATGGCTGTTTGCGGCGCACTGGGTCAGCCCGTAACTTCATAGAGCCAGCTATGGTTGCCTTGACAGTAGGATCGCTACGTGCCTTACTGAAGGAGGGGAAAAGGCCCTGGAGGTGATGCTGTGCGCCTGTTAAATATTTAGGTGAGGAGGATATGAATTGAGAGGAGTAAGCAATGTAGCGACAGAGGGTTTTGGGGGTTGGATCCAGGGGCAAGTTATGTCGAATGCAGAAGAGTATGTAGTCACGAGCACCAGTGGTGTAGTTCCTCCTCGTTGAATTTTCAATGCTTGAATCACAGAGAAGTTGGACCCGACGGTCTAAGGTCGCCAGGTCCATGGTTGGGCGGCTGAGCTGTTGACGACTAAGAGCTCGGCCGCCCTCAGAGTCTAAAAACCCTCCCTCCATCGCGCCGGCAGTAGCACCCTAGGAGGTGTGAATAGGCGGACGCGTTCAGAAGGAAACATCTCCCGATAACGGTCGAAGGCGAGCCTTGACAGCAGGTCTGCGCGAATGTTAGCTTTACCGTCAATGTGTACCACCCGCAAGTCTATCCCTGACTGAAGGATCAAGGAGGAAATCCCTCGAAGAGGGGCTGTATGCATCTCCTCTGATGTCCGGAGAGAGCTGATAGAATGAACAGCATCAAGACTGTCAGAGAACAGTAGAAGCCTGCGAGGAGGTGAGGGAAAGGAGGCGGCATGGGCCACCGCTGAAAGAATGGCTATGAGTTCTAAAAAGAAGATGTCAACTGTGAAGGGCTTCTCATGTCGAGAGGGAAGTTGATAAGCAAAGCCGTTGCCTGCATAACAAAACCCAAGACCATCAAAACTGGCATCTGTCCACATGAGAAGGTCGGCGTCGTTGGCTATCCATCTGCCTTCATCGACAAAACGGATCCCCACCGATGTAGGTAGCACCTCACCGAACCACGTCAAGTCTTCAATTACTTGACGATTGAGGTACACCTGAGCGAAACGGTGTGTCTTGCCTGCGATCTTTCTATAGAGCGACGAAAGGGCTGGGCGGGCCCATGGGAAGACATTCAAGACCCAGTTAAGGTGACCAATGAGGGCCTGCCATTCACGTAAAATGGGAGCCCTGTTCGATGCTGCAAGAAACGAAGCAATCCTGTCAAGGAGATCAGTGACTGAGGATGGATGGATGGAAATGGATCCCTGGTTAATAGAACACCAGAACCCGATGATCTTTAAGTCCAGCCCGTGCTCCTGCTTCTTGTCCGCATAAGGACACCCAATGGCGTCCCATAGAACCAAAAGCTGCACCTGCTTCCTGGGACGGAGCATCCCATGGAAGTGGACCATATCATCGTTGAAGTCCCAGCCGTAGTAGTCATCCATGTACACATGTAAACCATCCAGGTGCAAGCGGAATATCGCTAGCCAGCAGATCAGTCCAGACACTGCACACCAGATTCGTGGCGAAGCTCGGGAGCCAAAAACCAAGCGCCGAACCATGTAATACGCTCCGTCCACCTCAACAACCTGCATCAACTGCCAATATGGGTGGGATGGAAGGTTAAGGAACGCGGATGAGACATCGCTCTTAAATAACACAAGCTCTCTGTTCGGGTTGTCCTGCGAGGCGGATCGCATGACTTGTCCGAAAGAGTGCATGTCATCGTATTGAACTTTTGCTTCCTCGGCTGGAATACCATCATTGAGGCCAGAGGCAGTATTATCAGTGATAACACGGGGTTTTCCTTTCTGCCAAACAACAAACAAGGGGGATACAATCATTCCAGGTAGTAGTCCAGCCTCTAGCGGACCCGACCACCGACCTGCTTGAAGCTCCCCATCCCTGTGAGCTCGAACAGCTTCAAGGTCAGCTTCAGACATCGGGTAATTCTGATGGCGAGTGTTGATATGGTCGTCCAATTCTCCTGCGTGGAATGGCCAGAATCCTTCACGCAGGCCCCGAATAACTGAGTTGACGAAAGGTCGATTAGGATGGAGGTAAAGAAGGTGTTCGAGTCTGTCGACATCGAATGGGGTTCCAACAGTAGCATGAGATGTATATGAGCTAAGAGCATGATTGAGTTTTGATGAATTGAGAACGGCATCTGGAGGCGAAGGGAGAGGTGGAGCAGAGAGTGTGGAGAGAGCTGAGGGCGAAATCGTAGATGAAGGAGAGTTTGACCAAAGATAGCCTCTCCGGTAACGGGGGTCCATTCTCAATGGTATAGTGCCAGATGTAACATATGAATTGGAACCAAGGTGTAATGACCTAGGCCCTTCCTTCGCCACCGACACCATTCCTCTTATCTCCATAAGATCGCTCAAATTTTGCTCGACAAGCATCGCGCTCCTTGGCCCTGTGATCTCCTTCACATCCATAGCAGACATGTCGGCGTCCGTACTCGCAGGGATCAGACTCGCACCGATTACTGTTCCAGTTCCTACAAACAGACGAAGTACGCTTCGCAGCAGGTTGTTGGAAGCCTGAACTGGACCGTTTCGTACCAATCCCACTGCTACCAACTTTTGAGTTGACTGTCTGCCACAGGCTTGCCACCATGGGCACCGTGAGGCGCTCGCGGTCGTCGAGACGGAAAGGAGTGCGATTGTAATCCAAGCGTGTATCCAAATCGAATTGAATACCAAGGCGGGGGGTGCTAGGAGTGCCTCGAAAGACGCTGTCGACCATTCCACGGTAGGATACGAGCTCGTCATGTCGGTGAGGATAGAGTATGGCAACTCCATTAAACCAAATTCCGAAGGCTCGAAGCCAGTCTGCCTCTGAAGTGAGCGCCTTCCTCGGATTCGCTTGCTCTTTCCTAACAAGAACATAATCTTTACCGAAATCCTTTCCTCCATCATGGAAATCGTAGTTCCCATCAAGGGCTGCAAGTATCTTCTCGAAATTGACATAGCGGTCGGCAATGATATCTTTCCAGACGCTTTCTGGGATCCGAATCCCTGACCTCGACTGGAGGAGACAGACGAGAGCCGGTATTTCTCGATCCACTGAGAAAACCCCTCTAAGTTTGATTGTCTTATCAAGATGAGGGTCGCCGAGTGTAGAATGTTGGAGCTGAGCAAGGTGTGGTGCACCTTTAAGGAGAGAGGGAGAGAGAGTCGATAACCCAGAGCTTCGTCCAATGGCGGAATTAATGAACTCGAAGACCTCGGTAAGATTACCCTTAGTCCCGCTCTTGTTTCCATTGTCATCAATCCGCAATTCGGCACAAAGGTCGCGAAGTTGGGCCCATTCCACCTCCTCCAAAGCTTTCTTCCTAGCTGCAGCGTTATCGGCCCCGTTCTCGTCGTCTCCATCTTCTTCTTCTTCGTCGTCGTCGTCGTCGTCACCTTGCCGGCCTCGTCCTTGTTTTTCCAACCCGGCTCGGATCTGTTCAAGGAAGACCTTAGTTTCGACAGGGCTGCATCCAAGAGCTTTGAATTTGTCGGCAAGATTTTCCCCGTTTGAGAGACTGAGCTCCTTATTGACATAGGAGTCAACAATCTTCTGGCATTCAGCAGCACGTAGCCTGACAACTTCAGTGCTTCCATCGGTCATTTAGATAGCTGGGTAGGAGTGATGTGGCGTATATATTAGGTGGGGAAGCTCGAAGGTTCGAATGACTGCCGTGGACAATAAGATGAGCTAGAGTAGATGGGACAAAGGAGATATGTCGAAAGAAATGCCGGTCAAAGTGCGGAGACTGCTGCTGGGCAAGAAGAGAGCGAGCAGGGCTCCTTACGCAGCAGGCCCAGCCTACATATATATTCTGACAAGAAAGGAGCCTCTGCTACGATCGTAGCACTCCTTTCTGTCTTATGAGGCTGGGATGGATACAGGAGAGGGGCCGCACTTTGACTGGTCACGCTGAGGCCTCCGAAATTGCTCCCTACCCCTGGAATCCGCAATCACGTCGAACTGAGTACGCGCACGAGCAACATGCTTCGGGTCTTTGGACGCAGCTGTCGTGCGTTCTGGCTCCGAGACTACTTGCTCTGCTGATGAGCTTTCTCTGGGCAGATTCAAGCTACTTGCACCCGGAGGCTGTTCTCTAGATAGATGATGCAGAGACGCAGGGCTTGAATCTTTGGTAGACACTTTTTGAAGCTCGATATGAGCTATAGCGGTCGTCGTGGTCATGGTGGATTAGAGAGAAACGGGCTATTCGCGTTGCCAAAGGACTTCGGAGGATTAGAGAACGAAGCTTGGAACATGGCTGGGAGTCGGTCAGTTCTTATATACGAACGAGCTGTCCACGTCCAAGGACGGTCAATTTTCACTTATTGACCGACCGGTGGTGTAAGTGGGCGCCAGGAAACTTAGATGCCAAGTCTGATGAACCGATGAGGTTATGGAGAATGTGGGTCGGGAAAGCAAACAGGCTGAGCGCTGTTCATTCCGCCCAGCTGATCCGCTCGGCTCTTCTTGCTAATCACGGCTCGCCCTTCGCCAGCTCGTGAATGGCACCTTGTCGAGGATAATGACACCAGTGCGCGACATATACATTTTCCGCTACTGCCAGAATTACACGTGCAGTATAGTACCTCGTCGTAGCATACGCCATTGGGAACCAACTACGACTCTTCAAAGTCCTCCGACATGGCGGCCTTGGCCTTAGCGTCCGCCTCATCGAACAGGTCCTTCGGAACAGGAACATGCAAACCATTCGTCTCGTCGCCTATCCACGTCATCTCCAGCTCGAACTCCTTTTCTTTGTTGGCGTCTTCGTTGGTGAGGTAGATTCTATGCGAGTATGAGATAGTGTTTGTGTGAGAGGATGCAAGAACGAGAGCGACATACATCCTAGCAGCCTCGAACACGGCCTCCCTCGTGCTCATCTCAGCAAGCTTCAGCTTCTCAAGCTCAGTCTTGGCTAATTGTCTTCCCTTGCCAACTGCGGCACCATGGTATCCCTAAATTGCCTCACGATCAGTACCACAGACAGACTTCATATAGGCGGAGGAGCTAACGCACGAAGTATACACCGCTCGGTTCAAGGACGTATAATCCTGGACCGTCTTTATCTACGGCACCGATGATGGAGCTGACGCCGAAGGGACGGACGGAGGAGTAGAGAGTGTAGGCTTGGGTGTAGCCGCCTAGACGATCGACTACTGTCTGTAATACAGATAGGTTAGTCCATAGCACGATGGGAGCAATGGAGGTGAGAAAGGAGAGAGTGAACTGACCTTAAGAGGCGGTTGCGACCGGAAAGTCTCTCGATGATTCGAAGCTTCTTCTCTAGCCCGGTTAGCGAGGTGCCGTCCATCAGCTAGTAAACCCGCCGTTGCCTGTTTAGTGAATCAGTTTTTACATCGAGGTGCAACGATAAGCAAGAGAGCCATACAAGTCCGATATGTCGATCTATCGTCTGAATCCTCCTGTTTGCATTCGGTACAAGCAACTTCGAGTGCACAAGTTTCTCGACAGCTAAAACGACTCCGTCTTTCACTTTCAGTCCGATCGCGGTTCTGCATGTTCATACAACAGATGATTGAGGGTGTTATGATTGAGGATGATGTGATACAACTGGGATTAGATACTGCGTCCTGGATGGTGAATGGAACGAAGAGCAGCGCACCCTGAGTTCTCAACGGCTTTGTTTGCATATTCGACCTAACAAGTCGGTGATAACGACATGAATGAGACGCGTCGGTGTCGCAAGGAAGATTAGCAATTACCTGGAAGATTCGACCGTCAGGCGAATAGGTACTGGCAGAGAGATCGTAGCCTGTCCCAATAGATGTCATTGTGCGCTGTCCGTAGGATTATTTCGTGTACGGGGTGTAAAGATGACGAGAACGAAAGCAGGATATGGTGTGGAGATATAGGAGAGTGAGGAGACTAGAAGAGACCTTTAGCCCTGGACGCGCAAGCGGGCGATGGGACGAGACGCGTCACACGCGATTGATGGGGGTCGTGACCGTCGGTCCGGCTACTCTGGACATGTGCTCGTCGCTGCACTCGACAGCGACCAAGGGCACTTCAGGTCATAGATGCTTAACGTTCAACATTGGCTTGTATACTGCTTTGGATGTCGAGAGCTACTCCAAAGGATTGTGATCGTTGGAAAGGTGCGCTGCCAGCATGAGAGGCGCCCAAGCGATACCAGCGAATCGTTTCATGAGTATGCAGGGACCCTTCCTCGTCTCTCACGACATCCTCCAAGTCATACAGCACGGCATCGTGAGGGACACTCACTATCGGTGTCAGAGACTACGACCACTCCCAGGATACTTCACCTCCACACAATAGTTCTTTCAAATACGAGGATGAAACGCAGGGATAACTTGTTCGCCGACATCACTTGATACCCGCACTAGTGCTAGCACGCTCAGATGATGTTCACGACAGTTCTGGACCCCATTCTTTGCACAGATATCCCCAGCGTCGTACCCAATTTACCCGACGAGTCTTCTCTCTGAACCCCCATTGTCAGTCTCCATGGGCGTCTTTACCAAGCTCAGCAGCTTTTCAGCTCTCCTTGTAGCAGTTGCTCGCACCGTCGATGCCTTCGATTCATCAGCCTCTAGGTCTCTACAGGACTATGGCGTCACGACAGACCCTAGTTTCGCGTCAAATCAGACCTTCGACTACATCGTTGTAGGAGGCGGGCTGGCCGGCATGACCGTCGCCTCTAGACTCTCTGAGGACCCGGACGTGACAGTTTTGGTGGTTGAAGTGGGCGCGGACGATAGGCAGAATCAGGCGATCTACGATTTGTTTCAAGCACCGTAAGTTCTGACTTGATATATGAGTCTTGTACGGTAACCTGATAGTATCGCGTTTGCGCTGTGGGTAGATTCGTCTTTGGCGGAGAGTTTGATTGGGCTTGGGCGACTGACGGTGCGAGAAGAATTTCTGGGTAAGGCTATCTATCTCGGCCTACCTGCTCTGTACATACTGAATTTATCCTTGAAATGGCCATAGAGGAAGAACTCTGGGAGGCAGCAGCTCCATCAACGGCGCAGCCTACACTCGCACTTCCAAAGCTCAATACGACGCCATCTCTGAGTTTTTGGAACCCGAGGATCGAGGACTCGGATGGGACTTTGAAGGTATACAAGGATACATGAAAAAGGTTAGCTCTTCCTACTTCCTACCATCCAACAAACCCAAAGCTCACTCGGATCATAATCTAATGTTCAGTCCGAACACTTCCATACCCCAACCACCTCTCAAGAGAGCTCCGGCGCATCCTACAACCCAGCCTACCACGGCACCTCTGGACCCCTGCACGTCGCCTACCCTCCGGGTATGTTTGCAGGCCCACAACAGCCTGCGTTCGTCAGCGCATTGGTCAACGCTACCGGAATGAGGTTGAAGAATTCTAGCGATCTGAACGGAGGCGAACCGAATGGTGTGGGTATCACGCCGTTGACGTTGAATCCGGACGACGGGGGACATAGGTCGTCTTCTGCCCAGGCGTATCTGACACCTGTTGAGGAAGAAAGGAAGAATTGGTTAACGCTGACTACGCATATGGTATGGTTCTGTCTCCTCAGTAATGCTCTTTTGTCAGCAGATAACCTAATGCATGGTATTCGTATCAAAATAGGTCACCAAAATCAGGTTCAAGGACGTTACCCTCCCACTAGTGGCTACGGGCGTCGAGTTTGCACCGATCAATAGTACCGATAGATACCAGGCTTTCGCGAAGAGAGAGGTGGTCCTCGCTGCTGGTTCTATCCAAGTGAGAGCCTAATCCTTAATCTATCCACTCCTCACCTTGATGGTTTCCATTCTGCGCTGAATCAAGCCCATATATTTATAGACTCCAGCTCTACTTCAACTCTCTGGAATAGGCGACTCGGCCCTCTTGGAGCCACTCGGTATCAAGACCATCCTAGAACATAAAACAGTTGGCAAGAATCTCCAAGAACAGGTTTGTGCGCTTTCTATGTCTCTCGACTTAAACGTCTTATAGTGAATGAGTTTTAATTGGATGGTATGTAGACGTTAGACATGGTCGCTGCCCAGCCTACCTCCTTTGACCCAGCCGGTCCAGGTCCTCAAGACGCCATCGCCCTACCAAATCTGTACGAACTCTTCAATGACGACGAAGAGGCGAAGCAGGCAGTCGATGAGATGATGCAGGGACTCACTAAGTGGGCAGAGGCATTGAAGGAGAACGGAGCAGGGGCTGAGGCGTTGGAACAGATTTTCAAGGTACTTGCGTTGCTGCGTTTCTTTTTTGGTTGGTTGTTTGCTTAGTAGGGTGGTTCTGACCTCTTGGATTGTTTTTATAGATCCAAGCGAAGCTAGTTGCGGATCCTACTTGTTTGTCCTCTATTCGTCTTTTCGTATGGATGACTTTTCTAAAGTGCACTGCAGCACCTATGTTCGAGATGTTCTTCATCGACTTCCAAACGTGTGTTCCTCTTCCAGTCTGACTCTCGGTAGTTTGACCAGTAATGCTTAACTCAATTCTAGGGCATTCGGCATGTCGATGTGGAATACCCTCCCATTCAGTCGTGGTACCGTCAAGATCAACGTCAGTATCTTCTCATAATCTGTCTTTTCTATTTATCCCCAGAACTGATGATGCGGGTTGGGATACGACTGTAGAGCACGGATCCGTTCTTGAAGCCCACTATAAACGTGAACTACTTCGCCGTCGATTTCGATATGAAGATCCAGATCCACGGGACTCGTCTGGCGAGAAAGGTTCTCAAGACTGCACCCCTTAGGTGTGTACCTCCTTCATTTCCGTTCTCTCCACTACATCATTCCCATCTCTTCGTGCATGACCCCAGTGACGCATTTTCACTGATCAACTAACTCTCACTATACGCAGTGAGCTCGTAGTAAAAGAGGTTACCCCCGGCGACGCAGTACCAGATACAGACGGCTCAGGTGGCTCGGATGAAGACTGGCAAGCCTGGATCGCAAAAGATTACGTTGCGAATTGTCACCCCGTCGCTACTGCAGCTATGATGAGACGGGATCTTGGAGGTTCGTACTTTCCGCTTTTTCTCCTTTTGTTTCGACCTGTCTCAATAAATACGTTACGGTCGTACACAGGTGTTGTGGATGCCCGCCTGAAAGTATACGACACCGCTAACCTGCGTGTCGTCGATGCCTCGGTGTTGCCATTGCAGATTAGTGCGCATCTGTCGGCAACGCTCTATGGGGTCGCAGAGAAGGCGGCTGATTTGATCAAGGAGGATTGGGCTTGAATTGAAGTTTAAGTGCCAGAGTTCTGTTGTAGAGAAGGCTGAGAGAAGGAGAATGTGGGTGGATCGGTGGTAGGACAGTACTTGTGCTGCGAGGGAGCCCCAATTATGGGAGACATGTTCGCCAACGAATAGATGATGTACAATACAGATCGAGAATACAATATGGCGAACAATCCTTGCAAGCGGCTCACTACATGCTCTCTAATCTCCGGCTCAGACTATCAGACAACCGACAGCAGTCCAGCGACGAGGCACCGGGTACACGATGCACCGAGGTCTGCATGGCTAGATCTACTCTGGAGAGGCCTCTCCATAAATCTTGATCGTCTTATCTGCACACCCTGTGATAAGCCTGAGTCCCGTCTGATCGAAGGTGGAGCAGAATATCCCTGCTTCGGCTTCCAGAGACCCGGGCTGTGGTATGTCGTCCATGTTCTGGAAGGGAGTACCGGTGTTGTAGTCCCAAAAGGTCATGGTGCCATTGTCGCCTAAGGAATGAGAATGCTATGTCAGTCTCTAGTCCATATAAGATGGGGGAACCGAGTAGAGGAGCTTACCGCCAGAAAACAACACTCCCTCGCTGTTCACTGCCAACGCGTTGACGATCGAGTTATGTCCACTGAAATTAAACACGAAATTTCCATCTGGGCATTTCCACTTCTTGATGTTGTTGCCTCCTGCGCTGCCTGTAGCGAACGAGTACTCGGTAGGGTGGATGGCTAGTGCTCGGACAGACTTTTTATGATGGGTCAGTGTGACGGAGGTTTTCCCGGCTGCCAGATCCCATAATCTGGAGGAAAGTTGATCGTTAGTACTGTGAAATGATGGAGAGGATATGATGAATATTGACCTGACAGTCGAATCCATACTGGCTGTGATGACCTGTGGATCCGAATCTTGACACCTCACGTCTGATATTGTGCCAGTGTGTCCAGTCAAGACGTGGATTTGTGCTTTCGTTCTCATATCCCATACTCGAGCAGACGCGTCTCGACCTGCTGTGACGAGCACATCGAGTGTAGGGTGGAGGGAGAGGGCGTAGACTCCGGAGAGATGACCGTGGTAGTGACGGATTACTTTATTGGCTTCTAGGTCCCAGCATTTTACCATCTAAAAAAGAGAGTGCAGTTTTAGTTAGACGTGCCTCGGAAGGAAAGAAACCAATGGGGCTAACCTTGTCTTCTCCACAAGAAAAGAGGTAAGGGTGTCTGTTGCTCACTGCCAGCCCCCTCACCGTCGAGATATGTCCCGTTAACGAGAGCCTCAGCTCTCCCGAGGCCAAATCCCACACTTTAATCACCCTGTCTCCGGCACCAGTCACGAACCACTTGTTCCCTGGCTCAACTGCGGCGCTACGCACCCAGCCCAAGTGACCGGAAATGACGCGGAGGAGTTTCCATGGGGCATGGTATGTTGGTTTTATCGTTCGGGTGGTTTTGTGTTGTATGAGTGCTGACGATAGATTTGTGGAGAACGTGGGGGCGTGTTGGGCGGGCGTCTTGTCTATTTGACTTATCATTCGAGACGTGTTAGAGTCTGCCGCTATGGATGGGACATGGTGTCAGGGATTGAATAGAAGGAGAGGAAGGACAGACGCACGTCCTGCTGTTATCATCTTGAGAGATTCATTCGGTCTTGCTGGTCCAACTTGACCTTGCCTAGATAGTAACGCAGGTGGAAGCTCTTTGAACTGTCGATACTCGTCGTTTATCTTGACCGACAGACGAATCCGCGAACTAAACAGAAGTTCAGTCACGATGTGGTACTGGCGTGAAGAACTATCAACGCACCTCTTTTCTTCATCACGCATACTGTCATCTGGAAACGATTCAAAGATAGCACGCGTACGCTTTGCGTTTGTGCGTAGGAGAGGCTCGAGAGGCGGTAGTGTCGTTGTGGCCATGGTGTTTAGAAGAAAGCAGTCGGTCAACTGAGAGTCAGTAAGTTCATTGACTTGATCAGTAAAACACTGACCACGCAATAGCGACTCTGACTCTTGGTCATTGATTGAAAGCCTTTCCTCTGCCCCTCACCACAATCGCAGATTCACAAAGCAAAGCAGGCGTTTAGAGCAATTCTCCTTAGCCAGTTGCACGGTCATTCACTGTCGCCACTGTTTTTGTGTAGAATTTAAACGAGCCGTATAATTACACCAGTAGTACTTGTACACGCAACCGAAAAACAAGTCATATATGGGCGACGCAGTGGAATTGAAAAAGGTCGTGAAGCAGCTCCAGGGCGCTTCTAACGCTGAGGTATGTCTCTTTCCCTCTATCGAACCTCGTGGATTTTTGTGTCGTGCTAACCGTGATTTTTTATCTGTAGGCTATCACTGATATTCTTCGGATCCTCAAGAAGGATTTCGTCGTCAATGAAGCTATCCTAAGAGTACGTCCACGCCCGTGTCTCTCGCGTGTTCCACATCGCACATGCTGGTCCCATCGTCTAACCTGGTTTTGTCAACTAGGAAAGCAAAGCAGGTCTCGCAGTGGGCAAACTACGGACTCACGCGAGCAAGGATGTGTCCGACCTTGCAAAGGAGTTGGTCAAGAAGTGGAAGAACGAAGTCGAGAAAGCGAAGCAGCAGAACGGGGTGTCACCTCCAACCAGTACGTCTCTGTCTGCTGTCCATCGACTTCTCATGTATTGGAGGGAATTGATCCGATCTCTTGTGTTCTGGCATACAGTGAAGAAAACTTCGTCGTCGGTCAACGCCAAGTCTCCAAGCACCACTGGGAGCACTCCATCTTCGACACCCAAAACTGAACAACGTACCGCCAAATCTGACGGTGCGAAGGGTGCTACTGGAGATTCGACGAGGGATAAATGTACGGAGGTGATTTATGATGCTTTGGCATTCGATTCAAGTCATCGTAAGCCTACTCTCTCTGCATGCTACCCACAGTCACTCATCCTCATTTCTCTGTAGCGACGGCGCTAGTAGAAAAGCGCGCTCGTGCAGTTGAGGCTTCGGTCTATCGCGAGTTCGGGTCGACAGGCCAGCCGTACAAAGCCAAGATCCGCTCGCTGTTCGTTAATCTCAAGGACAAGAACAACCCTGGCCTCAGGGAGAACGTCGTCACTGGGGATCTGGCCGCGGAGAAGCTGGCCACTATGTCTAGTTCTGTAAGTGTATATTGTCCTCTCTCCGATTACACTTCTCTGACTGTGCTCTTTGCGATCATATGCAACTTCTAGGACATGGCCTCAGAAGAACGGAAAGCCGCGGATAGCAAGATTGAAGCTGAAAACTTCTTCAAATCACTAGGGGCTGAAGAGCAAGCTGCTGAGACGGACGCGTTCCAGTGCGGAAGATGCAAACAGAGGAAATGTAGGTATCGCCAGCAACAAACTAGGAGTGCTGACGAACCTATGACCGTATGTGTTTTCCTCTCGTTCATTGCGTGAGAGATACTGCTGGCTGATGATATCTTCACAGACGTTCGTGACGTGCACTAACTGTGGGAACAGATGGAAGTTCTGTTGACTGCTGCATTCACCCCTGGATTCCAGTTTACTCTTTCTTTTCTCCTGCTTTCTCTTCGCTCGCTCGCTTCTTTCGTATATAACCTTATTTCACCCGCCTGATACCTACCGAAGGCGGACCCCTCCCAGTTTACAATACTTGGTCCTCTGATTTTGATTTCTTTTTTTTGATTCCTGTATCCCTACGTATCCCTTCTGTGTGCTGATTTGGTAGTGGCTCCGTGCACTTTCGCTTGATTTCTTGGTGGATGTATGATTATAATTGCATGCTCTTGACCTTGCATAACTGCAAACTAGTTGGGAGACCAAAGGATTTGCATTCCAGTCTCCGAAGTAGAAGATCGTGGGTGACGCCGAAGGACTTTGCTGGATTTCCACGTGCTGAACGCGTTCACGCGTTTCTTCCTACTCGATCCCAAGTCCCGGCTGAACCCTCAGGCTTCTGGTTTCCGTTGTTCAACATTCATAGCAAGTGATGGGCCTCGTCGACGACAACGACTGGACTTCACATCTTCTCGGTCACCCAGTCTTTTCTCGCTCTACTTCCTCCTCCCTCATCAATGCTTCCTCTTCATCTGCTCTTGAACTCTCCACGTCTACACTCCCAAAATTCACTAATCCAAACCAAGAAGGCGAGAATGATGACGATTTAGCACCATCTGGTAGACGTCAAACCATGTTGTTGAAAGATTCTGAGTTGATTCTGGCTGTGGGGAAGGAGATTCGGATGGCTACCGTCGGAGAATCGAAAGTTGGGCTGAGAGGAGCTGGGCCTGCTCGGGATAAAAGGGTCTACAAGGTCCGTCTATCTCACTGTATTAAGATGCTACATTGTAATATACGCTGTTTATCTGTCTATAGACCTTGCATACGCCGAACATCCAGTTCGAAATCCACCAGATGTGTTTAAATCCAACGAATAAAGTCCTAGCCGTTGCAGGTGCATATCAAGTTGCTATCATCGTTCTTCCCCGTGCTGGATACTCCAGGCTCGTCTCCCAGACAGTAGATTGCAAGTATGTGAAGCAGTTAGGATCGTAGTCTGCTTAACATTGATGCTGACGGTTGAAGGTAATTCAGAGCAATAGTGATCGGTCGGTATTATCACGGTTCAAGGAGTTCTGCGCCTATTGCCAAGATTGCATGGCACCCTTGGGGAGAGGCCGGCTCGACGTTGCTCGTCATGACAGTGGACGGCAAGATGAGGTACTATCCTCGTCTCTCAGATGCCCGAAGGACAATCCTTACTCATGGTTATCCTTCGCACAGAGAGTATGACATTTCCATTGACACGGAAGAGCCACAACAGGTGTTGTCTTTCGTCCCAGAGAAAAAGAAATCCTCTTTCATGGCAGAGGATAACGCAGAGCACGAGGTCGCATCGTTCACGTTAGGACAGGGTAAAGCCAATTGGGGCCCCTTGACGATGTACGCCGTCATGCGATCGGGGGATGTGTACGCTATCTGTCCGTACATGCCAAAGAACGCGTAAGTTCCTTTCATTTTCCTTGATTTGCTGGTGTCAACTAATGTATCTGCTAGATCTGTCCCCTCGTCCTATGTTCATTCCCTAGAGTGCCTCATCTCCGCCAAACAAGAGTTTCTCGCCTCAAACAACTCAACTGAGACCCGCAAGCTGTCTGCCTACTACGACTACCAGCGCAAATATGTCTCCTCCCTCGTCAAGCAGTTGCCTCCAGGGACAACATATCCGGCTGTGTCGCGCTCTGTCTTGTTACACCCGCCGATGACAATAAAATCAAAACCTCTGCGTCAGGGTCCGTTCTTACTGCAGCCTTCACCCAGAAGCTTAGAAGGCAGCGAGGGAGGGGACGCGACGGATCTGATGTATCTGGCTTTTGGGTCGGAGAACGAGGGGACGGAGGGTGAGAGGGAAAGACTTGGGGTTGTCTTGATTTGTTATCAGGACGGGCGGGTCGATGTATGTCTTGATGTGGAGAATGTGGAAGCGAGGTGGGAAAAGAAACATGTAGGACTATCGCTTCTGTGTCCTCACAGGTCTCTTTGTACTAACTTGCCTGCTTCCCATAGAGTCAAGAGGCCGAAGCTGAACTTCCTATGCTAGCCGTATATGAGACCATAGACTTGGGGCTCATCGACCTTCTCACACTCTGCCAGCCGCCGCTGTTGAACCTACTGCAAGGCAATCATATCGTGTTATTTGCAGATCCTATACACGAAGATACTGTATATGTGTACCATGCTTTCGGTGTGCATGTCATACAACTTGGACAGCTAGTTCATCATCTAGCTGCTTCGTTGAGAATGGACGACGATGACGAAACTGGGTCCATCAGGGCGTACCTGGAGAAGGATGCGTCGACGACGGTCACACCAATCTTGACCACTTTCTCTGTGGAGCGCAGGTTTGTCTCTTTTCTCTATCGGCCTGCAGAACCAAGCTAACAGACGAACCAAGGTGCTCAAACCCTGTGATCGCCGTGACAATACCCAACGATGTTTTCCTCAACTACAGCATCTTAATCCTGACCTCTTCCATGCGCATTACTTGCTTCCCCTTGAACCTTCGCCAAGACTCCCCCTCCTCCAATCTTAAATCCCTCCCCTCGCCCTCCAAGTCTCCTACACAGAAAACCCTAGAGAACGGCAAAGCCCAGATCGGCCCACACTACCTCTCTCTCCTCGAAGCAGCTCCCTTCACTCCTCCGACTGCGTTCAACCGGCCGCATGGTCTCCCTGCGAACCCACGATTGTCGCTTGGCACCGATTCAATAGACACGCAATCGAAAGAGTTCATGCTCACCCCTGAGACTCTCCGTTACCTGGCGTCTACTGTTGAGAGGCTTACTTCTCAGATTCACGATATCCAATTAGCTTTCAGAGACACGGTCGCGAGGTCGTCGTTGCAAGCTGCTGAGGGTCAGCGGCAGAAAGATAAGCTGGGTGAGCTGAGCCAGAGGATCAAGAGACTGAGCGAAGACAAGAAGAGTGAGACTCGGGCGAGAATCGAAAGGCTCAAGGAGGGTCAGTCATCCTTGTTAGGGAAGACTGATAGAGTTTTGAGGAGGCTGATGGAGGAGGCCTCACCGGGGCTAAGTGAACACGAGAAGAAGTGGTTTGAAGAGTTGAAGCAGATGAAGAGTGCGATTGAGGGCGAGGGAAGGTTCGATGAAGAGTCCCTAGTTGCGAGAACTGCTTCCGTAGGTTTTCTGGCTTACTCGGCCGGGTTACTGAGCGCGTATCCTGATTCCGGTTTTTTTCACAGCTCGAGAAAGAGTATGCCAGATTGCTCCCCAAGCTCAAAGATCTCCGGCTCAAAGAGGCAGACCATCGAAGACAGCCCAGCGCAGGTGACTATGCACCGACAATTGGTGCATCACAGGCCGTGGAAATTAGTAAACGGTCGACCAATGAGTGTGTATACTGTTCTTCTTTTTCTGTTTCGATTTACTTTCTTTTCTTTCACGTTGCTCTGTTTCCAAGGCTGATATTCTATACCCTAGGCGGAAAAAGATTGAAAGCTTGGAGAAAAAGCTGCTAGAAATGGCATCGAGTCTCGAAATTTCCCTTGCAAAACCTTCGTGACGAGAATACAAGTGATCTCTTTCGTATGGATCAAGCCTCTTCCTATTTCCTGCTTCCTTATTCCCTTACTCTTATTGCCCTTGCTATCATTGATTTGTACGGCTAACTGCTGATAGTTCGCTCTAGTGAGATTGTCTCTATATATCCTCTGAGCCCCGTGCAACGCCAGAAATCTTCTGGGGTGAGTTGTGTGGGATCCTATCGTTATGACCCTGTGTTGCCCGACTCTCACCTGGTAACGGCCTGTGTACCCCATGGTAGCGGCTGTTGTTTTGTTTCGACTCACGGTTCACAGCTGCTAGCATATGTTTTCTTCTGGATAGGTCCGAAACCAGCACCTCTTCAGAAGCTCTTGGATGGGCGTACGCTTCATTCTTGGCTAGCTCATGCCTGACCGTCTCTTCATCTCCGAAAGTCACCCCTTGAAGGGTGCGTTTCCGAGACGAAGAGAGACAAGGACTAGGACTTCGACCTTAATTTGTTCTATATCACCGATGTTCCAGGGGTTTTGCACGATCTCTACTAGCCCGTGATACGGCCAGAACTGCTTCCCTTTACCCACTGAAGAATCGTCTTTTAATCCCTTGAACATCTGGCCTCTGTAGCCTCGTATATGTGAAAGCATCCCAGCAGGACCGTCTATATATTTCATTAGATGAACGGATTGATTTTTCTTTCTCGTGTTTATATCTTCGGTGCCGGACCACTGGCATACCAACCACTCAACTGTTTCGGCTGACATCCACACTTCTCCAGCTTCATAGCATCTAATGCTCTAGAACATGAGAAGCTGTGCGTATCCTGGCTTCACTCTTCTCCCAGACTGATGTTAGACTCGTAACACCAGGTACTCCGGTGTCACAAACGTCTGTCAGTGTTACAGCGAGGTAAAACTGTGACACTGTAACTATCCTCACATCGGACATCCTGGCCTTAGCCAAAATGTTCCTCATAAGAGCTTTAGTTCTACGCCACCTTGAGCTCACTGTCCAATGTCAGGTGAAATCTGGGAAATCCAGCAGCAACAAACACCGACAGTGTGGACTCAACACCGATCGGCCATGATCGGAGCATGGCCCAGGTACCGACGCGATCGACACAGATCGAGCTCCCGTCTCAATAGGTTTGTCAATTGATTTCATAGATTTCAAGGTCGATCGCTGATGCGACTCCATCAAGGAGCGATCAGTGTCCGACTGGAAGGTGTTTTTATCAAGTGCTTTCGTTGCTCGTTGTGAGGTGTGCTACAGCAGAAAATAGGGAAGCGGGGAACATAAGGTTGAACGGGTTTATGCGCACCTGTCTCTGGTGATAAGGTTATCGCCACGCATATTGGCCGAGGGGAAAGCAAAAACCAAGGATCCAAAAGTAGGAAAACCCAATCACGCTGGCACCTCCACCATTCAAAAGGCGCCTATACAGCCGATCGACTTTGGGAGCTGAGAAAATTGAATCAAGTCTGCTTCCGAGTCGCTGCGTCCTGAAGACGACGAATCTGACCTTTTTGATCCAACAGAGGCGTACAAGGCTATCGCATTATTGCCTTGAAGCCTTCTACTTGGCCCGCTGTTTGATTCTACGAGCGAGCTATGGGACAGCAGCGGCGCTGTATCGAACCTTACGTCTCGGGATCTAGGGAAAACATCCCTTTCTTCGGACAAGAACTTTTGCACTTGGCTCCATACAGAACGGCCCATCGATGTCATCACGCAAATCGGCTTCCTTTCAGATCAAATTTCTGATTGACCCACTTTTGCGAAAGCAGCTTGAATTCACTTTTTTGCTCTCACCTTCAAGTTAGAGCGCCCTCTAGCCGCCGAAGGCAGTTGAGCTTCTCGGTGGGGTATTGGTCGGTGTTGAACTAGCTGCGACTGCTACCTCAGCCTTCTTTCTGGCAATGATCTATGAGCACCCTTCAGCCGCATCTGCATCTGTAACCATCAGGAGGCCACTTTTCGGCACCAGTCTACTTGGCTTACTTCCTCACCGTCAAAACCGAATTTCCAATTGACCAGGATCCCTGTGGGTCCGAGGCCCATATAATATATGTCGCTCTTTTCATCATTTCCCTTCCCACTCCCATGCTGCCCCGCAAACCCCTCCTGCGGTAGCGGAAATGTCCTCAGAATCTCCCTCTTCTCTCGACCCTATCTCACAAACGTGCGTATCAGGTTGCCAGCACGAGACGTCTTCTATTCTCTGCTAACGGTCTTTTTAAACTTTCCAGGACCGCAGCCCCAGTCCGTACAATGTCTTGCGCTTGTTTGAAAGATAGTTACTGAACTTCGATGAATAGTTCTTGGGCATTCTTATCAACTATGGGTTGTTTGGTGTTTTGTCTGTACAGTGAGTGCTCAGCCCAGGGAAATATGGGCGTCGTTGGACTTACGAGCGCCGCGTAGATTATGTCGGTTATCAGCGCTCTACTATCTCTTCCGACCCGAGTCCCGTTCTAATTTCCAGGCGCTAATAGACGTGTACTTCATCAACTTCCACAAGAGCGACCGTCCTATACTGAAATTCTTAGGTGAGTGCTCGTCTCTCTTGAACTATTCAAACACAGAATGTTTACCTCTTCCGTCAAAGCATATGGCGTTTATATTCTCGATACTATCCAGACAATCCTGACGACATGGGACGGCTTCCACTGGTTTGTCTACGGTTGGGGCGACAAAAACCAGCTCACGAAACCCGCTGCCTCGTCAATCGACTCACCTTTCCTCGGAGGCATCATAGCGCTTGTTGTTCAGAGCTTTTTCTGCTGGAGGATATACTCCTTGGGAAGGAGTAAGCTTTGGTGCTCTCTCCTACTCGCAGTAAGGTCTCCTATAGTTCTGTGGCTGAGTGGTGACCTGACGTTCCTGAACTACTACAGGTCTCCTTAGTGGGTACCGCGGGAGGTGTTGCCGCTGGTGTCACATCTGTGATTCTGAACGACTTGACCAAAGTGCAGAAGGAGGATTCTATTCAGACTTACGTACGTCCCTTACTCTCCGAAAGCTATCTTATAGAAGTCCCTCATCCCCTTCTACTGTCTAGATCTGGCTTTCTGGCTCAGTGGCCGCTGACACCCTCATAGCCGGCACTACTTTGTACCTTGTATGCGAACTGCTCTATTTATCTACAAAATGTGTTCTCATGCTGAGCCTCGGTATCGTTACTCACTTGCAGCTCTTATCGAAACGGGGATCGAGAACACCCGAAACAGACCATGTGGTCACAAGAATCATTCAGATGACCGTTCAGACAAATGCTCTCACTGGTGTGTCTCTTATTGAGGTTATTGAAGACGACAGCAGATACTCATTTTGGCTGCAGCTGCTATCGCAATACTGACCTTCGCACTGTTCGTTGCTTTTCCTGTGAGCGCTTTCTTCCATTCTGCTTCGGCTGTTCCGTAGGCTGAGTCTTCATGCAATGACGCCCTTCAGGACAGAAATTACTTTCTTTGCCCGTACGTCGCGAACCAGTGTCCATTCTCGGAAGTTAGCTAATAATACGACAACCATCCCCAGTCCTTACTTCTTCGCAAAACTGTACGTCTACATTCATCCCGCTCCGCTCACCACTCTGCAGCTTACACATATGTCCTTTGCGATTGCCAGGTATTCTAACACACTTCTCGCCGTCTTCAACCATCGCATTTTCAGCCGCAACATGTTCCTCGACGCACCGGCCTACGACCTCGAAGGTCGATCCAGACGACTTTCTCTAAGTCGAAACCGACTGAACCACGAACGAGGGGTAGATGGGCCCTCGTCAATCATACAGTTCAAGCACCCGACTATCGATCTGACGGAGACGACGATGAGCAGATCATCGGATGTCGGAACGCATCGGATAGAGGAGCCTTCTCTGGAGAGGGCAGAGTCCTCAGTGTAGTGATCGATTGACTGCTGGATGAGAATATAGCGTGTCTTGCTGCTGGGTCATGTCGCTGTGCTCTTTTTTGTATGATACTAATGCCCTAGCTGTGTAGTGTAAACGATAGATATAAAATTACTCGAGCATACGTTGCTCATACTCTTTTATTCACCCTTGATTCTGGACGCAGAGTAGGCTCCGGGGAAGGCTCACTTGACCTCAAAGTTAGTTCTGGATCTTCGTGAGGAGGGTCGACACCCTTGTCGGGAACTGTCCAAGGGGAGGGGGTAGTGGTGCTCAGAGAAATGCCGCAGGGGGTTTGTCCATTGACATTGGGCGATGATCTGGATCGGATCCCAGTAGGGCTTACCAGATATCTCCTGCCTCGTGGACGCAGCAGCTATGTATACCAATGAGCCGAAAGACCCAGGTAAACGACCGGGATGGATATATGGCTACAATTGAGCATACAAACCTTAGTTCTGTCAGACAACCATGGAGTTAGCAAACTTTTACAGCACTATTAGCCTTACGTTGTGTTCGATTGGAAAGATATGATAATACTCACGCCCTTCATCCTTGTTGGCCTGGGGGTACGACATCACCATTTGCATTGAACCGACCGTCCTGGGCCCTAGTGTAAGAGGCAGGTAGTGTCGCAAGAGGCCAATAGTCTCTTTCAAGCGAGGTCATGGATCCCAGGCGGCCCATCCCCAGTCCAAGAAAATCAAACTATCTGAACATCGCAAGACAAGAGTGTTGAAGGAGAAATTCATAGCTTGGTGCTCTAAGTTAGACTCGAGTTGTAAGTACACTGACAGACTTGCTCTAACCCATCATGCAGATCATCATCATTAATCATTAACTCAATATAGAATATCACGTGGCTTAGCTGACTAAGCTCACTTGCGCTTCCGAAAGGCAGGCACAGCCTCTTCCTTTGACTCCTCCTTAGTCACTTTAGGCGACGCTCTGTGCCTTCCACATCTCTCCTTCCCCCACCATCTTTCTGTGCCTTCTGGTACTTTCTCCCCGCAGTTTATCTCTTCACCGACTGCGCGAACCCTTAATCTTCAGCTTTATCTACTTTCCTGCCGTCTTGTGAGTTAAACCAGTCCAATTTCTCCCACTCAAAAATCTCGAGCTATCGACCGTTGGCCTGCTCTGCTTCTGCTCTCTATACCATAATTCGCGTCTTGCAATACGCGAATCTTCATACCACAAAAACCGATTCATTCGTCGGTTTCGAAAACCTTGCAACTCGCTTCGAGTTTTATCTGCTATCCCAGAACCTGATTACTTGCAATATCTGCAATCGCTACAATGGTGACGATGTCTACCAATTCTCCTATGATGGTTGCCGTTGATCCTTCAATGATCACGGCTTTCTCTCCTAGTGGGGAAGGAGAGAACAGTGTCGAGCATAGCTTTCACTCAGGCGACGAGATGACGAACCCCTTCGCCGGGTATCCCTTCCCTTCGTCGTCATCATTATCGTCGCCCAGTTCCATAGGGAACATAACTGCAGGAGCACGGGGAGCAGGCCAACCTTGCGATCTCGAGCATTATCGTCATCGTTTCTCGTTTCTTCCTTCAAAGGAGAACGGTGCCGATAGACTCCAATGTGATGACGGATTTGAACTGACCACTTCTTCGCTACCGCTTAGGCAGTCGCAGCTATCCACAACCATTTCAAGGAATAACAATTATCAGACCAGCGAAGGGGATCAACACAAGGTTCTAGATTTGTCTTCGGTCAGCTCTCGTACTCCGGCCCATCAACAGAATGGTGGTATCCCTTCCACATCAGGCACAGCCGCAGCAGCCAGTTCTCCCATTGTTCATGGAGGCGCATCCGATCTGAAGGCGTTCAAATTTCCTTCTGTTCTTCCACCACCACCTAAACTCAAATCCGTCGATTCCTCATCGTCTAACTCATCGTCTTCTTCCTCGTCAGTATCCTGCTCAACGACAGCTAACTCTTCGGACTCAGACGAAGAAATGTTCAACTTCGCTGAAATGCAAGCCAATTATCTCAACATGTTGGCCAACGACTCAATCGCTGAGGAGGCATCACCCGTTATGGGGGGCTTTCAAACGGGTCTACCAGAGAATCCGTTCACTTTCCAACACGATGCTGGGGATATGAGAGGTAACGCAGTTTGCAACGATGTTATGTGGTCTGCCGAATGTTCATCTCCTCCTTCCTCCCCTCCATCAGAGCCAGCCAATGAAATGCAGACATCTCCTCTATTCGCATCTCCTCATGAAGATTTCCTAACCACTTCGGGGGCATTGGACCCTCTGCAAGAATACTTGACTTCCCCGGATTTCGATACGCCCTACTCCGAATTTCTCCCTACCCCCGACATGGGAGGCAGTAGAGCCCTTCCACACCCGTCCTCCGCTGACCACGAGAACAATGGCTGTGGCAGTGATGTGTACCACACACCCGCGATTGGGGTTGGCTCAGGGTTTGATGACTCAACGAGTCCTCTTATCCCGTTCCATGAGTCATTCAATGGGTGTAGTATCCTGATGGAGGATAGCCCTGAGCATGCCTCTTTCGGAGAGACAAAAGCTGTCGATTATAATAACCGAACGATGGAGAAGTCGCATCAACTTCCAACTCTGCCTTCACCGCTCTCAGCTGGCTCTCCTGCCTCCAACGCTACTTCTCCTTCTGTCACTACATCCTCCGCCGCTTCTATGTTACAGGGTGCCAATCTCTACACTATGTCACCCGCCCTAGAGGATCTACACGAGTTCCCTACTGCAACAAGACCTGCGTCATTCAGTATGCATGCAGCAAGGCAGACCCGATCTGGTTCTAGCAAATACAATGGCACCCGTCGCAACGTCACACCATCTACACTCATCCCGGACGATGCTCCCATTCAGCGACGCAACTACGGCCAACCGCAGCCTTCCACCACTACCAAGCGCTCTTCTCCACGCAAGCGCACTGCTTCCGAAGCCTTTGACTCCTCCACCATCGTGAGTGAGGCAGAGCTCGAGTCTGCAAGGCAGCAGGGCAAGATCACCCAGGCCGATTTCAAGCGAATTCAGAACACGCTTGCTGCTAGGAAGAGTAGGAAGAGAAAGTTGCAGTACCAAATGGATCTCGAGGACAAGGTAGAGCTTCTCGAGAAGAGCCGCGATCAGTGGAGAGAGAGGACGAAGATGCTCTCCGGGATGCTGCAGGCGAAGGGGATCGACGTCCCTGAGTTTGACTATACAGTTTAGAGGTCTCTCACTGATCGAATGTCCTCGCTTTTATCTTCTCCCTTATCTTGTGGGATTTGGACCCTCTATGGCTATATATTTTTCATGCCTTCCATCTTCTTTTCCACATCTCCAAACAAGTTTTGTACCATCACGTATTCGATCTTCTTATTTGCTTTCTCTACACCCCATCTCTGTTATCAACCTCTCCCATTGTATGTAGATAGAATTATCCACGTCCTTCCCCAATTCGTTCTTCGGTTTTTACTTATCCTATTTCCCCACTCATCTCACTGATCTTCTTACACCCCTCATCCATGTCCTGCGTTCTATTTTATCCGTATCCTGCTCCTTCTGAACCCATAGTAGTAGAATTTGCTGTACTATTCTCGCTCAACCTCCTCCCTACTCTTGGTTTTTTAATCCATGGAGCAAAGTTATCTCCAAACCTGACTGAACGAATACCTTGCTGTGTGCTGAAACTGATTCTTGAGCCAAACATGTGATAACATGGCTGCTCTCTCACGATGGGAGAAGTTCGCTCCCCCGAAATTCATTACTCGATAAATCCATGTGCAAGTGTGTGCCGTCTAGCTGCAATAGTAAAAAATTCAATTGTAGTTACAATGTTGGCTCTCTTTCGACGCGTCTGAAAAAGGGAAGACGTGGGAACGAAACCAGCCAAGTCCGTCTTCTCTTGAAATTCCAAATGGCGGAGAACGTATACAGTGCCACCCCAACCGCAAACACCATCGCTGACGCGATACCTACTACAATCCACCAAGACCACACTACGTCCCCGCCCGACTGCGAGCCAGCAGTTGTAGTAGAGGTGGTGAGCTGCTGGAGCCCTTGGACAGTGTAAGCGATCAAGGACACTGCGAACGCTATGAGTGCGTAGACGAGCAGGACGGCGGGGAGCGAAAGGAGGACAGCGTGGCCATAGAATCCGAAGGCGTTCTGCCGGACGTTGTTCATGTAGGTGAATTGCGTGGAGGACTGTTGTCAATGTAGTGAGGGGTGCAGTTTTGCTTGTGAGAATGAGGAACTAAAGTAGAAGAATTAAACGAACGTACGTTGTTTCTGTCTTCGATGCTGTTGGTCTGGTGTCTCCACATCGAGAACACGCCGACGATGATGCTTCCTAACGATGCGAAAGCGGAGATAGTAGATGCTACTACGGCTGGCTGAGATAGCTCTTCAATCGCGAGAAAACCGACGGCTGCGCTGTCATGATCACGGAAGAAATGAGCAAGAGCAATGCCCTGTTAAAGAATGCATACTTACGAGAGCAGTACAGTGGACTGGGAAGGGGGGGTTGAGAACGGCACGTCGCCGGAAGAGAAGATTCGATCACTCACTATAAGAAGAAAATGCGAGTACTCCTTGACCAGCCGCTCGGTGTACGTGTTCCAGTTGTGTTTGACATTCTCCAGCCTGCCGTGGTACTCGGAGGCCTTCAGAACGTGCGATCTATACGTCCTAACGTCGAGGACGAGCATCAGACGAATCAAGAACGCATGACAGAAACATCAAACCGAGCTCACCAAGGTATACCGAAGAATAGCACATTGACCACAAATCCTAAGAAATTCATGAAGAATGCGCCCATTGGACCCCTATGCATGACGCCGTGATTCACGACGTGACTGCTTCTTCTTTGGTTAGACAAAATTTGAGAGGTTTTGTGCGTGTGAAGGCCGTATAATTCTGCGTCTCGGAAGCTGCATACTTCACGAAGGAGCCAAGCGAGAAAGACGGTTTTCGAAGGGAAGGAGGACGATGTGCCAGGTGCTTTCAAGGAGAAAAAGAGAATGAGAACGTTTGGCCATTTCATACATATTGAAGGCTCAAAGACTTACTGCTAAGATTCTGCAGGACTCGTGAGAGGTCCGCGCATTCTTGCTTTGAGAAGGGTACGACACTCCTTGGACCGCAGAGTAGGTTATCGGTCTACTCAAAGGCAAGATATAAGAGAAGGGGCTATGTAGTGGAAAACGAGCACCAACGAAGAACCAGGTCAGGGCATCGGTAGCGTCTTGAACAGCTCTCTCCGGAGTAGGACAGTGAGATGGATGATTCCATAGATGGTTCCAATACAGTCTTCTTCTCCGATTTACTATACACGTACAAGCAGAAGCAATCAATACCGAGTCATGCACAATGGGCTAATGAGATGAGGACTTACATTCGTTCGGGTCCATCTTCTTGACGTGGATGTCTCTCACTTCGTCTAATACATGGCTGGCTACATACCACCGGTGGTTCACGCCTAAATTGAACCCAAAATACCCTTGCACGACACTTGTCGAGTTCAGATGGACCTCTATCGCGTCATTCTCCTCCTCCTCTAAATTCCTATCTTCTGCAGATCCTCTCGGACTTGAGCCCTCCTTCGAAGCGTGTCTAGAGGCGGAAGAGACCTTGCACGGGATCAACCACTTCGGTAGACAGCTATAGTTCTCCTCTACTCGTGCTAAAGCCTCTGGAACGCGGATATCTTCGTCGGTGGTGATGCGAAGACTAGGGTTATGGAAATAAATCCACCCTTGGGGGTGAACCCGCGTTGACCAGCCCGTTGGTACCGTTGCCTGTCCTCGCCGAAGAGGCTCATCGTTCTCAGTGAGCATTTCATCGCTGCTAAGGAAAGCTTTCCTTAGCACACCAGGAATCAAAGTCTTGGGAAACGTTATACGTACTGCTTTTCGGTAAGGCGCAAATCCTGGGACTCGTTGTGTGATAGCAGAGCTCTAGGCGGGGTGTAAGGAAGCGTGTCTCCGGTCATAGATCGTTCAGTGCCGAGGTAGTTCGGATGAACGAGTCCTTCTTCTAGGTTGTCGGAGAACTCTAGCAGAGTCATGCTAGCGCGTCGTCTTAGCACAGGGAGAAGAGCGAGAGGGGAGGAGTCGTCAAGGCGTGAGAAGTAGAATTGAGCTGTGTATACATTGCTGGCGGGGTTGGAGAAGGTGACATGATGGGAGGATAGATCCTGATGCGGTCAACGCACTTAGATCTCTCAAAATTCACCAACGGTCACGAAGTAGATCGCCTCCGATGAGGCCAGTCCAGGTGGAATGATGAAAGCAGAGATAACAACGCAAGGATTCAATTCAACAATCTATTGCTACAGCTGAAGAAACAACACGGATGGCGACATGATTACTTTACGACGGAGGTAAAAGAGAGAGAATCCAAGGTATAAGAACACAAAAAGAAAACAAGACACAAAGAAAAAACAAGGTCGAAAGCACACACTGAAGAGAAAGGGTCACTTAAGTTACCAATGTTCTACAAGTCAACCAGATTATTTTGACCTTTGAGAGAGCAAGATAGACAAGAGAAGAGGGACCACAAGCTTGTAGAAGAGGGATCGTTTATCGATTCTGAGTAGGTCCGTAGCTTTCAGCGGCTTTGCGCTCCATGATTTCGCGGAGAGGCCCCAGCAATCGAGTGAATGCAGCAGCGTCCAGCGCGGCGACTTTCAACTTGGGCTTCGTCGGATTTTCACGGCGCACAGCGCTGACGGTAGCCGCACGAGGCGCCAGCAGTAAAAGAGATAGTTCTATGAATCACACATGAGACGATACGAACAAAAAGAAAAATCAGGGAAGAAAAGAGACAAACCTCCAAAGTAATCGCCCTTCTTCAGAGTGCCGGCGTTGACCTCTTGATCCTGACCTTCTTGTCGTTTGGTCACGACAGCCTCTCCTTCCTCGATGAAGAAGAAGGTATCTCCCCTCTCGCCCTGCCTTACTACAGATTCGCCATCCGCGTAAACCTTACTTGTCAACGCATCCGCAATCTTGCTTCGGTCCTGGCCATCAAGAGAGGACAGGAGGGGTACCGTAGCTAAGAAGTACTCGTACATCGTCCGACGACGATGAGCAGCCTTGAGGATGATGGTTCGGAAAGTGATGCGATCGATGGACCACAAAGTGCAGTCCTGAGCCGCGAGGACGGTAGCAGCGCGGGGATGACCGTACATCAGCGCGAGGTCTCCGAAGGAAGAGCCCGACGGGCATTCATTTACTCTAGCACCAAACTCTGGATGCTTGGTAGGGTTCTGAGCGAAACGGTCGCCGTCGGAAGGGAAAACAGTTCGGTCTACGGATTCTCTGGGAGCGTCTGCCCATTGAGGAGGGATACCACCGCTGCGGATGTAGCAGTAGCAGAGGCCTGACTCGACGAGGTAGAAAAAATCTCCGGCGTCTCCCTGTCGTATGATAATATCACCTTTGCGAGCGTGGATCTCCTGCATAGCCTGAATAACACCTGTTTCTTGTTCCTCATCGAGATCTCTGAAGAGAAGATTATCAGAAATGGCTTCTCTGATACGGCGCAGCTGTTCTGGTGTTTTGGGGTACAACGGCAGTGGATCCTCAGACCCGCCTTCCACCATTATAGATTCTGCGGAGACTGAGTGGCGCCGAGCGAAGATGGCGGAGTTTGGGGGAACAAGGTAATCCTGTGGCATCGAGTATGATGATAAACTGCCTCCTAGAGGTGGGGGGAAAGCAGGGCTTGGGGTGCTGAGTGGGGAGGTTGGGGGCATCTCCTGACCATCGAGAGAGAAGGTTGGAGGTCCAAGATTGTCGGATAATAGTGCATTGCCTGGTACGTTGAGTGTACCGAAGGGGCTAGCTTGGGAAACGCTGACACTGGCACGAATAGAAGAACGATGGGACGATGGAGCAAAGGGAGAAGATGGGTGGGATGGCGCTCGAATAGGTCTATCGGAGTGTAATTCCTGTGGTAGGTCTCTGGAGTAGGAGGAACGGGCAAGCAGGTCGCGAGTTCTGGAACGCTGCTCCTCGAGCCTAGTTTGGAACCAGGTTGCGCAGAATTGGAGGACATCTCTGGGTTGGGCACGGTGGACGTCGCGCGTCAGATCCTCAACTAGATCGTCGAAAGTGGACATGATGGAGGGAGGAGGAAGAGAGACTGAATGATCTCGTGATCGCACCTTCCTTGTTCTCTGAAATAGCGCACAGTCGAAATAAAGGACGATTGGAATTCGATTGTTCTGCTCTTCTGCGATTGTTTGGTCTACGATATTCTCTGGTCTCTGGGTCCCTGGGTCTCTTGGTCTCTTGGTCTCTGTAGTCTACGGTGGACTGTACATTTCCCCTGCCCAAGTGGCCCCTACTCCACTGCGGTAAGAGGCAATTGTTATGGGAACAACTGTGGAGTCCGAAATGATTGGAGTCTTGGGCCAAACGCCCCTCCTTTTCAAATCCATTTCCCACTCCTCTTTCTTTCTTTTCTCTCTCACCCTCCAACATTCATAAATCCCCCTTCACAATTCACGATCCTCTCTCGCTCTTTTTTTCCCTGATTTTTCGATACCAACTCAACGCTTGAGGCTTTTCTGTTATGGGTCTGATCGACGGTATTCGTGAGTTCAGCCTACTTTTCATGGCATCAGAACCTCAGAGCCTCAACCACTAACGTATATTGTTCTAGTCACTCCAATCCTCTCACCGCTCTTGTAAGCACAGAGGCCAGCTTGAATGCCCTCCAGTTCACCTCTGATCATCACCCTCAGACCTACCGGTACGGGTACAGAGACGGAAACACCTAGGTGATTATTATTTCATACCCAATTCCCTGTTGAACACTTGTTGACCATCAATCACACTACAGCTCGACGAGCGAGGTTACGGAGGTCCCCTCGTCACAGACTGAAAACACATCAAGTACTGAATCATCATCGTGAGTATTTTCTTCCCATTTGGAGCGTTCCGGTTCCATCTCCCATGCCTGCAGTCCGAGCTCTGGCAGCTCAACCACCGAGACACCGTGCGCACACCCATCCCCTTATTGCACTTCGTAGCACACTATGGCTGATACTCTGCTGTCGCCCATAGGGCTTCTGTTTCGTTACCTGAGACTACTTCAGCTACTGACAGCGTCAGCAGCTCCTCAGCACTTTCCTCCAGCGAAAGTCTAACATCGTCTCTTCCCTCCTTTACCCCCTCTCAAACACCCGTCATTTCCACAACCACATCTGGCACTGACGTCGTGACAGTGACCGTTTCTTCAACTTCCGCGCTTCCTTCTGCATCCGAAGGGGCTGTCAACTCTGCCGACGCACCGAGCAGTAAATCGTTTCTTCAGAACAAACCCCTCGCGGGGGCTGTCTTTGGTATCGCAGGACTGATCGTTCTGATCCTCCTCATCACCATCGGGACCGTCGCGATACGTCGGAGTAGGAGAAAGCGAGACATCGCTCATGCCGTTTCGTTCGACCCATCCATGATGGAACACATGACCGACAACGGGCGTGGCGAGGACAGATCAAGCGTCCTCGAGAAAGGAAGAAACAGCGGCGGCGGTGGAAGTTGGGAGTCTGCTGGTTATTCTACTACGACCACCAGATACGATCACCTCTTCCCTGCTGGCGGCTCTGCGCCGAATAGTAACTATTATGGCGGCAGCACGGGCTACCCACAGCCTTACGGCGGTGCCGCAGTCTATGGCCAGGACCGCTACGCGGCTACGACAGGATACCACGGCGCATACGGCGGTGAAGCTGCTTCTCGTCAGCCGTACGTAGACGCGGGACACTATGCTCCTCCTCCCCCTCCTCATGACGGACGGTTGATCAACCCCCATGATGACGTTGAGCAATATGGCAATGTTGGCCGTACGTCGCCCGTTAACATTACTGGTGCATCCCCCGAGGTTCCAGCGGAGGATTACAAGGCCGCGTACACCAGGGATGCCGTTCTCGGTCATTCTGGCACACCAACTGGTCCAGCTGGGACACCCAAGGACGAAGAACCGGGTATGCAGCTGAAGGTAACTTTCGTCTTTTCTTGTTGTCATCCAGACTAACACAATAGCATTCACTAGGTTACGAATCACTGAAAGTCGAGAACAGTCAAGTTTTGCCCCCAACTAGGACTTATCTTCTCTATTCAATGAACTAATCTAATCTGCTCGTCCTCGCTTACTTTGCACGACCACGAAACGTCCTTTTAGACTACTTGCACAGTCCTCTCTCTCTGAGACCCCTTTGCTATTCCATCGCTGTCGCTCTCCCCTCGCATCTTCTTCTCTCCGTTACCCCATTAACTCTGCCGAGAATCGTCTTCCCCCCTCTCCTCCTGATTGTCGTTGCTTTTTTTTGATTTTTCCCTTTTTATGCTACTTTTACATCCCCGTTGGATATTCCCATTTCCATGTCATATATCTTTTACCCCCCTTCTACTTCGTTTGTACCATCTTTCTTTGATTTTTCCTTCATAGTCGCGGGTCGACACAATTGATTCTTCGGCACCCCCACTCGTGATGCTGGTCATTCGCATTCCTCTCCCTACGCTCCTCTGCTCGGACACCGTTAGTGTTACACAAACACCTCCCCCCTTCTCGTCATCCTTTCCCCTCTCACCGAATTCCAATAGTTTGTTGCAGTCCAGTGAAGAATAGTGAAATTTTTTTCTCTACTTTTAGTCTTCATCTTGTGTATCGTTAGTAGTTCTCCGACTTATTTTGGACTGAAAAGTCTGTTTTTTGTTGTTGTGCATCGCTGTTTGCAGGCTAATAAAATAGTTTCTTTTGTTGGTCCATAGTTGTCGAGTTACTGCCAGTGGGAAGTAGTTCCAACAAAACCTTCTGAATCCGCCAATGATGCAAACAACATGCGGGTTTATCCAAAGCTAGGGGCAGGCTAGGGATACTATCTCAAGGACAACGTATAGGGGCGAGAGTAATAGTTTTTGTATCTTCGCTTTAGGCTCTACAGAAAACAAAAAGTTCATTTGTAGCATAAAGCATCTGTGTTCGACTTGCGTCTTTTATTGAAACACAAATGGCACGCAAAGAAATCTCTTGAATGGTATACAGTGAAGGTCATCCACCTCCTGGATCAAGCATCAGAAGTACTTAGTTGTTTGTGACAACCACATCCGAGCCCAGAGATTCGAAGTCGACCACGACGTGCCGGTCAACCATCACTTTGATCATTACCGCCTTCTTTCCCTCCTTTTGCCAGTTCTCCGGGCTCAATGTTCAACGGTTCTACGTCCAACACGCAACGCCTAATTTGACTACTCAGTCCAAGTTGACCATGAAGTCTGCCTCCAGATGCGATTCCTTTTTGCATGCGACCTAACCTTAATCCGGTAGGCCACCGTCCTGCCACTTCAAACATGAATTGGTGGAGGAGTGGTCACAAAGGATCCTTGTCTCCGGTATTAGCGCGGGAGAAGCCATTGGTGCTAGGCCTTCAAAAGGCCAATATTGAATGAGCGAACGCCTAATCACCTCCCTGCTCCTCATTCTGCTATGGCGCAGCCCTTCTCATGGCCTGGAAAATACTTCTACTACCCTGTCGGTAACACATCTGCTGTATGCTTGACACGAGATCTGCCATTCGAAGAGCCCGCTCGCATCCTCTGCTCTGGGTGTGGAGACGTTCGGAACGTCCTTTTTACGATCTTCAACGAACCTAGCGATTGTGAGGCCTCTTTATTAGCCACAGGGCTGATCTCCCCTCTGAACTTTATTTTCTAGCTAAAAGGCCTCTGGATTTCACCTGCTGTGACTACGAACCAGCTGTCCTAGGTCAGCACCTGTCTCGCCACACCATTGCGTCTGATTTACCGTGTTTCTTGCAGCACGAAATGTGCTGCTCTTCACTTTACTCGCCGATGATAGAACACCCTCATTCATGATCTGGAACATCTATTACCACATATACCTCGATGCAAATTCCCACTCCACTCTTGTTGAGCAATGCAACAAGCTCATTCAACTCTCTGAATCCCTGGAGACCTGGAGAAACTCGCCTTATGCATCTTTCCTTCATTTCGCTACTGAGCAGACCATGAAAGAACTTCGACGTCACTGGCAGCTCTACGTGGACATGCAGAATCTACCCCAATCCAAACTCAAGGCGAAGAAGGAAGAGATCACAAAGATCTTTTCAGCTACGCTGAAAACTGGCGGAAGCCTCAGTACAGCGCGGTCCGCAGGACCTCTCATGATCCAAGCCTATGAGAAAACGATGGAGGTCACTCGTCGGTTCTGGAAGACGGGTGTCACCTTTTCTTCGCCGAAGCTTGTCGAACAGGCTAAGCAGCTGAACCCGACATTCGTTTACTCTCGTGGAGGAGACACTTGCTGTGTTCACTACGGGACGGATCCTCTCATGGGGTTCCACCTAGCGCCCATCTTTGGAGATGCTACAGGGACCATATCCGCAGAAATTCTGCTTAGTACCGTCAAGGAGGAATTCGAACGCTGGTGTGCGGCATTCAAGGACTCGGTGTCCGCGAAGTCACCGCGTATCCCCATCTTGCGAATCTTCTGGGGAGAAGCCACCGCGATTTCCAGAGCCTTGCAGGCGTTTTCGGCTGCACATGTGCTAAACCTTGGTATACCTGTTGCTCAATTCACGACACAAGTCATCCAGCTCAATAAAGCAGAATATGAGAAGGCACCAATCGTATTCAACGTTATCGACACTTCGAACCTTGTGGATTACATGGGCCTCCTGAACGTTATCATCTCATCCGCTCCTCTCCTTGATCTCTCTTCCCCATCCCATGTTCTCTACACAGAATCGCTTCTCTTTAAATCACAGGAAGGAACTAAAGAATTCGTGGAACGCTTAGGCTGTGATCTGACCACCGCCAGTCATCTCATCGGACTATGCCCGGTTGATTATCTGGCTGGATTCAGCTCACGCTGTAACACTCATGAGCTCATGCTGTATCAAGCTTCGAAGGCTCAAGGCACACAGTTTCATCAGATGACTACCTGGAAAGCTCCTTCAACCGCAGACCCTCTCGCGTTTCTGAAGCGCGCGCACCAAAGCCCCCTTGTTTTTAGCCCGATGCAACTCGGTACCTTTCTCTGGGATTTCTACCACACCCTGTTCTATCAGGAGGACTCGATGAACTTCCACAGAACTCATATGGGCAACACAAAGGACTACCTGAAGTCAATTAGCACTTCTAACATGGTCTATACCTCCCGGGAAACCTTTGTCCTTTTTGCACGGATGATCAAGGAACGACATCACATTTCCGGTATGGACTGGGACAGCGTCATGGAACGCTTTAATTTTCTCCGAGAAGCAAATACCTCGATGCCTATGGACCGGAACAATACGCAGGATACGCTCCTTCACCTTCATCGTTATGGTCTCTATACGCAGCCCGAGCTGGTGATGGCACCCGACGCCATAAAGAAAGTGGGCAGGTTTGCAAAATGGTCGACCGTGCCACCTCTTGTCCGTATCTGTCTTGTTGTCCCAAGAGGAAAGTTAGCCGTGCTCAACGATGACGTCGAAAGGACTGGAACTCCTCTCCTTCATTGTGATCTCCAGGGCAGGTGGTCGCACAACATTTATTCCTCTCTTCATATGGCATACGGGCGACTTATCTCGATTGGTACCGAGTCAGACCCACGATCCACGTTCGAGGCGGATCCCCAGGGTTCGAAAGGCAACATGCCACTGGTTGTCTCGTTCATCGCACTTAGTGCCTGCCTGTACGCTCTTGAACCACCAAGTAACCTCACGGTCAATTTCCGAGTCCGGAGTACAGTAGGATCGGTTATCTTCATCCAGAAGCTCGGGATACCCCTCGTGCTCTTCTCAGCGAAATTGATGGACCAAGAGCTTGTTCATATCTTTCCTGAGGTAGCTATTCCATCCCGAATGTTCAATCAGGATTCGAGCAACCTGTTTCCGGTCAGCACTGGGGCTCAGTCTAAATCTGAGATAGGACCGTGTTCCGCCAGTCGAGTTGTCCTTGACGACGAGTGCGAACTCGTTGAAGCTCTAGTCGGCCGTGTCCAGGTCGCCAACGAGGACGCCCAGCGTATTTTTGGTCGAGAGGGTTCTGTGCCCCAAATCACGCAGGTTTCCCCCTGTACCATGAGGCTCATCGTCGGTAATTGTGCTCAGGATGTATCTTTCCCTTTCCCTGTTCAAGGGAGCAAGAACAGATTACGCTTAGCACGAAAGTCCCTCTATATCGAGGTGAGAATCTCCCCCTCTTTAGTGTTGAATTGAGGGTGACCTTGTTCCTGTTCGGCCAGGTTGTTGTCCCGGTCTGGGGGCCTTTCAAGTCAGAGGGCATGAGAATGAATATTTCCCCGGTGATCACCAATAACAACGGACTCTTGAGTTCGTGGAGCATTCACCACCTCAATCTTTCGAAACTTCCTCCTCTCAATCTCAAAGCCAAAGGGCTGCAGACATGGTTTGATCCTCATATCGGATCCATGCTTTCTCACAGGGAACGGTCATTGCGCAAGAAAGCCTCGGTTGCTGATCCTCTCATGCTGGTCAAGGATACGATCCACGCCATCATGGTCCATACTGCGGGAACACAGGGCCATCCCACTCCACGCAACCGTCAACTCTTCTCGCTTGCCAATACCGACCGCCCCAACTCCAACAGCGACACAATCATCTTCGTTAACGAAATAAAGTATGATCTCTCGACGCATACAGTTGTGTTGGATGCTTATGTCTTCAATGGGACGGACGATCTAGTCAGAGGACTAGAGGGGCCTATACTAAATCTCTTCAATCGGGGCGATCTTTGCCAGATACCCGTCCGGGAGGCCGAAATAGCTGCATGGAAGCGACTCCTACCAGCTCTAGTAGAGCGATGCAGGACTGGGTCCTGGACACATGGTCCGAATTGTGAATACCTCTCGCAAGGCAAGATTCCTCTCACGGAAGAGATGGAGGCCAATCCTCTGTGCGGCTGCGGTCGTGGTAAAGAGATTGGACCGATGAAGCAGAATAAGCTGTGGGCTCCCTTCGCTCCTCATGTCACCCGTATCGCTCTATCCCCCCTCTTCGGCGTCTCATATCTCGAATCGATAGGCAGAGACTCAGCCAAAAAGCGGTGTTTTGTCTGCAGACAGCCAAAAGACCCAAGGTTATTGGAGTGTATGGGGTGTCATAACGTTCGCTATTGTTCACAAGGGTGCCAGAAGAAACATTGGCCCACTCATAAGAAGATTTGCAAGAAGACTTAGAATTTCCGGGGCTTCGGAGTATGGCAAGCCTCGTCCTTTCGTCTATACCTTTAGTCTCCTCTAGTCTTGAGATGGGTTGCTTCTCCGTGCAATTTTTTTTTTTGGCGTTAGCATATTTTTTGTAAATGTCCTACATAGCCCACAAATGTACAGTATTCTTTAGCGCTAGTCCTTGTAAATCAAGGTTCTTTCCAGACCTTCCCCTGAGTTGATCCGGTGCTCTAATTGTGAAGCGCCCTCCACGCGCTCGAGTGAGCGGCTGATAATTTCTGGTAGTGTGACCAACTTCCACTGAACCTCTCTCTCCCTCTAGCCTCTTTGACTCGACTCGGGACAAATCGCATGGCCGAATCTCAATAGCGACAAAGGCAAACGTTCTTCCTACACCGTTCATGCACTTCTCCAAAACATACAGCCAGCTACTCCTCACGCTTCCTCCTGACCTTCGTGACAATGCGATCCAATACCGTCAGGTAAAGTCTTCACCACCTTTTTGTCACTAAAGCAACTGGGGTGGCTCAGTATTCTTATGGATTTTCTGTTCTGAAATGTTTTTGGAAACAGTTGAAGAAGCTGATCAATCAAGTTGTACTTGAGCTTACTTCGCTGGGCCTGGATCCGAATGTTCTCTCGGTCTTGCTTGCGTCTGCTAGATCTGACAAGGACAAGGACAAACTCAAAGAAGGCAGCAACAGCACGCCTGGCATCGTCAAAGTACAGGAGATCAAGGACCCGGAGCCTGGGAAAGAGGAACCTGCCGAGTCCGGTGAGACTGCAGAGGGGTCGGGGTCGACCTCCTCCTCTTCACGATCCTATTCGAAGATCGTGTACGAGCTGCACGGAGAGTCGGATCGAATTCAGCCTAGGCTCAGATTGTGGCAGAGTAGATCCGCATCTGAGGACTCGCAAGATTCTCCATCAGCTTCTGCGTCTGTTTCTGTAACGGCCTCTGCCGCTCAGTCTGTGGAATCTCTGGAGACTGGACTGGAGGAGGAAGAGAAAGACGACGATGAAGCTGCGGTGCCTCAGACATTTGGATCTGGGTTGTTGTATCGGCTGCAGAGCGGAAAGATGAATGAGGAAAGCGGGGAAGGGGAAGGTGGATTGGAAGTTGTCGTTGAAGGTGGAGATACGGAGAATACGCTGCATCCGGCGTTGTTTCAGCAGGTTGATGATTCCCCTTCTCAGTGAGCCCTCTCCGTTTTCCTCCCCACGTCGCATTATGCTCATGTTCTATACACAAACCTAGAGGCCAAGAGGTCATTATACCCTTACTCTCCGATACCGCGTTCTATCAACTACTCTACGATGCTATTCAGTCAATAACGAACCACATGGAGTCCATCCGCGCCAACTTTGACGATTCTCTGAGGCGATTGTCGAGAGACATCGTACAAACCGCCCGTCCGAGCTCGTCAGAGCACACAGCGGGCATGATCGCTCATTTTACTCAACACAAGGTGAATGACCTCTCCTGTTTCCCGGTTCTGTGGGCTGATGTATAATCTTGCCTGTCTCGGTGTGTATGTGTTGGTGAACTTGATTAGTCGGACCTGGAATCGTGGCGTTCGATTTTCGGGTTGTACATTGACTCTCAGGTCTTTGAATCCGTCAGCGAACAGAGCCGTGGCGAACGGTCTATTGAGGACTGCGAGAAGCGACTCGAGCTGTTCGCGAAGCAGGTGACGAAGATGGGTCACGATCGCTTGCACCTCAAACAGAGCCGTAAAGCGCTGGACGGATTTCTTAAAGCGAATCTAACGATTCTGTACGTTAAGAAGGTAAACAAGGACCTTTGGTTTTGTGAACTTGGCTGAATGTAAACTTGATTCTTGAACAGTTCCAATTCGCTAACGCTGAAGCCACTCGGAAGATTCTCAAGAAACACGCCAAACGCACGGCTCTACCTCTTCCCCTCGCTGCTCCATCCTCTGGTCCTGATCTATCCGTCGCTACCATACCCAAACCTTCAACCTCCCTGGCCCGCCTACTGGTGCAAGCTTTGGGTGAAACTCTACTCCCCGTAGTCCCGCATATCGACGACTACTCGTGTTTGATATGTATGAATCTTGCGTTCAAACCAATTCGCTTGAACTGCAAGCATCTGTTTTGCGTCCGGTAAGCGTTTTTGGCTGGGCCGTGATGATTGGCCTCGGTTCTTGTGTAATTCTAACATAAATGCTTTGCCTATGCGTATGGTAGGTGTCTAGTGAAGATGCAGAAACGCGGACAGGACCATTGTCCGATGTGTAGAGCACCTACTGTTGTCATCGCTGATCGCTGTACGTATCTTCATTTGCTTTGTCAACGACGGGGCTTTTATTCTCATTTGTGTCTCTTTAGCTAACGTGGACTGGGGCATGCTTCACTTTATGGAAGAGTGGTTCCCGAAAGAGAGCAGGAAGAAACGGAAAGAGAACGAGAGGGAAGCGGCAGAGGAGGAGTTGAGGGAGATGGGACTGGATCCGGATCAGTCCTGTGTCATCGCATGAGGCTCACTGTTGGATGTGTTCTCGAGGCCTACTAACATTTCTCATTTACGTCTCATCATTCTTGGATTTGCGATGGAGTATCTATTCGGGGTGTTGTTCTACTGATTATGGATTTTTGGGTAGATGCATGGTACTTATATCTATTGTAGGTTAGCTCACAGACATTTTGTAGACTAATACACATCCTGCGTTTGCATCTTGCTTGCATTGCCATATCCGAGTCGACATATACACAACTCCTCTTTGCAAATTCCCAAATCCGACTCATCACTAAGATGACAAATCACCTGGTCCGTGCACTCCCTTCTTTTCCTATATAAGCCAATCTCCCCACATTCCTCGTTTCTTTACCACTCTGGCCTTTTGGCTTAGATCAAGTGTAGTATCTGTTCTTAATAGTTTAACCACTATTATGGGGGCACCGCCCCTATTCTTTGGTTATCTTATTTTTGCCGCCCTAGTCCTTTGAGCTCTGCTTGCACCTCATTCGACGCGATGACCTTGCTACTGCACTCTCGGCTTGTGTCGTCGGGGGATCCTCTGTGTTCCCTTGTTTGGCTGTTTTCTTCGGACTTGCGTTTCTTTCTGCTGACTTCTTGCTCTCTTCCGTTTGGAGGATGTCGGGATCAGTGGAAACGAACTATGGTTTCTGGAGTTGTAGCCATTTTTCTTTCCTGTTTTCGACTTGGGCTTTTTTGAGAATTGTCTTTTTTCTCCCGTTGTAACTGTACTTTCACTGTAGATGTTCGACTCTCGGAGCTGCTGATCAGATTGCTGCTAGTTGTTTTCTTTAGTTCAAGCCACTGGGACCTTGGTTACTCTCAATTGTAGCCACTCTTGTTTCAATCCATACGCTACTGTGATGATGCTCCTCCATTTGCTACTGGAATGTTTGAGGTACTTCCGCATGACAAGGCATAAAACTGTGTTGTGTCACTGTGGAACAATATCTCTAACAAGCAGCTATCTTCTATCTGACATCAAGAGTTCACAAAGATTTAATGCAATGAATCCCAATGTGATCATCCAGTAAGTACTTGAAAATACATCAAGAACCTGCCCCGCTCCCACTCGCCCCCTGCACCCCCTCCCCACCAGCACCCTCAAACACACCCCTCAAATACATCCTCACTGTCTCCCCACTCATCAACCTCACCCCACTCCCTCCAGATCCCTCCCCCTGAGCACCCATACCCTTATTATTACCCCTCGACACACTCTGAAACCGAAACTCATCGTACGCATCCTCGATTCGCTCCTTGACATGCCCAAGCAACACACTGACGGCTTTATCCTCCTCGAGGTACATCCATACCCGTAATATGGACGCTTTGAGCGCGCCGGCGCAGAGGGAGCGGAAGTCTTGGTCTATTCGTGCGATGAGTTCTGGGTTTGTGCTTAAGTTTGGGTTTGGGTTTGTTGGGTTTGAGGGGTTTGATGGCCCGGTGGATGCACCGGTGGAAGGAGCAGTGGATGTCGGTTGTGCTCCTCCTGTAGATGTGGAGGTTTGGAGGGTTCTGCAAATGGGGAGAGCGATAGTTGATATGACGTCTTCGCATGCTTTCTTGAGGTCCTGATCGATACCCTGCGATTCGGAGCATTGAGATACGTACGCTCAACTAGAAAAACGAAAACTCGAGGTGGTAAACGTACGCGAGTAGCTTCGTGTATACTATCCTCCCTCCTAGGCATACCTAACGACGCGAACAGCCCACCGGGCAACAACGACGTCGTACCCTTCAACACAGCAGACAGCGCATCTAAACAAAAAAAAAATCAAAGCGTACGGGACGTTAACAGTCAACATAAAAAGAGCAGAATAGATAACCCATGGTTATAGCTCACCAGCGACACCCGAATCCAAACCCACACCGCTGCCGCCAGAGGGCTTATCATCGCTCCTCACCATGACGAGATCCAAATTGTGTGCGATCTCTTTGAGGATGAGGAGGTGTCGCACGAGGAAGAGTTGGCCGTCCAGTACCGTCGGCGCTTGGGGGGTCGACTTGGCTATGATCGTGTCCGCGGCGGTGACGAGACTCTGACGACACAGTGTAACGGCTTCTTGAGCGATGTCGTCGAAGATCGCTGGCTGAGAGTAGATATTCAGCGACATGAGGATCAAAACAATAACAGTGGTAGGGTAGATCTGACCTTGACGAAATCGTGGAGCTGGGACAATACCCAGACGGTTTTTCGGAGGGTAGGGTACCATGTAGTTTGTTTATCCAACGAGGGTATCCTCTGGAAAATCTGACCGATGCTCTCCTTCTCCTTGATCTCGTTCCCAGTCGCAGTCGCTTTCTTCACATCTTTCAGAAAACACTAGCGTCAGTCAACTTCCCTATTTAAGATTGAGAAAGAAAAAAAACACAGGCCTACCGACGAGCTTCGCAGGATAGGCCAAATCCTCCGGCCTCGGCACATAATACCTAATCTCACTCTGAATCACCGACTGCGCCTTGAAGAACAACCTCGTCTGCGCGTCCTGGAGCACCATCTCGAGGAGGTGACTGATATGTAGCTTGCCCAGGCCGAATTTACTCTTGTTCTTCTTGCCGTATTCGTCTGCTAGCTGGAGGTCGAGGTCTAGCTCGGAGTCTTCTGACTCGTCATCGTCATCAGAGGAGGGGGAGGAAGAGGAAGAGGAGTCTGATGAGGATTGTAGTGACGAGGAAGGGACGTCGAGGAGCATGAGCGCTTGTAGGACCGTACAGACTTCGCAGAGCGCGGTGAGGCGGGGTTCGTGTAGGATTCGGGGCCGGAGGTCGTCGTAGAGGTAGTCGCAGAGGTTTTCTAGGTAGGGGCTTTGAGATGTTAGATAGGGCCTTGGATCAGGAAGAACAACGAAAGAGAAAAAACTGACTAGAGCTGATCTTCACCGGAATTGAAAAACTCTCGATAGAGCTCGAATTCTTCCATGCAGAGTTCCTTGAGGTAGCTGCATCCCGATCTCGTCTACTCAGCACATCATTACATTCCGTGAGTATATCATAGGGAAAACAGTACGATTGAACAGTTGTATGATACGCACGAGTTCAACGAGCTCAGTCCTGCTCGGATCTAAACCTCGTATCTCCTCAGTGAGACGCCCCACGAGTAATGATTTCCTCGTGCTAAAGTACGCGCTGTGGCATTCCGATAGCAGCGCGGACAGTTCCTCCGGGTGTGCTTTAGCTCTTCGTTCCAACTCGCCGAGTAAAGGCGCGAGTTGGTGCGAGACGCTGCGGAATCGGGTGTATAGGAGATGGGTTTGGGCGGTTGAGGAGACTTCCTTTTGATTTAAAAGATGTGTTAGTACGATTTGTAGAATAAGAGGATAGGGAGTGAAAAGAACATTTTCCTGCATGCGCCGCGATATGTCGGCGCTCAGTGCTCTGAGAGAGCCGACGAAGAACATCTTGATGAGGGTCATTGCTCGGGTGAGGCATTGTTGGAATCGCAAGAGGTATATTTCTGCTTCTTTGAAATGTTTCTATTCAAATGACATTGAGTCGTAAGAACTTCTTACAGCCGTGAAGGAACTTACATGAGCGCGGAGGTAGTCGATAGAGATGTCGACGCGTTCGACCATGTACAAGAAGTCTGTCTGCAGCACCAGTGAATCTCCGGGATGATTCAGCATGCGTGTTGCACTTTCTAATTCTTGGAAATACTCCAAGCGTGCGCCGATCTCATCTGTGAGAGCGAGCAAAGAGTCCTTTCGGATCAGAAGTATATAATAAATATATATATTAGTATATTGTTTCGTCTGCAAAAGCAAAAAAGACGCGCACTCTCTCATCCAACAACCGCTCACAAGCATCCTTGAGACTCTTGCCACTATCCTCGACACCGATCCAACCCTCCATCATGCTATCCACCTCCCTCTCAATACCGTCAATGATATCGACAAGCTTATCACAAGCGTCCAGATGCTCCGCTACGTCAGCGACATGTGCTCTGAAATGGGACTCTTGGCTGTGCGCAACAGAGCGGTCTATCAGTCCGAGCCAGTCGTAGAACTGCTGGGGGTTCTGCACGGGTTGTTTCGGTACGAGATTGTTGCGGTTGAGTTGGTGCAGACGAGAGGAAGGTGTGCCTGGTCTTGAGGTTGGCTGTTGTTGGTTGAAGAGACGTGATCTTGCGACGATGGGAGTTGGTGTGCTCGAACGAGAACCAGAGGCGGAAGGAGGATCGTCTTGGATGAACTTGTCGACGTTGAGCACTTTAACGATTTTTACACACGTTGGGACTCGTACCTTGTGTGGTAAAGGTACCTTGTCGCTGGCAGACTTAATGGCGAAGACGCTCTTGACAGCGAGCTCTGACAATGGCGCCAGTTTCTCCCATTCTTCTACTGTCAGATTCGTTTTCTGAGCAGTCGCTGTCGTTGTCACAGTTCGTCGATTCATTGCAGCATCCTCCGGATAACACCGGGCCGTGTATTGATCGGATGTGAATGAAGGAAGGAGCCAAACAATGACAAACAGAAGAATCTCCCTTTTGTCTCTCCCACGTCCATCAACCTCCGCCGCGTCCCCCGCCCAAGGCCTCCTTTGCAGATAAATATGGGAAGATGGTATGTTGCAATTATCATAACAGGTTTAATAACATTTATTGACTGGACTTCATAGGACTGCAGACCACCATGATGTCGTCCTGCGTGCTAAAATGAAATGTTTAGTGTGAGAAATACTCATAATCTAACCATTTAACAGCACTCACTATTCGTATACTACTACAGGTCTGGCGCAATAGAGAGACAGAAAATCGAAAAAGGGGACAAGGGAGAACGCCCTGAGCCACAGATATCATACCAATCATTCGTGGAGGAGCTCGATACTGGAGACTCCTTCACCACCACTCTAGTCGATATCCTCGTCAAGGTCCGTCTTCACTCATTCAATTCAACTCAACAACAACTTAAATGTTGTACCCTTGTTAGGAGCTGGCAGATAGAAAGACCAGGGTAGTCGAGGACAAACGCTCCATCGCCCGTTCAACATCTGCAAACCTCCGCAATCTCGCCGCTCATACAAGAGTCCCATGGGACCCTTCCAATCGTCGTCTGCTCCGCCGTCCTAGCTCTGCAAATCTCGCGTCCAACTACTCTTCAGAGTTCATGACAGAACCAGCAGACGTCATGCTCTTCACCGAGGACGAGGAAGAGTTGGATACCGTCGTTGACTCTGGTGCCAATGCCACCGAGGTCAACAACCAGAGTTCCGAGCTCTATAACGCTTATCTGGCTGAATCACCCCACTGGCCTGTCCTACCGAGACCTCCGAGAGGTTACGGTCCTTCGCATTCAAGGCTCATGGACGATCTGCCTCCGCCCTTGTCGTTACCATCATCACCTCCTTCCATGCACCGAAATACGTCCTGGATTCCCCCACTACCTTCGTATGGCGGCGCCTCGTTGACGAGGCAGTCTTCCATCAGACGACCTGCGATTCCTCGCCCCGTCTCACGGAATCGACCGCCACAGCGCATGAGCGAGTTCATGGACTTCACATCCAGCCGCCGTTCCTCACTACGGCACCTCAACGACACGGACCCCAGAGAGCCGTCTCCACATCGAGAAGAAGCAGAGCGACGTGAGGCGCTGTACAGCAGCTACCGTCCTAGACGGGTCGTCGGCCCTTCGCGGTTCAGAGATACGGGGTCGCTGTGGAGCAGCGAGACGAATGAGCCTTCTGCCTCTTCCACGTCTACGGCGTCGGAATCGCATAGTTTCGCGCTGCCTTGGACGTCTACTGTCCATCTACCTCTGCCTACTCCTTCGTCGACTTCGTCATCTCAGGACGATGAGGAGTATACGACGAGTGGGATGGGTGTGCGTCCTGCTGCTGCGAGGAGGCTGAGGAGAGGTGGGGTGCGGCCTCCAGAGTCGATATTACCGCGTCCAGTGTCTCTACCTTTACCACTGGAGATAGCAGCCTCAGTGCCTATGCCTCCGTCTCCCATCAGTGCTCCTGTCTCTCCACCACAATCCGAGTCCATCCAGCCTCTGCAAAACGACACAGCCGAGGACGTATCCTCTCCTACAGTCACACAAACGGACTGAATCTACACCCCATCTATCCATAAATCCCTTCTCTCCTCCGTTATGTAAAAAACGACCACTAAAAGGTCGTAGTTTCATAAAAATACATATATGTTCGCCAGTTCTCCTACTATTATTTATTAGTTCCATCTTGTACTTGTTTTCGATTATTTTTTTTTTTCTTTTGTGCTTTCTTTTTCGCTATGTATATCTCGTTTACTGGGGATCGCATTTTGTATCACTATGAAAAAACGATTTTCGCCTATCGTATAATGGACTTTTTATGGGCTTGGGCACGGATGGATTGTGTGAACATGTTATGATGACGGGGGTATGGTAATCGTACTGATCATGAAGAAATGTATCCTACACGAAAGCAGAAACATGTAACAGAGTACAGTAGCACCCAGTTTCACGAACTAGCATCATCAGACGCAGTGTCGTTCGAGGGACTGGCGACTTTCGGCGGTACGCTGCCAGGCTTGGATAACCCCGCCGCCGCCCCGGCACGATCCTTGGAGCTCAACAAGCTCTGGAAGAAGTTCTGCAGTACCTCGTGCTGCGTCTGTCCCGTCGGACTGGGCGTCGAGCCCATCCCAGGCGACCCAGGCGCCTTCGTACCACCGCCCTGTCCTACCCCTGGCCCCATACCCGCACCTGCTCCAGCACCTACACCACCAGCGCCCAACGAAGCAGACAACGCAGCCAAGCCCGCAGGCGGTCTTCCCATCCTACCCGCCTGCCCACCAGGTCTCGTACCGCTGACCGACGCACCCAGAGATGGCGATGCAGCAGCCACGTTCCCGATCCCCTTCTCCATCTCCTCCCACGCGCGCTCGACGCTGGGGAGGTTGAAGGAGCTGTTGCCCATGGGCCCGACGACGCCCGCAGAGGTGGCGGCGAGTTCGTTGGGGTTGCGGAACGCGCCTCGGGGGTCGCGGTCGGCTTTTTTAGCGTTCTCGTCGTAGTTCTTGGCGAGGAAGGTTTGTTCGGCGGTTGGGCTGTTGAAGGGCGGTAGGGCTGGTGGCTAGAGGAAATGTACCGTGAGACGTTTGTAGTTTGAGATGAAAGAAGTATAGGGTGTTGTTTTTACCTTGACACTCATGTCGGGTACTAGAGTGCTGTATTGTTTCCTCGCTCCGTCGTCTGGTATTTGTTCCCCTTCAGCATCAAGGTCAGACTCCCAAGCTTCTCCCCACGCCTTGGGCTCGAACCCCTCTCGCAGCACCACAATCTTACCCCAGCTGTCCCACCCAGCGGGCACGACGATGCGATCACGGTCAAGCGTGTTCGATCGGTGGTTGAATGGGAAAGGATTACGCAGGTTGGCCGCCGCGCCGTCTGTTGTGCCCGGCATGATCCCAGCCGAGGGTGCTGGTGGTATGAAGAGGAAGTGTAAGAGGTGCTGTCGGAGTACCTGTAGTGTTGAGGGGTGTTGAGTGGTGTAGAACAATGAGGCGCCATCTGTGGAGATTTTTTTTATTTCATTTGTTAAAACAACACGACACGATGAAGAGAGGGGGAGGAGGAACTTTACATTTCAGGCAGACTGTTCGTAGGACTTGAAGGATGCCATCTGTCCGTTCCTCCCATTCGTCGCCTTTACCTTTGACCATGCCTCCCATACCCGCGGCGCCCCCTATGTCGCCTTCGTCGCCGATAAGGTCTGCTTTGGTACATACGACCACAATAGGAATCCCAGACTGATTCTGCGTCAGCGTGCCTTGACCCAGCGGGAGCACAGCGCCAGAAAGGGTACTTGACGTCAATGTATCCTGGTCAACCGAAGGCTCAGCATAATGCTGCCAATGCCACTGTACTATTCAAACACAAAAATTCAAAAGACAGAATGAGCACTATAGTTCTCGACTGGCAAAACAAGCTCACTTGCATCGTTCTCTGAATTCTTCTTTCATGAGCTCGTACTCTCTTGAGGTATCGCTCTGGATCCAGTTCTCTACCCACTGCAGCCAGGTGTGTAGCTGGTCCAGGAAGGTCCATGGACGGGTCCAGTCGAGTACGATCGTGACCAGCGTGTGCGGAAGTGCAGATCTTGGCGGTAAGAAATGCGGTAGTAGCTCTGTGTACGAGGGTTCTGTTGAGGAGACAGTATACACGGATAAACGCGCTAGGGTATCTGTACACAGATGGTTGAACCTGAGCTTTCCATTCATGCTCCTATAGGAGCGAAATAATGTACCTTCGTCGGCATCGTCTCGCACATCCGCCCAGTCGTATCCAAGAGCAAAGTCAGTCGGCTTGCTGTCCTCGCTTGAAGCTTGTTTCTGGAGGATAGCACTAGCCAATGTTGATTTTCCAGACGATGGTTGACCGAGAATGAGGACGTTCTTCTGAGGTATCGAACGAGAGGAAGAAGCAGAGTCTAGAATGGAAGACCAGAGGTCCTGTGGGGGAGCTTCAGGCGTTGAAGCGCGTGTTTCGTCCATGAATCTGAAGGATCTGGTAGTGGTGGTGGTGGTATACGAGCAGAGTAGGAGAAAGGCAAGCCAAATTATTTCCAAGTTGTGATCATCAGATGATCATTCCTCTTTCACCTACGAACCTGCATCTCAAGCCCAGTTTTCGTTCATATAGCCAGCTCTTTGTTCACTATAGCGACTAAAAGATCTCTTAACGGAAAACTGGACTACTCTGATACTCTCATGTCTGCAGCAGTCGCTCTTCCCGAGCACCAACTTCACGAATCACCAAACACGCGTGGAATAACCATCTATTCATGGCACATCACTTCATCCACCAATCCCATCTCCAACGCCGCCCAGCTCGATGCTCTACAGAATGATCTTGGTTTCCCGTTACCCGAAATGACCTTCGGCAGCAACTATCTTGAACTTGAGCATCTGCCGACGCGATGGAAGTACAGGTTCTCTACTCCCGATCTACTTTCTGGCGTGAAGAACGGCGAGCTGCAGGAGGGAGACGGGGGCGTGAAAGTCGGATATGCGGACGCCTGGCTGAAGAGTCGGTAGGTACGAGGTCTTATCGAGGACTCTTGAGTTCGTATAGCCCTCATCGCGTTTTTTACGTCGTCGTAAACAGGACAGGACCGGATTCTTCGGTGCCCATGCCAAAGACTGTACCAACTAAACCCTACGATTGGACTTACACCACAGTTCACCCGGGCACTACCTTGACAGAGGGCGCAGCACCTCCTGAGTGGAGACAGGCAGATGCAGAGAATCCAGCTCATACGATACCCATGGCTGAACTGATGAGGCCTGATCCCATCATGTTCTACGCGGAGATCCCTCTCTTTGAAGACGAGTTGCATGATAACGGGTCTTCGACGATCATAGTTCGGATTGTAAGCACCCCTCTCGATCATGACCTGTAGCACCATGACGAACTAAATCCTGGCTACAGCGTGTCATGCCCACATGCATCTTCATTCTCTCCCGATTCACGCTTCGCGTCGATGGTGTCCTCTTCCGGACGTACGACACGCGGTTCTACCACTCGTTCGCATCTAACCCTCCACTCATCATACGAGAATCAAGTGGTTGGGAGGCAGCGTATGACCGCGTTAAAAGGGTGACCTTCTACTCTTCCTCGTCTGGTGTAATCCAATTCTGAGAAAACGAAACTTCACCTAGGCTCTGCCAACAAGAGACGACCTTACTCCATTGACTGACCCTCAGTTCATCGCTAAGGTGCTTACGCAGATGCCCTCGAGCTATTCGCAGAAGGAGGGTGCTGGTACAGGGTGGAGAGGCCTCGGTACGCGAGTGGAAGTTTGTGAATTCATGTCTCCCTGAAATGTTCTGAGCATCTCAGGCTGACCGTATAACTGGGGGATTTTGTAGAATATTCACACCGAAGTCGAACCTTTTGACAGAGAAAGAAGATGTACGAAATAGTATACATTTATTAGAAACGTCTCCGCTACAACTTTCCCTTCTGTTTCTCCACTTCTCCAATAAGCTGAAGCACTCTCTCTGCAACTACATCTCTCGACCTCTCATCTACCGTGATCCAATGGCCCACACCGTCTATCTCTACATTCGTCAGTTTGTTGATGAACTTGCCCGCTTTCTTGATGAGAGGCGGCACTACGGTGACGTCTGTGTTTCCCCAGACGAATAAGACGGGGAGGTCGTCACGCAACTTGGGGGATAGCCGTGCGGCTGTTCGTAAAATTTCAGTAGGTAGAAAGAGTTTTCTTAAGCGGTAGTGGATTTACACACCTGCTTCCTCGTCGTGCCTGTGTTTATACGTGCGGTAGTAGTTGAGGGGGCCATTCATTCCCTTCCGAAGCGTCTCTTCGTAAATCCGTTTCTCCTGATATGGACCAGGTCAAATCAGCACCGAACCACACACCATCGTCAACATGACAACAAGTAACTCACACCGTCAGTTAACACCGAAGAAAGAGACGACAGATCTGTATTCCCTGTGAGATGATTCTTGATATCACCTAGCAGACTCTTCTTGGGCTTGTAGTTTGGATCTTTGATGCAACCATACAAGAGCTGAATCACTCGTGAAAGCTGCACGTTTGCAACAAGTCAGATTCTTTGAGAATTCTCGAGATGCACTGGAGACGACTGACGTTGAGGTCGAGGTCTTTCGTGGCTTCCTGGCGTGCGAAGTAGGCTTGATATTCGAGGTTAGGCGCTATCTGCACAACCTGCTCGATGGGGATGTACACAGGTGACGGAGGTGTGTACGGAACAGACAACCTAGAAAATAACACTCAGCTCCCAACAACACGAATAAGGGGGGCAAGAGGCTGAGGTAATTCACACTCACAAAGCCAGTCCTTTCAGCCTATCAGGGTACCACAGCGCAAACCTCGCAGCCGTGAAGGAACCCCAATCATGTCCAACAACCACCACATTGGCAGGAATCCCCAATCCGCTCTCATCGAGCAAAGCGACTAGATCCGCGCATAGTTTTTTGGTGCTGTATTCCGAAGCGTCGAAAGGCTTGTCCGTCCCACCGTACCCCAGCATGTCCGGTGCAATCACACGATGCCCAGCGCGGACCCAGTGTGGGATCTGATATCTCCAGCCGTACCTATAATCACACACAGAGAAGAACCAAGTCGACTGAGTAAAACAAGAAATCCATTTTATGCATAGGGCTGAGACACCTCCAGGCTCCAGCAAGAACCAAGGGGAAGAAATTCACCAGAAATCAGGAAAGCCATGTATACAGAGGACGGTCGTAGAAGTTTGCGAGTCGTAGTGCTTAGGAACCTCGTCAATGTAGTGATATGTTCTTCCTGTGGATAGCTTGATGTGCTTGGAGGTGAAGCTAGTTGGATCTGCGGGGTTCATGATGGTGGAAGGACGTCACCAGGGCTTTGTCGGCTAAGCAGGAGGATTGCCGGATGCCGGTAGACGTGACCGCGAGTGCAAATTCTAGCACTAGCAGCAGTGCTACTGGTACGAGTCAAAGAGTCAACCAATGAATCCAGTGGGGGGAAATAATTCATGTAGACAAGATACAAGTATTGGGTATATGATGTTGGGATGTGTGAGGTATACGACTTGAAGGGGGTATATAAACAAAGAGAAGAGAAACGAGAAATACACGATCTAGGGGGACACGATATCATGAAGCGCATCATGACCTTGCCCTCACCAACTCCGACTCGACCTCGATCGAGATATCACACACCTCCTTTCTCTTGCGTCCAAGACCACTCAGCCTATGTCTCAATGCCAGGAACCTGGAATTCGTCCGACGCTTCATGAGAGGATTGGGGATAGGCTGAGGAACGGTCAGCGAAAGCCCATCCATCCCTGGTAACGAGGAGGGTGACGACATCGAGCTCGTCTCTCCTGATTGACAGGGGAAAGGATACTCGGTCAAAGAATCTGGAGAACCTGGAGCTGAAGTGGTCTCGAAAGTGGGTTCGTCGGGCTGGAAATCAGGCAGCGCCGAGGGCATGGAAAGTGTACCGCTCTTGGTCGGTGATAAAGGAGTGTCCTCAACCAATGTTTGAGTTGAGGGAGTTTGTGGCAGTCCAGTCATTTCGATAGACAGGGGGGAAGGAATATGCTCTTTGGAACGCTTGGGTGACGAGGGGGGAGAACCAGTGGTAAGGTGGACAGCCTGAGCAGAGACTGCACGAGAGATTTTTCGAATTTTGCGGACCCATTTTCTTTCTGTAGGGAATCGAATAATCAGATATCTGACTGCTTAATGAGGAAGCGGATAAGAAACAGAGACTCACTGTGGTGGGCAGCATGTTTACCTTCCAGGTCGGGGGTGAACTCCTGGGCAGAAATCTCTTCTGAACCAACCTCGAGCTCAACCTTCTCCGAGGTGACTGTCGTCTCTGCGGTTCGTCCATCAGGGTTACGTTTGCGGACAGCAGCAACGGTCACAAGAGCCACGAAGAGAGCCATGATCTACCCCATCTACGTCAGACGATACGATATCAAAGTAGGTAATATGAGTCGACTCACCCACGGCGGAAGATGATATCTAATGCTTTCAGCCCAAGTTATCGGGGTGGGCGCTTGAACAGGACCCAGTACTTGTTCGAGGAGTAGCAGATCCAACAGATGGCGACCCATAGCTTGATTCTGTTCGGAATCCATTTTCGGGAGATAAAGAAACGAAGGGTGAAGAGTGTAGGCGATGGAGTAAGAAGAGCAAAGAGGGACCTGGGGGGAGAGTGGTGAACATCTAGAGTCGAAAGAGTGTGGCTTCTATAGTACTTGAGTGCTGTCGCGAGGCAGTGTAGAAGGGGGTAGACTGAGTAAAACAGAAAGAGAGACTCAACACTTCAGCTGAACTGACACCGGGCATAAGAGGGTCGACGTCAAGAGGCTGAGTAGTGAGACGTTCTAGGATGACCGAGCCCCTCAAGAGGAAGTGGGTATACTTCGTGGTTTCATTGGTTGGACAGTATTTGGACGATAAGCCATGTGTATTGTCGATGCTACGGGGATGGAGCTAAAGTATGGATCGCTTGATAAAGCTAGTGAAGTTGGATGGAAAGCAAGTGGATGGTCAAGATAACTTGATGTTTTTGATCCCTCGGAAGATCCGAGGCTGCTTACTGATCCGTCGCTAAATCCGATCATTCCGAAGATTGAATGTCGGCCAACGCCTTCTCACGCTCTTGAGAAAGCAGGCTGTATACAGAGGCTCTTTGAGAACAGAGGACACCTACCCAATGAAATATATAAGGAAATGAAAGCGGCAGAAGGTGGTGACACTTGCCCCGGTTCGCACTTTCTGATATGCCTGCTCTAGTAACTGGTCCGAGAACCCTCTACGACAAAATCTGGGACGACCATATCGTGTAGGACTCTACTTGCTCTCAGTCGGCTTCTGGCTTGACTGAAACAATTCGCAGCGACGTACAAGGGGATAGGCTGGCCTTGATTTACATAGATAGGTATGTGGTCAAGCTCTATTGGATTTCGATGTCTTGATACCGCATTGTGATAAGGCACCTGGTCCATGAGGCTTCCAGTCCTCAAGCGTTCGAGGGACTGTAAGCACCGTTTCGTTGAATCCACAATGTGAACTCTTCTCACAGTAATCTCCAGACGAAATGCTGGCCGCCCTGTTCGTCGTCCAGATTGTACGTTGGCCACAGTCGATCACAATATTCCGTGAGTATCGCGATGCTCTTGCCCAAGACCACCAATGTTGATCTCCCAATGTATCATAGAACCTCATCTCGCAAGACGATGACGAGTGTGGAATCCTTCATCGTCGAACCAGATTCACGAGCCCAGTGCCTAGCCCTCGAAGACAACGTGAAGGAATTTGGTGTCACTTATTTCGGGATGAAAGATAGACGTCAGGGTGCGATAAGCTTTTCTGTTTAGGACTCATGAGCAGTCAGCTCAAACTCCTTGCCATAGGAATCGTTCACATCATTGGACCTGAGCAGGGGTTCACAGTGAGTGACAGAGAGCAAGTCTGGACTACCATTATCTGACTTACTATCTGTACTAGCTGCCTGGCATCACCTGTGTCTGCGGTGATTCCCACACATCGAGTAAGCTTCTCCCCTCTGCGACAAGGGACAAGATCATCTAATCTCGACATCACCATCCCTTCTAGCACATGGAGCTTTTGGTTCCCTTGCTTTCGGTATCGGAACCTCGGAAGTTGAGCACGTATTAGCAACCCAAACGCTTCTGCAATTCAAGGCTAAAAACATGCGAATCTCGGTTGAAGGCACTCTCGGAGAAGGTGTTGCCTCCAAAGATGTCATCCTTCACATCATAGGGGTGATTGGTACTGCTGGAGGCACGGGCGCGGTTATTGAGTACGCTGGCTCTGTTTTCCGGGGCTTCAGCATGGAGGCTCGTATGTCCGTGTGCAACATGAGCATTGAGGCTGGTGCCCGTGCTGGCATGATTGCTCCTGATGAGGTTACGTTCGAATACCTGCGCAATCGGCCTCTCTCTCCCAAGGGAGAATCCTGGGACCGTGCTGTCGAGTACTGGAAGATACTGAAATCCGACGAGGGTGCCAAGTTTGACGTCGAGGTGACCATCGACGCAGCTGACATCGTTCCTGTCGTGACGTGGGGTACCTCTCCCCAGGATGTCGTTCCTATCACTGGCACCGTTCCAGATCCTTCGTCTATCACCGATGCGACTAAGAAGGCTTCTGCAGAGCGTTCTCTGGCTTACATGGGTCTGAGGCCTAACACGCCCATGGAGCAAATTGCGGTCGACAAAGTCTTCATCGGTTCCTGTACCAACAGCCGCATCGAAGATCTTCGCTCCGCCGCCAGAGTCGTTCTCGCAGCTGGACCTGAGGCCAAGGTTTCACCAAATGTCATCGCCATGATCGTCCCTGGTTCTGGCCTCGTCAAGCAGCATGCAGAAGCAGAGGGGCTCGATGTCGTTTTCAAGCGCGCTGGGTTCGACTGGCGAGAAGCTGGTTGTTCCATGTGCGTGGGTATGAACCCGGACCAACTGGGCGTTGGCGAGCGTTGTGCTAGTACGAGCAATCGTAATTTCGAAGGTAGACAGGGTGCTGGTGGACGGACGCACCTTGTCAGCCCCGCTATGGCTGCCGCCACAGCTATGACGGGGAAACTAACAGACGTGCGCAAATTCATGGGAGCCGCATCGGGGCAGAATCCTAACGCTGCCAAAATGAAGAACATAAGCCCTAGCCAATTCTTGACGGACGAGGTCTTACCATGCGCCCAACCCCAAACAGCTCCAAAGACTCCCGTGTCGCCAGGTCTCCCCCCTTCTGATACATCCTCTCACACCAAGAAGTTCGTCGTCTTTAAAGGGCTAGCTGCTCCTCTACACATGGAGAATGTCGATACAGACATGATCATCCCCAAGCAGTTCCTCAAGACCATAAAGCGGACTGGCCTTCAAGACGCGTTGTTCTACACTCTTCGCAGAGATCCTACAACCGGGGAGGAGACGGATTTCATCCTGAATCGTAAACCGTACGACAAGGCCAAGATCTTGGTCGTAACCGGCAATAATTTCGGCTGTGGCAGCTCTCGTGAGCACGCTCCTTGGAGTTTGTAAGTTCTTCATACCCTCCTGTAATACGATAGTTTCCCTGATAGCTCGCCGCAGGAAGGATTTCGGTATCAACTGCATCATTGCCCCCAGTTTTGGCGACATCTTCCGCAACAACTGCATGCAGAACGGGATGTTGCCCGTCATCCTGCCTCAGGACCAATGCCGGGAGTTAGCGAAGGATGCGGAGGAGGGTTTGGAGCTGGAGGTCGACTTAGAGAAGCAAGAAATCAGCCGTTTTAACGGCAAGTCTGGTTTCTCGTTTGAGACAGAACCCTTCCGGCGTCACTGTCTATTAAACGGCCTAGACGACATTGGTTTGACCCTGCAGAAGAGCAAAGCAATTGCATCGTTCGAGGAACGAAGGAGCGCCGTTTGGCCGTGGTTAGATGGGTTCGGGTATAAGGACTCCAAGATCACAGTCCCAACTGTGTCAGCCAGGAAAGCTAGCAGTAATGATTGGTAGATCTGGTTGAATTCCATAACATTGTGCTGTCTTTAGATGTACGTTTGTTGTTGAAGAATATTCAAGATTGATCCCAAGAGGTACAAGTCCGAGAGAGGGGAGGAGAGGCTGTGCCCACATCTCTCTCTCTGCCAACTCCGAACCTGAACCTGCCATGATCAAGAAACGAACACGACCCCAGACAACAACAAGGGGCAAATCTCCTCAGAAAGAGGAACAGCCTACTGTCGAGCCCGTCGTAGACGCAGAAAACAGCGAAGGAGAGAGCTCTGAACCCCTCAGGTGCGCAGAGCGACACAAACCCGCGGAGCAAAACTACGAACATGGGACTAACATTGTCTAGCATAGCTGACCTTCTGGAGCTGCAGAAGATACGCAAAGCCAGACAGGGGATAGATGTTGCTAAACTGAACAAGGGGGCGGTCAGGAGAAGGAAAAGAACAGAGGAAGAGGAGGAAGAGCAGAAGGGCGGTCTGAAGCCTGGTGCTCAGGATGCGGAAGCGTACGCCTTTTTCTTCTGTATCAACGTAACATGCTGATTCTTCTATATCTCTGCAGCCAGGACGAGGATGAGACTAGTCATCGCGCCCGGAAAGCAGTCAGGTCCAACAACTTCACCGGACAAACCAACGCGCTCGATGTGGACAAACATATGTACGTCTCCTCCCCCAACGCTCCTTTGCCCCCACAACCCTGAGTGTCTTGCACAGGATGGCTTACATTGAGGAGAATCTCAAAATACGGAGCCAGCCGAAAGAGGAAGCACCTCCTAAACCATCCGACCCACAGGATGCGCTGTACGACATCGGGGATCGGTGGAAGTTCGATAAACATCCGTCTAAAGAAGGCAGCGTCACGAATAGTTCGGCCATGCTTACAGCGATACCTGAGGTGGACCTGGGAATGGAGTACGTGCTTTACTTACTGCCTTACCCGTCAACAAGGCGCTGATCCCTGATTTTTTTTGCGTTTTTAGTACGCGTCTGAGGAATATCGAAGACACGGAGAGAGCCAAGCAACTCATCGCAGAAACCCGTTCAGAGAAGCGGAAAAATGTCGAAGACGGGGAAGACCACCTCTCTTCAAACCGATGTACGCCTCGCAATTCTCTGTACTCCCAAAGAAACCTCGAAACTCATGACCTGTTAGATTATCGGCCAAATGTCAGAGGGAAGTCTGATTCCGAGGCTATGAGGGATGCAAAGCTAGAAGCCATGGGGTTACCTGTCCCTGAAGACCGTCCACAACATAATCCCAATCGTAGCCAGGTCGCTACGGATGAACTGGTAGGTCCAACCATGTTTTCGATACACAATGGAACTATAAATCACTTTTTCTCCAGGTCATGGAACGGTTTAAGAAGCGTATGCGTAAATAATTCTGCTCTCAGCCGTATTATGGTTATGCTGGTTTTAGGGTATCAACCAGAGAAATTGTATTTTATTCATAACCACCCAGTGTAATATGCAAAACGTTCACCGTCCCGATCTTCATTCCATTCCTCATTATGGGTGTCCATCTCACCCATCATTACATTACCCACAAGACGAGGTAACTTCTGTTACTTCACGCAAATTCTCCAGCCGTTCATGATCTCAGCTAAAGCCCTTAGCAAAGCAGTGAAAAAAGTAGTGGGATGTATGCATTCGAGGAGTATCGTATTTGACTAGAGAATGTGTGTGAAGCCGTCCTAAACAACAGACGACTTCAGAATGGTGCGCAGGCCAAGAGGGAATTATGGGATAGACACCAACAAATATAGGACTGGAGGAGCGTAGTAGAGCTGAGGGAGTGGGAAGCAGGTCCTCAAAGAGAGCGATATCAAGGAAGCGAATGTCCGTATCTCTGAGAAAACCAAACGATCAGCACGCAGAAGACAAACAAGAGTACGCAAGGAAGGACAGCAAGGAAAAAACGAGAAGACGTGTTTGGAGGGGAGGGAGAATTTTCTTTGCGAGCGACGGTGTCCGAGCAAAAGCAAAAAAACAAGGATATAGCAGAGGAGGGCGGAGGCGGAAGAAGGTGGAGCGACGTAAGGGTGACGGTGTGAACGAACGTACGGAATCAGGAATTGTCAATGCTGGTCAAAACGAAGGAGAACTTGCAAAGAAGGACTGTGTGAAATGGAATAGATAGTTGTTTGTACCATACCCGTAAACAAAAGAAAGAAAGAAACAGAAAGGAAGAAGAAAAAAGCATGCAGCCGCTGGTAGCTGGGGAAAACGACGGAAAGCAAATGAAAACAAAGGAGTGGGGTACTATTGCAGCAGCAGGAGATCGGATCCAGAGGAAAGAAGAAAAGATATGGAGAATCGTAACGTAACAAGTCGTGGAACACCCCTCAACACAAGTGCGTCTTCACAAAGAGTCCGAGAAATGGGATGACGATGAAGAACGCGCGTGTGTTGAAGGTGGAAAAGCGTCCATTAGGAGAGAGATGCGTCGCAGCTGAATTCGTGTTCTCTATGGATCCGTATCTGAGGAACTTTCTGGTACACCAGTAAACAAGCCTGCATGAGTCCAAGAATGCACCAGTCCACCCTCTAGGAAGGGGGAGGATCACGGGCACACGGTGGAGAACGAAGCAAACCACAAGAAAGGCCCGCTATCACCGAGACAATTTCCTCTGCTTGGTATTTTGCATGCTCGCCCTCTTCGACGTCGCACTACTGGAGCCAGCAGCGGAAGCTGCAGCCGCAGCCGACGACGACAGTCCGGTATCATCTGATCCCACACCCATACCCCTTCCCATGGACAGGCTCGAAATTGCCCTCGGCCCACCGTCCACGGCGAACGAAGGTCTGCCCGGCGTAATATCGTCCCCAAACACCGACGACGTCGGAGAAAACGTGCCAGCGTTCGCTACTTGCAGTCTCCTCGGCTGTTCTTGGAAGCTCGTCGGGGATCCAGAACGTTCGGGGTACAATGTACTATCTAAGAACGCGCTCCAGGAATCAGATCCGGCGTTTGCATGAGTGGTGTTAGTGTGATGAGAAGTGAATGAGGCGGAGTTAGCGAGGGTGGTAGGTGGGGGTGAATATGCCGATGAGGATGTAGCAGCAGACTGAGTAGTAGGCGCAGGAGGGGGGAACTTGGGTGAGTTGTGATTGGCAGCAGAACTGAAGCTGAGGCTCGGAGCAGGACTATGCGAAGACCCCGATCCTACCAGCAGCCTCGTCTCGCTGGATGCGTCGAACGATATCTTCCTCTGTGCATACTGCGAGGCGGCAGACGTGCTCCTCTGACCGGCAGCAGATGGCCTGAGGGGGTCCATAGACCCGGCGGTAGATGGCCGTGACGAGACGCTAGTGCTGTGCGCGCCGACGACGCCTGGGGTAATCATAGGGGCAGCTGATGCAACCGCAGCTGCACCCAGATTAGATGCGAAGGGATCGTGGAATCGAGCCTCGCCGGGAGCACCAGGTACGTTTGCACCAAAGGTGGTTGAGTTGGGGGGCGGAGAGGGCGGCTGAACATGGCCTACTAATCCGTACTGGTAGGGTTTTGGCGCGTCGTCGATATCGAGAGAGAACCTCTTCCGCCGTGTTGGGGGTAACGGAACATCCATATCCTTCTCAAATATATCGTCCCATCTCCGTCTTCTTCGCCTGAATCAACAAGAAACAAAGCAAAGAAAAAACTAATCAGTTTCTCCGCGTTTAAAAGGATGAAGCGGACCGCCAAAAATGACAGGGGAGGGCTACGGGGCCTAAACCAAAGAGAGAAAGAGAGTGAACGAGAGAAGCTTGTACTCACAGGACGAACCAAATAAGGGCCACGACTGCAATGAGACCAAAGAAGCCGCCGAGCGCTCCACCAATTATGGCACGGGTATCGCCTCGTGAGGCCTTGCCCCCGTCGTTGTCCTGGGTGGTCCCTGGGGTGGGACTTGAAGGATCTGAAGAGGATGGGGATATAGACGGAGAGAGAGATGGACTCACAGAGTCCGTCACGCTGGGCGAGGGACTCGGTATAGTGTCCGAGGAGGAGGAGACTGGGGGAGGAGGGTTATCTGAAGGGCCTGGGTCAGGATCGTTAGACTGGAACGTCGTGCACGACGTCCCAAACTGCGTTTCCACCGACGTCGAAGTGACAGGGACAGTCGTCGTTATTGGAATAGTCTCCGTGCTTTCGGACGCTGAAGTTTCATGAGCAAACGCGGCACAGAGGCTGTGAGAGAACGATGCCAAGGCTCACGATCAGCGGTGCTGGTGGACAGTATCGTCGACGTAGACAAGCATGTTATGACTGAATCACTGGCGATGGTGGTGCTGGACACGCAGGTTTCTGTAGAAATGACGGTGGTAGTGCCCGGGATCGTTGTAACAGACTCAGAGAAAGAAGTAGAGACGGAATCTGAAGTGATGACATGGGTGGTGGTGAGGGTCGGGGTCGTCGTACATGATGTTGCCATCGTTGTTGCCCTTGTCCTCCTTCTCTACTGACGACGAAGGGCCAGAAGAGAGAAATGAAATGAAGAGAAGGATGAGCGTAGGTAGAAAGGAGGGAAGAGCACTGCAGATCAGAACATAAACCGCGACACCGCCTCAAGACTATAATACAATACACGCCGGGCTCAAATTCTACTGACGACATTCTGTACTGAAAACCTCAACAGCTCTTTCTCAAAATTCTCAATGTTTGCTTGTCCCATTCACTTTGGGGACAGGTGGAATCTCTTTCTCGTCTTCATCCTCTTCTTCGTCCTCCTCTGCCATAAGTCTCTGTGCGCGCTATGATGCAAAGTTTACCAACATCAGCTATGCTGTAAACGGAAGCATCACAAGGGGTACGCAGCCTACCTTCATGGCTTCAGCCTCGTTGGAGTAATGCCTTCCTCGTGCGCGAACGAACTCCGCATGTTTGGCAGCAGCTACAACCGTACGTTGTATCAGCACTCTCAGTCCTGATCGCATCTACAGACGAGGGCGAGAATGAAACTGAAACTTACTCTCCTCATCCATCTCCTCGTCGACTTCGACCTCTTCTCCACGGTCTCCAGCGCCGAGAGCGATGCTGATCTCTCCCCTCGCCTCTCTGGGGAGACTGAAGCTGGTGCTTCGACTGGACGGCGTGCTGCCAGGAGTATGACGCCCACCTGGTGTACTCGATAACGACGTACGCCGAGACGAGAGAGCGGAGGCATCGGCTCCTGTAGGCGAAGGTGGATCAAAGATGAGATCTTGACCGCTACCCGAGGCGACGTTTGGCTCGTGTTGTATCTGTGTCCTGGCAGAGGGATGAATATAATTGCCGTTCAGGTCGAACACTGGGATCTCTAGGCAAGGGCGTTGGATATGAGCATTTGAGGGCGCTTGAGTAGCAAGGGAGGCCGATCGTACCTCCGTCGACTTCGTCCAGTTCAGCGTTATAACGAACATACGGCGTCTTAGGCTCTGTTATCTTCATCAAACTATCTTTCTGAATCTCAGTCAAAGCAAGGTTCTCCTCGTCCCACTGAAGATTACTGCCCAGGAGCTCTCATTCAATGATCCTGAACAACAAAGAGCATTGATTCCCGCTCGAAATGACGTACTGGTTGGTATTCGCAGGTGGTGTGGTCGGTTGATTGCCACCAACAGTGGGGCAGGCGTTCTTCAGGATACCTCGGGGTCTTTGATTAGACGCAGATCGCGGGAGATGAGGCGGCTGTGGGCTTGATGGCTCGCAGACCATTTCGCTGCTGGACATGGTTGTTTAGTGCAAGTATGGTATGGCGGTTGGTGCGAGGAGTGCAGGAATAGGGTATAGGGGTCAGGTGCCAATCAGCTGATCAAACGCGTCATTTATATATCGCGACCCCCTCCGCGACGCGTTAGCTGAAGCTTGCAGCAATAATAGTGAGAACTATGAAGTCAAGCATAGGTTTAAAAATCCCAAATCTAGAACTGAACATAGCAGCAAAGAGTACAGATAGGTATATAACAAACAGATGTGGTAACCGGAGTATCAGCACTAGTACTAGTAGATCGTCAGTCGTGTGTAGTCGTAGTCTGTAAAAGAGAACGCGGGAGGACGAGTTCTTCTGCTCTGCTATCAGCCCGCACTTCGTCGCGTAGGTAGGTGACTCGACAGTGGATCGGCAGCCTCCGCCTCTGGATCAGATCTCTGAGCCCCATCGACCCTTGGATTGTCCCCATCGCGATCACCGCCAAGTGCTGTAGACCCACCATCCGCTTCAGCACCATTCGACGATCCAAAAGGGCTCCTCATAATCTCCAAAATCCTCGCTCTCCTACTCCCAAACATCCCATGATCCACCTCCGCATACCCAGGAGGTCCTCCATGCACATCATACGCGGGGAGCACATCCTTATCATCGAACCGCCCATCTATATCACTCACACCATGGGCGTCGCTACCGGTCCTCAATCGCCTTCCAGAGGAGTCTAGGTCCGCCGCGCGTGTTCTCCGCTGGTGCCCGTAGTGTAAGTGGCTATGTGAGAAATGTGGATGGTCGTGGGAGCCAGGTGGTATAGCTAAGCCCGGATATAGAGAAGAAGGAGGTAGTTCTTCATTTGCTGCCGCTTCTGCTGCGGTGGGAAGGGAAACGCGGAAATTGAGCCCCGTTGTTCTTGGAACGGTAGGAGGACGACTAGGGAGGGGTGATGAGGTGGAGGATGATCTCGTTCGAGAAGCAAAGTGCCTGAGTGGGAGGTTGCGCTGCCGCAGGGACCGTATTCTTCATGGGAGAGAGGGTCAATACGGTGTTGGTACTACAAGTCCAATAAAATATTGCACACCTACGAAATACAATTCCTACAACAAGCAGAATGGCGACAGTGGCGAAAACGAACTCAAGCGCAGTCTACGATAGAATTCCGTTGTCTTCAGAGTTGGTATGATAAGTAAAAAATGCATAAAATATCCGTGTACCTTAGAGCGTCCATTGATACCAGCCGTGTCCGTTGGTCTTGGACTAGACGTCGCAGTGGTACTAGGTACAGTGAAAAAGTCTGACGTCGTTGGTGATTGTGACGTAACTGAACCAGCAGATGTGCGTGAGGTGGACAAAGAGGAGACAGAAGAGGCATTGCTAGCTGAGGAGGAGGACATCTAATAGAGAGAGTAGAGTGACTAGCAAAGGGTATCCTGAGAGATAGTGGCTGAGAGTTGCACCAGAGCTCCACTAGTGTCTCCTTCAAGCGCAAGTCAGTAGCTGGCCAGAAGTGAAGATCGATCTGGGGTCCGGGCCGATAAAAGCCCGATCATTCGGCAAACAACTCGGCCATCAGAACTTCGCATCAATGCCACAACACGGACAAACAAACGCAACACCTCTCAACTTCCACAGCACATCGTTTGCTGGTCAATCTCAAGTGATGTCCACATCCTGGGACTGTAAGATGCAATGACACATTTCAGATACTTCTCATCTACTTCATGTCATATCCTAGACGCATTGCCGACAGCAAGAACGTCGCAACTCCCTTTGTTACATGCTTGGACCACTCGGAATTTGACTTTTCCTTGGATCTGCTGTAGGCTTACTACAGGATCAAGCCTCGGAAATTCTTTACTGCTCTGTTCTATCGTCACGCCCTCATCATTCATCAACTCAGGCAGAGTATTTGATTATCTCGTTCGCATCAAAGAATGAAGATCACTGAGCTTGCACAACAACAACAAAAGAGAGATCTAGAAACAATCGCCCCTCCTCATCCGCATTCCCCGGTCACCCGTCAAGAGATCATATTATACTCTGCCATGGAACTTGGATCATGAAACGCTCGGCGATCCACCCCTCTATTCCTTGTCTCGTTTGTTTTTTCCTTCTCTCATTCTGTTGTTCTCCTCAAATCTCAGCTTGATGATCTCCCTCGACCGGTGCGCTGTTGGCTTCGGATGGTAGGTGCGGTGTGGCCGTAGCGGTGCCGGATCCCTCCTGCGTCACTGGTGCAACAACGAAGGAGACAAGACATGCTACATGGCCCCCTCTGCCCCGGTTTTTTTTTTGTTGCTGCTGCTGCTGCTTATTGTTCTTGGCTGCGCCAGCATTGGCCTGAACATGGCCCATCTGCATTGCTGGGCCCGGGCTTCGTCTATATAAGATCCCTCTGAAATCTCCCCCACCCTCCTCGTTACTTCAGAGTAGACTCTTTTCGTTTTCCCCCGCTCATCGCTCATCAGCGACATTAACTTCTTCTACACTCTTAAACCAAACACTACCCAGAAATGGACTCCTTCACCACCTTCCTCTTCCCCTCCTCCTCCTCCTCCTCCTCCAGCCCCAAAGCTGAGGATATCCCCACTTCCAGTGTATCGTCTGCTTCGCCTAGTGACGACGAGCAGACCTTAGACCTCCCCGATCTTGTCGACGAGGAGAAGAGAGGCGGAACGGCCGCTGTCGTGCTTTGTGTGATCTGTTAAGCCGGGTTCTGATAGGTTCGTTTCTTTTTTCAGACCGCTACTGTAGAACTTCAGCATGACGATCGTACTGATGCGTTCTCTAGATAGACTTCCCAGTTCCTTCGGAACTTTGCAGAGGAAGCTAGTACCTGCTTCAAGATTCGCCCTTAGGCCCTTCACTTCGTTCTCGCCTTTCCCCAAGCATCTTATCAGACTTGAATATGTCCCCTTTTTCTTGATTATCATTATCTCTTCGTTTTTGTCCCATCTTGAACAGTTCCCTTGCCGTCCTCATTCTTTGAGATGACAGTAGTGGAGTAGTATCGTCTGCCTTTTGTCCTTCTCATGACGTGCCATTCGGCGATTTTTGTATTTTTTTTGTTCTTACTATCTGATGTACTGAGTAACCTTTGGTCCCTTCGACGATTGTATCTATATTTATGTCAATTTTTCTCTACTCCTGTTCATTTCCATCCGGCCGCTTGAAAGCAGTCATCTGATATGGATGGTGCACTTGAAAGAAAAGCTAACTTCCCCTCCTTGATTTGCGGGATCACATTGGTAAAAGCTTACAGTAAATGTTTCGATTGAGGACGAAGGATATTTATGAGGGTAGGAATGTACAGATGAGCGTGTAGATCGTAAGGGTCCTTGATTGAGTATTACATAGCTAGCTATCTCGTAACTTCGCTTCAGAGGTTGCTCTGCTGCGTCGACTTTCTCTTCACAGTAGCTGTGATCAATCCACTGCAAGAAATAAGGGTCAGCGCCGGACATTGATATAGGCACTGGACAGATGGATATGCCTACCTGGGAGCCGCCAAAGGTGTAAACACCTCAGCTTTGGCACTTCATAGACAAGGAAAAATCAGACTTGGGAGATATGCCTCTACAAGGAACGGACGCTTACGGGGTAATATTGTCTACGTTAATATACTTCATGTCGACCGGGACGTAGTGTTTGTTTGGAAGCGCGTACGTGACTGAGTTGACGCCAGCGTTCTCTCCGATGATACGTTCGGCCATCTTGTAGAGCGTTGCCTGGGAGGTGGAGAGAACAAGCCTGAGAGGGTACATCGAAGATAGTGTGAAAGAATTGAGTACCTGAACACTAGCGCTATTATCCTCAGCAAACACTTCCAACGTAGCTCTCCTCGCCCTTTCAGCGACTTGTGAGTCCCAGACAGATCCAGGTCCGGCACCAGTCGGAACATGGAAATCTAGCAGCTTTTCATCCCGTGGGACAGGAATTTCAATCGGGGAGAAAGCATAAGTCAGATCCACACTGGTGGAAAAGATGCGGTCGTCCACTTCCGCTAGCGTCGTGTATTCATCTCGGACGAAGGAGGCGAAGGAGGAGTTGGTGGACTTGAGGACGAGGAGGTCGGACACTCCTGCTGTCACGATGGCTACCAGTTTACCGGTCTTGGACAGGTTGGTGCCGTCTACCTATCAGACGGTGTAAGGAGGACAAAGTCGTAGGATCTGAGACTGGACTCATACATACCTCGACCTTGACGAGCCTCTTCTCATCTCCGTCTCGCAGGAAACTATGACCATGCGCCTCTTGGTTCGGGCCCACAGCGATACGAGACCAGCGTAACTGCTCGATATCGACGTACGCCTTGTGCAGGTGAGGGTACTTTGAGATTATATGCGTTCCCAGGTGCAGAGCGAACCGCTCGGGAGAAAGAATATGCGGGGACATTTTGGAGAGATCTAGACCCGACACCGCGGTCGAGATTGCACGATAAGCACACCAGTCCTGAAGGTGCAGGCAGTTCAAGGAGTGCAAGAATCTCACAGTAGGTGATATTCTTCACTAGTATAAGCTTTCAGTCGAGTCGATATTAAGAAACGAACTCTTGAACATACGAGAATCAGTAGCGACTACGACAGAATTGTCGGCGTGGGTGTAGCTGGCTTCGATATCGCCCTCGACTAGGACTGCGACGTTGTACTCGACGACATGGTGGTACTTGTCTTTGTCTGACCTCACCACGCGTAGGACGCGTACTTTGTCCTTTCCGTAGCGAGCTTTAGCCAGGTAGACGTTCGAGGAGGACATAGTCGTATAGTTAAGTAGTGTTGACGGGAATGAGTCTAGTCTGCTATTCGAGAGATAAGGAGGTCATTGGCGGGCCGTGCGGGCCCGTCTTAGTGGGAGTGCTAGCCGCGGCAACTGAGCTGATCTTCAGACTCTTTTCTCGTCCACTATTCCATGCTACAGTACAACTGCCAAATCTTCTTACAATCCTTGCTTGAACTCAGAACTACCTATATCTGAAATACAAGGGCTCAACTCTGCCAACTCCGAGTTTGAACATCTACACTGTTGGGTGGACGCAGAATGCGACCCTTGCCAGCAACACGTTGAATGTTCAAGCGCATCTCAAGCGCACATTGATTCAGACTTCGTACGTCAACTGGTGTGCGTGCTAACATCCTTTCACAAGTTTGTCAAAGAGTGAGGTCGTTATCCCGTAATTCAACCGCATCCGCCCTTTCTGGTACTGTAAGTGGCTCTGTGGCAGAAACACTTTGGCTTTGGTCGGCGGCACAAAGGGTCTTTCAAAGTCAAGTCAATCTCTTTATCTTGTACGGGCGACTTAAATAGGGCAATCAATGGGCTCTCAGAAGGTCTCTTACTCTACCAAAATCCCGTCTAACTGTACCCCTTGAAGGATATCGCTTGTGCCATCTCCGGATCTCTTGTCGCTCTCAGCTTTAACCAAGTATCAAATCCGCCCTTCCCCGTCGTCATCTATCATCCCTTTGTGCTTGAACCTCGAACAGCGTCCAAGCATTTGGAACATACCCCATTGTAATCCTCACCTCACCCCCCACACTATTCCGCTTTAACAAGGGCCACACTTCCAAAATCAACCATGATCGTCAGTCGCAACAATGTACAAGCGATAAACGCCGCCCATCGAGCTTATGGCCATCACCAACGCACAATGGCACTCGCTGCTGCTTTTATGAATCCCACAGCAGCGTCCAACGCATATAAAGCCTGGTTACATCGCAGCAGGCTTCTCGCAACGACTGCGAATACCCACAGGACTGGTCGTCCTTCTCTTGACTGCAATAGCACTTGGAGTTTGTCAAGACCATTCCAAGCCTCCCACCTACTAGGTCCTTCGAACCAGGGAGGTCAAACTGTACAGGAGCAGTCGCTCATACCTCGACCAGAGCAACAGCAGCTGAAGCCGCTTCCTATGTACCCATATCGCTATTTCCCTTCCCCAACTCCATTCGCTCTTGCTTCTTCAGCCTCACAATTCCTCCCGTCCTTTCTATCCTCGTCATCCCCTCGACTCCTTTCGTCCCTCTTCACACCATCTCCAGCCGTACCTCTAGCCACACCCCAAACGCCGGCTCCCTCTACTCCAACGCCAACGCCAACCCTGAATTCCCCCGTCTCAAGAACACCAATGGCTTCTTCCTCATCCACACTTCCACTATCCTCACTCTTAAACGTGGTAGCCCAATCCATAGCAGCGAAACGCACCGCGGGAATCGAGCCTTCGTACAGACGCCCTCGGACTCTCCATCCAGGGAAGAAGAACCGTGCTATACGGCACTCGTTGTTGGTTAACCTTAAACGATGGAAAGACGCCTCGACCGGTGCGCCGGACCTCAGCGATGCACGTACGGTCCTGAGGAGGAATGCGTGCAGGATGTACAAGCATGAGCTCGAGAACGATGCCCCTGCGTTGCTGCTGGAGATCCAACGGGCCAGTGCATCTTCGCAGCCACGTCGCGCTCTCAAGAGGAATTCTACGGAGATATCGAAGGATCTGGAAGAGGCTTCCACCGAGGACATGGTAGAAGACGAGCCTACGCCAGTCCTGGTACCGGGGACGGACGACTTTCCTTCCGAGTTGTTCGATTTTGGTTTCACCACCACCTACGATGGGTTCTTCCCATCCTCCAGCTCCTCGTCATCAGAGGAGTGGCCCATGACGAGGAAGAAGAGCGTATGCTGGTGCCCTAGGAAGGACAGCTGGGCTATGTTGGGTTCTGCTGTTGTAGATCTGGACGACCAGGTGCTGGGCAAGCACTGAAGAGTAGAGTGCCGGTGATCGTCCTTCGCTATGCTCTATATCCTGTTCATACTCATGTTGATATGTTCTCTGCACCTTTATATGTCTCTGTACTTTTTTCTCTCCCATCTATGACTTGGACCGTCACATTCAAGGCTTTGTACTTGCTTTATATTCGTGTAGCTCCCTTCAACAATATCTTATTATCTGTTGAGATTCCCTCAACTCGAAGTCACTGAAGCGACCAGAAGAAAATTTCTATACTGTATCTGAATATCTGGTAAGGGAGAGTATTGTTTCAACCGTTGTTATGATAGTAGATACTAGAAAGTGGCGGTAGTATTCGGGAGGTAGGTTGAAGTACCTGCAAAGCGAGAAAAATAATGATGTACAGTAAGCTATTTCTGAGTCGGTGCGCTGAGACTATACCATAAACAGGACGAGAGTAGAGGACCCAGCAGAGCAGAAGGAGGGAGGATGGATGAAGAAGAAGCAATAGTATATACCGAATTTAATGCATGAGTCATTATTGTCGTAACCCCGTATCTTGCAGAAAGGAAGTCGAAAGGAATTTTGCAGACACAGCGGATTCCACCAAGAACATAATGATACATCAAATTCCATGGACACCGAAAAAGAGGGTAGTAGGAAATAGCAAAGCAAAACTAGGATGGGAAGAGAACAAGAGGATATAGCATGCAAGAAAGGTCTATGAACCAGAGTGCCACCCCGGGATCACCCCTCGTGTACTCTTCCCAGGCTTGCTCAGTCCTCGACCCCAATCAAGATAATCCTCCGCATCTCCTTCGAGTTCATCCGCACCGTCAGTCGGTGCGTGTTTCCTCTGTGAGCGATACGTGTATCTGCTCCCAGAGTCCAGATGTTTTCGAAGGCTGCGGATTGAATTCTGACGTTTGGGAGGGACGAGCAGCTGGGCGAGATTTAGTTCCGGTCCTTCATCAGAGTCCTCGGAATCAATTGCGTTATCTTCATCGACGTCATCGTTACTCGGACCCATTGCGTATGATCGACCAGCGGAGTGCCCGAGAGAGGCATGCCTTTGCATATCCTGCTTCGCAGGGCTCCAGGAGTCACCTACGGTCTGGGTGCGAGCTAAGGAAGGCAGATGATCTCTCCTCGTCTTCTTCGAGGATTTCGTCTGCCAGCGGCTGCGACCTTGTCTCTGTGTGTCGTCCTTGACCAACTGGTCCATCATCGCCGCTACATCGAGAACCTCCTCTTCTCGTCTTCCCGACCTAGCACCGACCCCTCCACGAACCCTAGAACTAGCTCTAGAGGCCGGTGCGCTACGACAAACGACCGCCGTGTGTGTGACCTGACCCTCACACTTCGACGCGCGTCCGACGCGCACTTTGCCAACAGTCAGTTCAACACAGGGAGCAGAGCCGCGGTTCGTAGAATCAGCGAGCGTAGGCGGTTGTATCAGATCTGTGCTGACTACGCTGTGGCTGAGACGGGAAGATTTGATTGGTGCATGATGTGCTGTTGATTGTCTACGAGAGAGGGGAGCTCCTGTCTGAGGACCTCCCATATGGGTACCTTCACCACCAAATAGAACTGCTTTCGCAACAGTTTGTAGCCATGTTGGAGGTAGAGGAGGTTCCATGGCTGACTCTGGTCTGTTATTGGCGTGACGCTGACCGGCAGAGGCGGTACGAGCGGATTGGGTACGGCGGGTGTTATTGGTTTGCATGTTTGGCGCTGAGGCCATGTGTCGTAAGTAGGCGTGTGCGCGTGAAGGGGGCTCAAGGTTTATTGAAGATGGTACATGATGGAGACGTTTGTGTGGAACAAGGCGGGTTTGGGGGTCGTGACTGCTCTGCTCGGGTAATGTTCGTCGCTTTGAAGGTGGCGAAGGAGTGGAAGGTCCTGAAGGTCGTAAGTCTTCGTCTTGAGATCGAAGGTCGATATGAATCTGGTGCTCTCCGGCTGGCTTGCCCACCAAGCCTGTGAGAAACCCCATCACTGCACCAACGGTACTACTCGACGTAGAAGTACCGCTCTCAGGGCTCGCAGTGAGTGCATCGTCTTGTCCGGACTTCTGGTTGGACTCTGGGGTAAATATCCTTGTCTCTTTGTATCCTGCTTCTCTTAATAAGTCTTCTAGACGCTCATAAGTGTGATTCTGCTGGTTTGCCGTCGTCGGTGCTCTTCTACGACCGAGGGTGCTGTATCTCGTCGGCGTTCGCGGCTGAAGGATGGGTGGAATGCAAATAAGCATTTTGGCGTTTAGGTGTATCCATACATATAACTCAGGCACAAGGAAAGAAGAACTTACGTCGTCAACAGCGAGTGTGCCCTTTTGGGGATCCTCGATCCGGGCGTGTTCATACGACATGACAGAGATTTATTGCTTATAGCTGAACTTGATTGATCGTTGCCAGATGCGCAGTGTTACTGTATCTTCCCATGCGAAAGGTGACCTTGTATGTAGCCCTTGAGATGGTATATCGCGTAGAGAAGTGGATGAGGAGAGGAAGGGAAGAGTTAGAGAGAGTGGTTGGTGGTTGAGAGAAAGATGTCAATGAGCGAGCGAATAATGCAGAGTTCCGATTCGTTGAACAATCATTTGCGGGTCACCTGCATCCTAGCCACGTGGGATTTCCTTTTCGGGTATTCATCTTCCTTTTACAAGCCCGAAAAGCATAGCCAAGGAGTCAGGAGTATTTCATTCTCGTGATAGATACAAGATTCGTGTAGGACGCTTTGTAGTCGAGGGCTGTCGCATTGATAGTAATGTACATGCAGATGAATAATATGTGGATGAGTAGTTCTAGTCACAAACACTGTTACCCATGGAATTGAGAAAATCGTCACGTAAAAGATACTATGAGTTCATCGGCAAGATGCCTGTAGCGGGTGTAAGATCGTTCTTCAATCCAGCCTTGACGGTTTCTATCCGTCTGCCTGTCCACTCCTCATCCCCAACGCGATCTGCCCAATCCTGCCCATCGTCGCCCCAACCAGCGTCCCAGTCATCTTGATGATGTGCAAGGTTAGGTGCATCACTTGTAGTCTGAGATTTCAGTGTGGTGGAAGGCTCCATGGATTTTGAGTTGGATGGCTCAAGAGGAGGAGCAGAGAACAAAGGGGAATTGATGGCTGGCTGGCGGACAATGTTGAGATTCAGTGCTCGTGGTGGGGACCGACGACGCTTGGACCCCCGGCTTCCAGAGGTCAAAGGAGACAAGTCTTGAGAGGTAGGAGAGGAAGAACTAGACATCGAGGAGGTGACAGAGGTAGAGAGACTCGGGGGATAAGAATGCTCGTCGGAAATATAGTGATGAGACTCCTGGTTGGGCAAAGTCGCAGAGGAACTGGAAGCTAGGGACTTCGACTCCTGTGGTGTCAAGCCTACTTTGTCTTCTGGGGTGATAGATATATGTGGGCTGCTAGATCTAGAGGGCGTGCGAGGGTTCTCAACGTCGTTTCTGGGCCTACGGCCATGGTCTTCATCGTCATCATCATTAGAAGCGCGGAAGAGGGGTTCGTTGACATCAGAGTTGTGCCTATCCTCCTCTTCTGAGAGCCTGACGGCCGCTGACGCTTTCACGATGGAGTCTATCAACCAAAACTGGAGGATGTTCATGATGATAGGGAAGAGTCCCATAACGCTGTAACGCAAGGTAAACACGAGTATGGAGCACCGCTGGTAAAAAAAAAAATACGAACAAGACAACTTGTAAACTGTCCCCTTTACGTGTGTAGGTCCAGCTGAGAAGCCACTCTCCGAATCTGGAAAGGAAAGGGAACAATATCAAAAGTCCCAAGACAGCGAACTTCATCGCGGTCAGCGCCGAAACGTATATTGCGGCTTGACGAGCCCAGAACATCAACGATGGGGGAGATCCATACTGTCCACTTTCGAAGCCTTGTAGGTGAAATTTCTCTGTTAAAACGTAGGCCATTAGGTGAAGAAGGGCATATATTATTGCGATACCTAACGCAACTCCGTCAGCCGAATGAAAAGTACAACTTGAGAGAAGATAGTCACCCAGTGTTGTGTCAAGAAGGATATTTAGGAAGTAAAAAACACAAGGATTCGCAGAGAAATCCTGTGATGCGACAGAGACGAGAACGTTGACCCCATGAAGAAACATCTGACCAACGACTTGCTTGCCAACGTCGAAAAGCCTGCGTAAATGACATCAAGAGGTGAGGCTTCCAATGATGGACTTTCGAACGCACCATATCCTCCACGGTCGTCGAGGTTTCTCTCTATATCGTTTGAATACAAGAGAAAGAATAACCAGGACTCCCATGAGTGCTTGGACAATCTGTCAAGGTCACCCCGGTGAGTAACCGATGGTAAACGAAGGGTAAGCAAACCAGACTAACAAGGGCGGTTGTGCCGAACAGTTGGCATGAGCGTTTGTCAACGTCTGGAAAACCTGGTTGAGGAGATGGAGATGAAGGATCCTGAACGTTGTCGTGGTAGACGTCGTCCATGATTTCTAGTAGTCTGTAGGGTCGTTGGTAGCTGGAAGCTGAAACGGTTGTGCGATATAGCTGAGGCTCCACCAAAGGGGAGCGCCAGAGGTTAGTGCTACAACACCGCCACCGTCGCGGGGCCGAAGAAAGCACGATCACATGTGCAATTCAACTGATCATGCGTCTCACACGTGCCCGTTCCCTGCTCACTGTTCACTGTTACCCCACTGACACCTATCTCTGGAATGGCTAAGCGAAACCTATGGTTGGACGTCGATCCAGTACACAACTCTGCTCCATTCTGTGAACGATCCTTGAAATCCTCAGCAGGGACACGATGATGCGACGGCGATCTTGATGGCCATCCATTCCCCGAACATTCGTCTACTAGGGATATCGTCTGTACGGTTAACGTTCTTAATACTGAGGAGCAAAGATTCGTTATGCAAGGCTTAAACTATTGAAACAGGTGCATGGAAATGCTTCCGCAGAGCATACGGCCTCCAATGCCGCTCGCTGTGAGAGCGTCTTCCTCTGACTACTCGAGTACTTATCTTGATTGAATTATCCACGATCCCCTATGCTATAGGCTTGGTTGCATTTGCCGCACCGCCGACTATCCTAGTATATCCAGGAGCACAGAAACCTCTCATTCGTGATACAAAACACGACCCCGAGATCCATGGTAGCGATGGCCTAGGTGGCGTCGAAGGCCTACCCCCAAGTGATCATCCCGATGTGCTAGCGCGGTTTGCTAGGCATCCAAACACCAACGGAGTTATCGGAGCCGTGGATGGTATGGCTCGAGGCATCAGTGAGCTGTGGAAACATGGAAAGGGAGAAAAGACCACTGTCGTCGCATGTGGTCCCCAGACTAATCTTGCACTGTTCTTTTCTCTGCATCCACAACTAGAAGAGGCGGTTGAGGAGATAGTCTTCATGGGAGGAGGTGTCGGTCTAGGGAACCGCTCAGCTGTTGCAGGTACATATTTTCTCCTCCTTCAGTCTCTGTGTTCGTGTTCTCATCGATCTGTTACGACACAGAATTCAATATACTCTGTGATCGTGAGACTTTCTCGTTCCACCCTTAGTATCTGGTCACTGAAGTTGCTCATGTTCACTCCATTGATTGAATACATAGCTCACGCCGCCCAGGTTACAATAGATGTTCCCATACCCAAGACCATGGTGCCCTTAAATGTTACCCACACAGCGATCCTGACTCGGCGCATCCACGCAGAACTACTATCCGGCGTACCACAACCAGACATTTCTGAATCAGATCCGCTGCCTCCCGCGAAGACGCCGCTTCGGCACACATTGCATACCCTGGTCTCCTTCTTCTCAGCGAGCTACGAATCTGTCTTTGGATTCAAAGACGGTCCCCCTATACACGATGCCGTCACGATCGCATATTTGGCAGACCCGAGTCTCCTACATAAAACTCGTTATCGCGTGGATATTGAACTGGAGGGCAGGCTTACTGTTGGAGAGACCGTTGTGGACATCTGGGATTATTCCTCTCCCGATCCGAAATGTTGGGGAAAGGGCGGGAAGAACGTGCTGGTAGCGGAGCAGCTCGTTGTATGTGATGATTTACGGAGGCTCCGTCCTGCGGCTGATCAGCCTCTCCCTATAGGTCGAAGCTTTCTTCCGGCAGTTCCTCGATTGTGTTGAGAGATGCGATGCTGCATTACTCGCGGACATAGCACACCAATCATGACCATAACCCTTTGATGTCTCTAACAAGTCATCTCGTCCGGCCTCAGGATGAATTCGCCATCTACGGACTGCCTATCATTTACCGACCACAGTACACAGGGGAATCATCTGTGCGAAGCTCGGTCCTTTGCCTCCAGCACCTTCGGCCCTTAAGTCCGTGTGAGTCACCAGGCCTGAGTGAAATTGTCAAGCCGAATGCCGTTACAGAAAAGCAGGCTCGCCAGAAAATTGAACTACTGAGAGTTTATTTCAGAACTCAAACCGTCGCGATCCACCGCAGCTTTTCTTGGGAATCCAGGGAAGGTATGTATACCACATCCCAATGCTCATTGGACTGCTGCGCCACTCGTTACCATCTAAGATCCATCTTCAACTAAGGTAAGGTTTGCATAGAGAAGTGGTGGTCAAAATACCTCCAACGAGCCCAGGCTGTTTCAAGTCCCGATCGCATTATCTCCACCTGTGATCGGCCTCTAGAATAAGCTACCAATGCCATGCCAGGAAATCATCACCTCTCGTCGAACGTACTTAGGTGCTCTTCTTTGAGGAACCCTTCTAGCTGGCTAGGGGCGCGTCGTCCTTGACAAGTGCCTTTCGTGCTCCTTGGTATATACCACGAGTACCAATCTCGGTTTCTGTTCACTCAAAGCCACCCGAATTCACTCTCCATCTCTCATCCCTGAAGACACGAGCGTTGTGCAGAAACAGGGCTGCCTGTGAACCCTAACAAAAGGTGGAGCAACATATACAAGCGCCCATGTCAACTTCGTGCCTCCGTCCCTTACGTAACGCAAATTTTCTGATCGTAATGGATTCTGTGAGCTCTGCATGTTGACATTCCATCTGTCCTGACACTGATGTCCAACGAGTCTCCCCTGCAAACCTGACGACCCTAGGCAAGCGGTACAATCTTTCATTATCACGATTGCTAGCACGGCTACATGATATCGACCGAGTGCTCTTATAATGCGGATCCGTTGCAAGTCGGGCTAGCACCCTTTCTGGTCCTATACTCTCTGCCTTTCCTATCCAACGTCCTCTCACAATGCGTCCCGAAGGAATCCCTAAAACACAAGCGAGATCTTGCACAACATTCACTCCCCCACCCCTAGATGGCTCCTTAACCATCCCAGAGATCTTCGACTGGCATTTCCAGCACAGCGCACAACATCCTTTGTTCACCTTTCCACGCGATGATCAAGAGCCTCGAGTCATTCCCTGGGGGGAAGCCGTCACTGCCATCTACAGAGGCGCGAGTATGGTCAGGAAATCTGTACTCCCCCAGGCGGGTCCAACTGGCAAACATGTAATCGCAATCGTTGCTGCCGCCGGTGAGTGGTTGTAGTCAAAACTTCAGCGCGAAGCGTTCCTCACGAGCTGAACGATAGATACCATCACCTTTTTCACGACCATTGCCAGTATCATGAGGGCCGGTTTTGTCCCTTTCCCAATTTCTCCTAGGAACTCTGCGTCTGCGGTTGCCCATCTCCTCAAGGGAGTCGACGCGGAGCACGTCCTCGTTGGCCGAGAACCTGCCTTAGGCTCGCTTGTAGAGAACGCACTCAAGCAACTCGCAGGCACCGAAGATGCTTCTGTTCGGATCCCGCAAACTTCGACGATCTTCGCCTTCGAGGATCTGTACCCGGTCAACGAGACTACTCAATTGTCTCCGTCCGACGTTCCCTTGTGGAAAAAGGCCAAGGAAGATAGCGTGATTATCATGCACTCTTCCGGTTCGTCTGATCGCTCGTTCTACACGTTTCGCGGCACCTGACAGTTCCTCAAGGATCCACCGCCTTCCCAAAAATCATCAACTGGCCTAATCTCAACTTACTTCAACTGGGGCTTGCGCCATGGTTCAGCGATCGTGATTTAACGGGATCGGTTTGGTGTCAGAGTGTGACCCCGATGTATCATGGTAGGCTTCTATTTCCCTGCATCACTGGCCTGACCAGATGCTCATGCTATTCCGTCATAGGTATGGGTGCCATGCAGATACCCTGGACCGTACGCACCTCCCTCATGTTAGCTACTGCCGATGGCTCCTAACACGCTCTCTTAGTCTACCTGTGGTCTAGTGATGTCGGTCTTTGAGCCGAAATCCCCGGCTCAGCTGCCCACACCCGACTCTCTGTTCATCTCAGCCAAAGCTACAAATACCGATGTCATCTGCTGTGTCCCATCGTTCGTCGAGGTCAGTTTCCTCCGATTTGCGTTTCTCCCAACACGCTCTCACTGTGAATGTAGGATTGGTCGACAAAACCGGAGTACGTGAAATGGTTGGCCACTCGCACTGGTGTGGTAAGTCCGATGTTTATATACAAGTTTCCGTACTCAGCTCTGTTTAGGTATACAGCGGTGGACCTCTCAACAAGTCGATAGGGGACTTCATGACTTCGCAGGGTGTCGGCATTTTTGTCATATACGGGATGTACGTATTTCGTGACCATTGATTCAGCAGCAAGAACGAAGACTTATTCAGTGCTCAGGACTGAGGCCGGAGTCCTCACACCGCTAGTACCAGGTAATTTTCATCCCTCCTGACCGATGTTTTCGTTGCTCATCGTGCACCTTCAGCTCAGAAAGATCTGCACGACTGGGATTACTTCGAGTTCTCGAAGCACTCACCTCCAAAGATGATCCCTCACGGAGACAACACGTTTGAGCCCGTCATTAGCGTCAGCCCTTCTTCCCTTTTCCTTCCATCTTACTTTCCCTGTGCTTGTGCTAACGATCATTGTATCATACAGCCTGGAGAATATTTCCTACCCGCCGTAGAAAATGCACTGGAGCATGGGAAGGGATGCTACGCAACATCCGATCTCTTAACTCCTCATCCAACGAAGGCCGGTTTCTGGAGGGTATTCGGGAGAGTTGACGACCAACTCATACATGTCAGTACCTTGAACTTTCGAGGAGGTATCACTCACTCATATTTTTCAATTGTAGAGTAACGGAGAAAAGGTTTCTGCATCCCGGACTTTCCTAAGAGAGCGTTGCCTAACCTATGATGTAGACCAATCCTGTGCCACTCGAGAATACGCTCAACCAGCATCCCCTAGTTCGTTCTTCAGTCATGTTCGGTCGCGGGAAATTTCAGACAGGGATGCTCATTGATCTCAATGAATCGGAGACGGATGTTGGCCAAAAGTCGAATGATGAGATTTTGGATTCCCTATGGTGGGTACATATGTTTCAGTCACAGATCCTGTCGTCTGATTTGAGGCACATTGTAGGCCTACCATCGAGTCGATGAACAAGTCCGCACCACAGCATTCCCGGCTGTTTAGAGAGGTCAGATGGAATTGTTCCCTCCCGTCGTTTCATTTTATTGATCAAGTTTACAGATGGTGATCTTCGCCAAGGAGGAAAAACCTTTTACGTGAGTAGTTCCCTCTGGCTGAACACCGGGGCAGTGGTCTGACGTTGTATCCCAGATACACCGCTAAGAATACTGTATGCTCTTCTTGGTTCTCTTCTCTTCCTCGAGGTCTAACAGATCATTAGGCCAGGCGTCAGGCGATCATCAACGACTACGCAGAAGAAATCGAGGAGCTGTATGCACTAGTGGAGGCGAATAGTCACGTTGCTGTGCCAATGCCGGAAACCTGGACCGCTGAAAGTGTGCTCGAGTTCGTCCAGAAAACTGTGCGTGCAGTGCTCGGACGTAGTGTTCAGGACGACGAGGATCTCTTTGCCCATGGATGTGACAGGTAAGAAACAGTCTGGTGGACGATGATCATATCTCAAATTTTTAATCACCTTCGATCCAGTTTGCAAGCGACTTGGATAAGAAACACAGTACTACGCTGTCTACGAGAACGCCGTCAGATTGACACGACTACCTTGACCAAGAGGTTTAACTTCGTATATAGCTACCCCACCGTCACTACCCTTGCTCAATTCGTCCTCAACTTCGACTCGTCAGCCGACGAAGGCAACACCGAAGCTCAAGAGGCATCAAGTCGCGTCAAGCAGATGCAAGACATGGTGGACGAGTTCAGTCGCAACTTCCCTGATCGCCAGCCTTCTAGCCAGCCATCAAGCCCCAGAGCGACTGGAGAGACTGTGCTCGTCACTGGTACCACTGGTCAATTAGGCAGCTCTTTGTTGGTCTCCTTGGTTCAAGATGTTATGGTCTCCAAAGTCTTCGCCTTCAATAGGCGTAAATCCACGACTATCTCTTTGAAGACCCGACATATGGACGCTCTCGTAGACCGTGGGTTGGACACTAGTGTCCTCAGCTCCGGCAAGCTGGTTCTAATTGAAGGAGATCTGAATGCTCCTCAATTTGGTTTGGACGACGACGTGTTCGCTCAGGTAGATTGATACGCTCTTATTCTTTCCTATGGTTCTAACACGGTCCTAGATGTCTGGCGACGTGACTCGAATTGTCCATAATGGTGCGCCAGTACTTGTTCTTTGCTAAACTGTGAGGGTCGGTCTCAAATATACTTGCAGCCTGGCCCGTGGACTTCAAAATGCCCTTGGCCTTGTTCAAGGATCACGTACAAGGCCTACGCAACCTCGTAGATTGGGCCCTCTCCTCCCCGCTCCCCAGCCCACCTCAACTCATATTCACCACCACCATTGGAATTTTCCAGAGTAAGCCCTTTATGTGATTGCCGAACTCGAGCACCTTCATTTATCCTTGTCAGATGTCCAGGGTCTCTCTTCCCCCATACCAGAAGAGCACGTCGAGGCTGGTATAGCGGTCGCTACTGGGTATACTGAATCCAAATGGGTTTCCGAGCAAGTTCTTCGCAAGGCGAATGCTGCCGGTCTTCCCATCAGTCTCGTTCGTGTTGGTCAATTGTGCGGAAGCACGAACGGTAGCTGGAAGCCCACTGAGTGGCTACCGAGCATCGTTCTGAGCTCTCACGCGTTGAAGTGTCTTCCTCGTCATGATAAGGTGGGTCTCCAGAGGATTTTGCTATTCATCTCTCAGATGGATTAATGATATTTTGTCAGTGCGTCTCCTGGCTGACTGTTGACCAAGCTGCCAAGGTTGTACAAAAGATCTGCCACGACCATCCAGCGGCCAATCAGATAGTCCATATGATACACTCCTCACCAGTTCCTTGGAGCTCCCTAGCTTCCGTTCTCTCAGGGGCCCTCCACGTCCCTCTGGTCCCATTCGACGAGTGGCTGAGTGTTCTAGAGAGTAAGAGCCAAACGGATGACGAAGAACTGGATACAGCCAAGAGGCCTTGGATTCCTGCGTCGTCTCTCCTGGACATGTTCCGCGCTACGGCTGTTCAAATGACAGCACATGAATCTGATGATGGGTTTGAAGGCTTTGGTTTCTCCAAGCTTCAGGTTTCTCATGGTGTGGAAATGGAACCCTTGAGCGATAAAGATGCTCTGTTGTGGGTGAAGTACTGGCAGAGGAGGGGGTTGTTGTAGGAGTTGGCCTTATGTGACATTGCTCTTCTTATTTGAGGCGCTGCTGCATCACCTGTATCTACCTTTCCCTGTATATATTTTAGTATATTACGGAAACTCGTTTTCTGGATATCTCTTCAACTTGAATACATTTTCCCTGGAGTTTGTGATTGTGAGCGAGCTTGATCGCAAGGGTTGATAGAGATGTCGTGTTCACTGCCACGGAACTATCGCTGCAACTAGAGCTATGTACAACCGATTTGATCTCTCTCCACGACGACTGCGCGTTTTCCGACCCATCTTACTTCTTATCATCCTGGAATGAGCTACAACTATAACTCTTTACCGTCTGGCCCGCGTCCTGGAGCGAGAGGTATACCCTCTAATCCAATGGGAGGTAGAACTCCTCCCTCTGGTGGATACAATGATCCATCCAATGCTCTCTTCGAGAAGCGATCTTACGACCGGAAGCCTCCTCCTCAAAGAAACGGAGCAGTGTGCGCACACTCAAACCCTTCAGATCTCTCAGTCGATACTCATGCTTGCTCCAAAGATACGGCGTGGTCTCGGCTCCCAACGAGCAACTCGCGATGACGAACTGTTTAGCAGTATACCCTGGAGATTTCCAGCAAGGCCAGCACATTCTTGTCAAGGGAAGACACGTCACAACTGTTAGGTAGGTACTCATGATTCCTTGGTTGTGTGTGATGTGTTGAATCGTTCAAGGCATGATAACTCTGGCAAGATCGCTCCAGGAACTGTAGGTGCTGCGGCTACTCAGCGACAATGGATGGAGCTCTCCATGGGAGATCAAATATCCATCGATCCTCTACCACCACCTCCCCACCCATCTGCGCCTTTATACCTGCAGAGCCTTGATATACAGATTGAGTTCAACATGAAGGGTGTCCAAGCCACGGAAGAATACCACGCCGACGAACTGACGCAGCTGTTTGTCCGGAACTATAACGGCGTGGTCTTTTCGGCAGGACAGGTTGTTCTTTTTGAGTTTCACGGCAAGAATCTTCGTGGGCTAGTCCTCGGTGTCAACGTCCTGGAACTCCCGGACGAGCAGATGAGGGGCGGCGATCATCATGCTGGTGGCAATATGCTCGGTATAATCATGGACAAGACGGACATCAACTTTTCTAAAGCACCGGGCAGTACCATCAAGTTAAAGTCAAGTGCAAAGAAGTGGGTGAATCCACTGTTCGTATTTGGTATCTGCTGATTCTCTACATCCAGAGCGGCCCCCAATGCTATCCTTGCACCAAGTTTTAAGTTCCAGGATATGGGAATTGGCGGTCTGGACTCCGAGTTCAGCGAAATATTCCGTCGAGCCTTCGCTTCCCGTGTATTCCCCCCAGGGCTAGTGGAAAAGTTAGGCATAGAGCACGTCAAAGGTAGGCATCTCCGTTTGGGTCCTGTGATCACTACCTGATCTCTCCTGTAGGTATTCTTTTATACGGCCCACCTGGGACTGGAAAGACTCTCATAGCCAGACAAATTGGCAAAATGCTCAATGCGCGTGAACCGAAGATCGTCAACGGTCCAGAGATCCTGAGCAAATACGTCGGTGCTTCCGAGGAGAACATCCGAAAGCTCTTCGCGGATGCCGAGAAAGAGGTAAAGATTTCATTCTGTCACCTCACACTCCCACTAATCCGTCTTCGAGTAGTATAAGGAGAAAGGCGACGAGAGTGGCTTGCATATCATCATCTTTGATGAACTGGATGCCATCTTCAAGCAGCGTGGTTCGACTAACAACGGTACGGGGGTTGGAGACAGTGTTGTCAACCAGCTGCTTTCCAAGGTTCGTCGTGCCCTTGACAATGAACTTCAAACTAAATCCCTGGCAAATAGATGGATGGTGTAGACCAGCTCAACAATATCCTCATCATCGGTATGACCAACCGAAAGGACATGATCGACGACGCTCTTCTTCGTCCTGGTCGTATGGAGGTGCATATGGAGATATCTCTCCCAGACGAGACAGGACGACTGCAAATTTTGAACATCCACACAAGCAAGATGCGAACGAACAAAGTCATGGACGATGACGTCGACCTGGCAGAGCTCGCTGGTTTGACCAAGAACTTCTCGGGTGCAGAGATCAGTGGTTTGATCAAGAGTGCTACCAGTTTTGCGTTCAATCGACACGTCAAGGTAAGGTGTCCTCCGTTTTGTTTCAGGGAGAAAAGAAGCAGAGCATTGATTCATGGCTGCACTAGGTTGGCACCGTAGCTGGGATCTCCGACGACATTGACCAATTGAGAGTCAATCGGACTGATTTCATGAACGCTTTGAACGAAGTGCATCCTGCCTTTGGTGTGTCTGAGGAGGAGCTCCAGCAGGTCATTCAAAATGGTATCATCCACTTCTCCGAAAAGGTTGAGGTAAGCGTGTCTCAGCACGCTGCGAATCTACTTGATGAACGTGACATCAACGCCATGCAGGAAACCCTTCGTTCAGGAAAGCTCTTCGTCGAGCAAGTGCGTACATCGACACGAACACCGCTCGTCAGCATTTTATTACATGGTCCTCCTGGATCTGGAAAAACAGCACTCGGAGCCACGATCGCCCAAGCCTCTCAGTTCCCTTTCATCAAACTCATTTCACCAGATTCTATGGTCGGATTCGGTGAAGCTCAGAAGGTGTCGGCAATCACCAGAGTGTTCATGGACAGCTACAAGAGTCCGTTGAGTGTCATCGTCGTCGATAACATCGAGCGATTGCTAGGTTGGTGATCTTTACCTCTTACTTTGTCCTCTTGATGCTCAGTTCTATTGCTGTTCAGATTGGTCACCTATGGGAGCGAGGTTTTCCAACTCTGTTTTACAGACGTTGCTGGTCCTATTAGGTCGGCGGCCACCCAAGGTCAGTGCCCCTACAGCCGTGGAATGCTTCTCGAACTAATACCTCTTCACCCCTCAGGGTCGTCGCCTCTTGGTCATTGCTACAACCTCCCTTCGCCCCGTTCTCACAGACCTAGGGCTGACGGAAAACTTCGACTCAGAGCTCCGTATACCACCCATCTCCACCTTGTCCGCTCTGGAGTACGTCATCCGAGACGTCCAGCTCTTCGAGTCTAGCCAGGAGCGCAGGGAGGCGATGCGAATGCTGGCAGAAGCCGGGTTCGGAGACGACGACGAGTCCACGCTGCAGATCGGCGTTAAGAAGCTGCTGAGCATCATTGAAATGGCGAGGCAGGAGCCGGATAATGTTGCCCAGAGACTGACGGGAGCGTTGATGGGATTGGGGATGTGAGAAGCGTATAGGATATAGACGCTTGATGTACAACACTATGAATGGATCAAATATCGGACATTATGCGGTAATAATATGCGAAGGATTGGAAGACTAGAGTAAGAGCGTGCGAAAGATCAGTCGACGCCTAGAGTACTCGAGTCACAGCAGCGGACCCTTGATACGGAACCGAAGCATACCTCGAGGACGACTGAGTACGAAAGAAGTTCATCGCTCCAGGTAGATCCCCTGGAATTTTGAACATATTCAAAGAGGAGAGTGGTGGGTTAACACTCGAATCCCAGTGTTTCTGGCAAATTGCTATCCTGCCTCTTCAAGGAGATCTCGGATGTTACCGTTCTACGACCATTTGGATACAACGGCCTCTTCGCCCACTCGCTTCGAAAATTTTCTGACTTGCTTCAGACGGTTAGGGCCAGGACAAGGTCCACGCCAAAAGCACTGCGATATTAGATACTATATGATATATTGTGTTTCAAGTTTACAATGGAATGAGTTAATTCTTCTTCACGTCCCAACAAGACAGTCCAAAGTGGAAACCCCTCAGAGAGACGATCTTAGATGCCATGCATGCCTTTGCCCCTGGTATCGACGATACCGCTTCCCTTGGTGTCGTTAGTTCCGGCCCAGGTTCCCCCTTTGATCCCGTCAGTCGACTGTACACGCCCATCTTTCAGGATGAGAGTGCAGACGTCGATGTCTTTGTGTGATCCAAAGACGGTGTCGAGCTGCTGATTCGAGGCTTTGCCTAGCAGGCCCTGGCTACCTTGCCCTGAGTGAAACACTTCAAAAGCTGTTCGATGTCACAGGGATCGTGATCAGTAAGGATAATGGAGGAAAGAGCCACGAATGGGACGTACAATCCAGGACCTCCGTTAATGGGATGGAGCTAGAGGTATCAACAGAACAAAGAACGCGGTCAGAGAACAAGGAGCAGGCGCGTGAACTGAGAAACAGATAATTACGTGTCTGTGAAGCAGCGATGAGCATCTATAAGATCAACGACGAGAAACAAAAACAACTGACCTCCCTCTTTCCATTTGTTATACTAAGAGGTAGTGGATCGCGTTAGATGTCGCTTGATCGCCTCGAGAAGTGGAGAAGGAAGGACAAACTTCGTTAAGGTTGACCATAACGATGTACTCGTCTGTCGACTGAGAATCAGGTTTGTAGATAACTTTGGTCATTTGTCGTGGCATTGTGAATTTGTTTATGAGGTGTTGGTATTGGATAAAGGGTAGTTCAAGATGAGAATTGGATGAGGGAGTAAAGTGGTTATTGGGATGGATTGATCGTGCGAATGGCCTCCTATATACAAGCCTAGTCCATGACATCATTGACGTCACGCGTTCATATTCCCCATCAACGAGCGGCGTGGCACAACTTCTTCGCAGACTCAAATGCGGTTCTTCACCACTCCCCATCCGTATGATATCATATTACAGAGGCAAAGGACAAGTGGCAGCTAGGTATTTGCTATAGAGTACCTCTAGAACCATCCAGGTTTCTCCAGTCTACCAGCCTCTCGTTCTTTTCTCGGCTTTCTTTGGGTCCAAGATTAGCTAGAGGCACCAATGAAGGTCTCCCATGAGCACATTGAAAGGGGAAAATAGTCCGAGAAAGCCTGTCTACTAAATCTTTGCACTGTTCGACCGTCAAAGAGTCATTGAACATGATTGCCCCTGGAGTTACAAGCCCGAGTTACTTTGGTCAGCGGCATTCGCTACGAGTGCAAAGAGATGCTACTTACCTCTGCACGCTTTAGAATTGATGAGATCTAAGAGCTCTTTCGGGCACCAACGCAGTGCTTTGAGCCACCCCGATGGTTCTACCTCTCTATCAGAAGATGGATGAGAAGGTGGGAACAACCCCGTGTTATCGAGATGTCCGATGTAGCCTTTGACCAGCTCGCGAAGCTCGTGGTCCATCAGAAGCTGAGAAGCGGGATTGATTAGTTACAGATGGGCCGTTAGAGAGGGCAGGTAAGGTACCTTTGTGGCTACCACCTCAGGAACGCATCGGACGTAGACCTGCTTGTACCCACTGTCGTCACTCCTCTCCAACTCCTCGTTATTGTGGGAACCCTCTTCCTCGATAGAGAAATCAAATTCTATCCCCCACATGTTGAATGCCCTCCTGAGATTGCCAGAGTTAAAAAGTCTCCCAGCCTCCTGGCGGGTGAGTAAGATAGGCCTCGGGGGCGAGAGCTCCTTCACCCTAACCCCAGTAGTGTGCCCCTTGTAACCAAGAAAACCAGTGCATAGTTCCTTGAGGAAGCGTTCTACCCGTATCCGCTCGTCAGCGGCATGTTGATCAATGAGAACCAACGTCTGCCCAGTGTCTCCTTCATCGTCTGTACCTGCTCTCCCGCCTAACAGACAGCTAATGAACTTGCAGTCCACTTGCTTGATCAGGCGGGCACGCTTGAGATCTTCTGTAGTAAATCGATGGATAGAGGTACCTTCAACCTGGTCATGCATCATTGTTTGCCTGCATGAATGGAATGAGTCTTGGTCTTGGGAGTTTAAGTATTCTGCGAAAGGAATTGGTTTGATCGTAGGGATTCGTTTGTGAGTCATTCTGTAGGTATCGTTCGCCTGCGTTTCATAGTGTCTGTGAGTCCATAACTCATGCAGATAAGGAAGGACAAAGGACGAACCTTTAAAGCTGAACGAATCCATTCAGGCGTATCGCTGCCCGCCTTATGTTGCAGATGCATCGCCAAGGAACGCCGCTTGTCCTGGCATCCTGCCTCGGAATCTCTGCTATCTTGACCTACAGGAAAAGAATTTCCTGTCCTCTGATCAACTCGGAACCGCTGCCCAGTCCTTCGATCGGCCCATATCACAGGCTCTTCTTCCGCGTCGTCCATAAATAGCGGCAGATGCAAGGAGGAAGAAGGCTCAGACGATTCCCTCCTTAGTTTGTGAGTTATCTTCCTCCGTTTCCTGGGTGGTGAAACACTTGGTTCTTCGGAGTGCGCTCGAGCTTTCACTCGACGGTGGTGCAGAAATCCATGCTTGAGGAGGACATTTTCGATGACGGAACCGAGGAAGGATGAAAGACCGTCCTTACCCTGCGTGGTGTTTTTCAGTCGGGGTCCTCAAAATTAATGCCCAGGCTGTGCGTACCTGAATGTGTACTATCGCCTTGGCTGGATCCAAGCAGTTATCGATACGACTCGGAGGAATTGTAATGTTCAGCACGTAAACATGACGCCTGACAGGTTTTCTTGGAGACCTCCTCGAACCTAGTGAGTGTATATAGTCAGACAAAGAGAAGTACTAATTGCAAGTGTAGTGTACCAGTGTATTCTCTATTAGCAACTTCGTCCAGGGCCTAATCGCTGTGAGATTGAGATGAAAATGCAACAGACTGAACAATAAACCTACGTGTTTGGCGAAGGAACTGGAAGCAAATTTGTTGTCGATAACCTTGTGAAGGTCGCCGACCACGAGAGGATGCCTGTTGATGTCTACAGAAGATGATCAGAATACGAGCTGCCTGGGGATTCCCTCTCGAACGCACAGAGGTACTGATGGGCCTATTGTAGGATGTTTAGTTCTGAAATTCAGTCTGAAATTCACATCTCACTTTGGAATGTGCACCGTTCAAACTAACGAATCCATCTATCTTGATATCATCGCGCTGTTGATGAATTTCTTCTACGTCCTTTGTTACATGAGCCTTGCACGACAACACAAAATTACTAGGAGGAACGATTACCTCAGCTAGAGCGCGAGAGAATAATCGTCGAAACGTCGTGAGGACCGAAAAGGTCTGCAGGCAGAAACAGTTACAGGCAATATTCCAACGGTAAGAAAGCCAAGGCGGCACACCTTAGGAATTCTGTAAGACCTTTGCTTCAGCCCAGTGGTGGATTCGTTGCTTTCCATAGTCAGGGAAAATGCAACCGAAGGAAAAACAAGAGCATAAGTCTCTAATTCCTGGCGAAGGAGCTCGTAAGTCTTGGTTGAAGAGGGATGAGATAACCTTCGGATCGGAAGCTACTTAAAGGATATGTCAGAGTAAATGCCTTGATGTTTACGCTGGGAATGCATACATTGAAGAATGCATCTCGAATGTATAGGACGGTTCCTGGAGACTCTCGCCTCCATCTGACAGAAGGTCCATGGTAGAGACATTTACCACCCTGGACTCAAATGAGATTGAGGTGAGGACATGATCTTATGTGAACCACTGGTGGCTGACCTTCAAGATGATGGACCAGCTTTCACGAGAAACCGATGTCCTAGTGGATATTTCCAGGCAGCAGAGGTCGCTGATGGAGGCAAGAGCTTTACTGAAGACTAGAATCAAGTCCTCATCGGGAGCTGACGGTGGGTGCGAACGAACCTTCGCCACGGAAGCCAAGCGTTGTTACGTGCTTCAGAGAGTCCAAGTCGTGCGCTTTAGAAGTACCTAGACCCGCAGTGTTGGCATGGAACTGCATCTGCATCCTCATGTGCAACCAGAACATACCATAGCGTCCTTGCTCAAAGCCTACAGCGAGTACACGTAGATCTTCCTTGTTCATGCCTACTCCATCATCCTTGACCCAGCAAGTCCAAGCATCACAGTCGACACCGATTTCAATGTTGGATGCACCTGCATCCAGTGAATTCTGGAATAACTCAGAGACGAGACTTGGGAGAGATGTGATGATTTGGGTGGAGCGGAGTTTAGTGCGGGTATCTTCAGGTAGTTTCTCCATGATACCTGACTCAATCCATGCAATGTCCAGAGAGTATCAATCAAAAATATCGGACGCTACTTGGCCACCTGGAGAAACTGACAGCAACGACGACGAGGTGAGAAACTGAGAAACGCGGTCACGGGGTCTGGCGCGTTTCCAACTTTCCATTCCATACAAATTCCGTAGGTCTGCGTCGACTAGCCCTGGTCACAGGAGTCGGTCCAGTGCGGTAGACTCTACTCAATGGCTTTATTAGACAAAGGCTATCTTACTATGCAGCACGATATCACGCTCCGCCGTTCTACCTTGGACTGCTCTGTGGTCTGAAAGAGTAATTTACTTGGGTCACCACTCAGTACTCAGTACTCAGAGTGTGCTGGTGGGAAATACAAGCAACGTGTCCACCCACAGTACAAACAACCCCCACATCAAAGGTCATATTAAGCGACCGTTTACATCCTGAAGACTCCGAACCCCCTACCACTTCCATCCCAAGTCGAAGATGCGGTGGGATGACTAGCCATCACGTTTCGTTTGCCAGCAGCCAATGCCAGTCCCAATCCAACAACATCACGAGTATCTGTAGGTTTGATAATACCATCGTCCCAAAGTCTCGCAGTTGAGTAGAGAGCGGTAGACTGGGCCTCGATTTCATCCTTCAGAGCAGAGTGCTGCGATGGGTCCCTAGTAAATGAAGTCATTAGAAGGAAAGAAGAACGGGCATGGAAGATGTCAGTACTTTGAAACGGATGCCATGACCTGAGAAAGTTGCCCAGAGCCCATGACCGAGACTTTCGCGTTCTGTCCAATGCCTAATCGTAAATACATTGATACTAGAGCCGGACACAAAATGATACGTACCGGCCACATCCACAAGAACCTCGGTGAATACTTTGGATATGTTCAGCAGAGAATCGAATAGACAATCAAGAGTCCCTTACAGCACGACCAGCCATACCTGAGAGCTATCAGCAGGAAGCAAATCAGATGGAGTAGGTAAGCCTACCGTAATTGCCAGCACCAAAGCTGCCTCCCACTATGACTGTGAACTTGGGCACATCAGCACAAGCCACGGCGCGAACCATCTTGGCACCTATTGTAAGGTAGACCTGTTTAACAAGCGCACCAGAAGGAGAAGAATGTTAACCCAACCGTCTTTGGCAATACCACCTCGCTCTGCTTTAGATCCAACCATGTAGCCTAAGAAAAGGATTAGACAAAGATGAGATGAAATGAAAGAATGAAGAGCACTGACCAGTAACATTAACAAGGAAGAGAAGTGGTATTTTCCGTTGGGAGCAGAGCTCAATGAAGTGTGCAGCCTTCAATGCAGAAGGGGAGAAGAGAATTCCTGTTGGGAAGAATAAACCCGGATGTTTTGAACCAACACAGCGTTACACTGACCGTTGTTCGCGATGATGCCGACTTCATACCCATGTATGTGCGCAAAGCCCTTGTGAAGATCGGTTAGCTTCGGTTATCAACCTCTGGAACCTGAACGTACAGTGACAATCGTTGGACCATATTCCTTCTTGAACTCCCTGAACCTGCTCCCATCGACCATACGGGAGATGACATCACGCATATCGAAGGGTTGACGAACATCGGTACCAACGATCCCATGTAATTCATTTGGATCGTATAACGGGGCCTCAGGAGCGACTGACGGCTTTGGTCCAAGTGAGTCAGAGGTCAATGGTCATAGCCAAGAAAACACTGACCTTAGCAGCCCGAGTGCCAGCAGAACCAAAATCACCAACGACACTGCGAGCGATAGCGAGGGCGTGTTCATCATCCCTGGCTAGATGATCAGTCACACCGCTCTCTGAAGAGTGCATTTGACCGCCTCCTAGGGTTTCTTCATCGACCTCCTCGCCTGTTGCTGCTTTCACTAATGGCGGCCCAGCGAGGAATATGCGACCTTGGTTCCGGACAATGATGTTCTCGTCTGCCATGGCTGGGACGTAGGCTCCGCCTATCCGAGAAATGACAATTTAGCCCTGAGGGTAGTAAAAAGCTGTTCGGCGCACCTGCTACACTGATACCATGGACGACCGCCACTTGTGGGATACCGCTTGCAGAGAGTTGTGCCTGACCTTATGTTGAGAAGGAGTTGCGGACGGAGCATGAGCAAACATACCATGTTGTAGAATATTCTCCCGAAGTGTTCTTTGTCAGGGAAGACATTTCGTTGATGAGGTAGCGCAGCACCTCCAGACTCAACTGTGAACAGGTGAGAAGAGCCTCGCTATTTCATAGAAGTGATATTGTTACCCAGGTAGACACAGGGCAAGCCGTTCTCTTTGGCGATTTCCTGTGCTCTCAAGTGTTTCTTGACCTGTGATATGGATGGCAATTCAGATGGTTGGATAAACTCTATGTTGGAGTCGTAGCTCACGGTCAAAGGGTAATACGAGCCTCCCTTTACAGTTGCATCGTTTACAACTATCACGCACTCCCTTCCGCTAATTCTGCCAATGCCGGTAATCATTCCCGCACCAGGTATCGACTCCCCGGGATAGACTTCATGAGCAGCAAGAGTTGAGAGCTCCAAGAATGGGGAATCAGCATCAAGCAAGAGATTTAACCTAGAGGATTAACGTTGAGCTCGAGCCGGGAATATACTGTATAGATAACAAGTGGACGAACCGCTCTCGAGGTAACTTCTTTCCTTTACTCCGCATTCGTTCGGCAGCTTTCGCGCCTCCTCCCTGCCGAACAGTGGCGAGTTTAGACTCCAGGTCTGCAACGAGGCTATCCATTGCCTCTGCCTTAGTCCTGAACTCCGGCGAGGAGGTCGAGATTAGTGATGGTAGCACCGAGGCATGGTAGGAACGTTGACGCGTCTTGCTTAGAGCACTTCGTAGAGGTCGGTTCAAGAACGCTCTCATCTTAGTCGAGAGGGAGTGCCCACCGAATTGGGTAGGTAGATGGAGGAAAAAAGAATGAAGTTGTCGGACGGAGCTCGAGTAGGAGTGCAATGGACTCTGGTGTCCATGCTGATTGCCCCGCACACTCACCGGCCCGCTATGTTTGATCTACCGACCTTCACCGACGCCTCCACGCCTCTCGAGTCGACTTTTTTCCTTGGGAAATGTAGAATAAATCATACTCTAAATCTAGTGTATCATCTGAGGCCTATCTAATGGTCATCTAACGCGACTGTACTCTTGAATTCTCAATATATCTAATCGCGATAATTTTGCTTCGTCACACAACGAGCGGAATATAGAATCTTCACGCTCAAAGAGGTTGAGCACAGTGTCAAATTCTGCAACTTCCCCTCGATCCATGACCATTACTCGGTCATAATATGCTGTGCAGACAAAAATTTCAGGTGAAAAAAAATGTTTTAACAGGACACCCGGACGTACCTATGGTATTCAGGCGATGGGCTATACAGAGAAGAGTACATCCGCTAAACTCGGTCTGTATCGTGCGTTGCAATTTCGAATCGGTCTCAACGTCGACGCTACTCGTAGCTTCGTCCTAGATATAGCAGAGTCGTAGTTAGCCATACTTGAACACGAATCACAATGAAAGAGCCTACCAGAACAATGATGCGACTATCTTTGGCTAATGCTCTCGCTACGGCGAGCAGCTGCTTCTCTCCAGCGCTGTAGTTCGAGCCTTCATCACCAACGATTGCGTTCAAGCTGAATTTAGCCTCAGCGGTTGAGTCAATGGTACCAGCTGCAGGTAACAACCAGACTCTTCTCAGGATATCTATTAGCTCAGCGTCTGTCCTTAGATTCAAGGGATCTCTGGGGGGAGCGTCGTCAGCACAACCGTCGCTGTTTCGTGAAAGGTCCACCCACATATTATCACGGAGGGTGCCGAAGAAAAGAACGCTGTCCTGTGGTACCAGCGATAGGGAATTTCTCAGAGTGTCTAGTCCAAGTTTGCGAGTGTCGACATTGTCAAGTAGAATCGTGCCAGACTGCACTTCCACCATCCTGTAAGGAGAGTATGAGTCGAAGAAAATGATACGATCAAGATACAGCTTGACGTTACCGGAATAGGGCTTGGAGTAAAGAGCTCTTGCCTGGAAAACATTGTCGAAGGATTCAGGGAGGGGAGAACGATAACTCAACCAAACCCCACTCACCAGCGCCTGTCCTACCAACTATACCAACCTATGAGCATAGTGATTGAGGGACACCACCGATACTAGGATCCTGATGCATATTTCCATACCTTCTCGCCATCGTGGACAGTAAAGCTGACACCCTTCAGTACCAGGGGCAAATCCTTCCGGTAGGCCAACACAACTTTTCTGAAGTCAATGCTCCCTGTCCTCGGCCACCCATTGAAAGGATCGCTAGGCTTTGATCTCTCACCCTCGCTTGGTAGGGCGGCGTATTCCAGCAAACGCTCGACAGCATTCATGTTCTGTTCTGTCTGAGTAAACTGTGATACCATATCCGCTGCTTTGGCTCAGACAATGCGCCCAGGCAGAGATGAATTTAACTCACAAAACATTTGTGTTACTGGTGAAAAGGGGTGAGGATAGGAGCGAGGTATATGGGCTGCATGTAATACACCTACCACTGAGAGTGTAAGTCAGAACGACTCCGATCTTCGAAGGGTTTATGGATGTCCTGAAACCAGCAGCGAAGAGGCAGATCCCAAGAATGAGGACATTCGTGAATAGATCGAGGCGAAGAGACAACCAGCGCTGTATCGCGACGGTGATATAGTAAGCTTTATTACCCCAATCCAATCCATGTTCAGCCGCAGAGATAGATATTTTCTATGAGCATCCTAAGCACTGAGTAAGACTGGCACATAGGAGGCTAAAACTCACCTGAATGCCATACGCCCGGATAGTCGCCAATCCAGTGAGCGTCTCTGAATGAAAGGGGCCATGACGTGAGACCGCGCATAAGCGTGACGAAGAACGGGATAATCTACCTGAGAACGACGAGTACAACTTTGACCGCAGTAAAGAGTCGAGCCGTTTAGTCTCTACAGAGGATCGGCGATAGTACACGAAAAATCCATAATACAGTGGAATCATAGGCACAAAGATAATGCCCAACAGCGGGAAGGTATAGAAAACGAGAAACACGGTTCCCCAGAGCGCAGAAAACGTATAAATAAACTTTGAGGCGTGATCGTCAGATTGGTGGTCTCGTAGAGGCTGGAACCTACCTGTATGGAGATCATAGCGAGTTCTTTGTCCAAGACGTCTTGGTCTTTCGAGAAGCGAGACAGGATACGGCCTGGTAGTTGCATGTAGTTAGGACGGGAAGATTTTGATTCAGTAAAGATCCACAAACCGATTGGGGTCGTATCGAAGAAAACCATAGGTGAGCGAAGAATTCCCGACCACCCTGACCTGAATAGAGACAGGCTGGCCTGCAGGCACATGAAGCTGACAAGATTCGTTACCAGGATCACGAAAAATCACAAAAAGATATTCAGCATACAAGTAGGTGCATGTCATGATAAAGGAGAGAATCCCTTGAGCGAGACCAAAGGAGGCGTATACAGCGATATAGTCGCTCTGGTCAAACCCACTGATGCCGAACCCTGAGCTGGAGCCCGTCCAGAAGCCTAGAATCACATTCGTACCCACTGTAGATGCTGTGAGCACGTAGATCGCCGTCATCTGACAAGGACCAACCTGCGGATCCCTGCAACAGAACAAGAATCACAAGAATGGCTGGCGCCCATGCAATACTTCCGGCGTGACGGAAGTACTGGGTATAGGTGGTCCAAGTAACAGCTCCTGTGACACGTTCTTCAACTTGCATCAGCGTTGCATTGGCTGTATCCAGAACTGCCTCGGGTTTCTGTGTACGTGTATAATCACCATCATCCTTGCCTTGTTGCGCACGCGTTTCCTCCTCCTCGAGGTTCCCGTACTCCTCCAAGAGAGTTGCGAGGATCGATTGCTGACTCATGAGATCCTATAGGAGCAGCATGAGTCGTTGAGCTAGATAGATAAGATTGTAAACTAACTGTGAAGGAGCCTTCTTCCGCAATGACACCATCATCGACGACGTAAATGTAGTCCGTTTTATCAAGAACATGAAGTGCATGGGTGACGAGTATCCGCGTTCGGTCTGCCAGCGGTCCTGAGAGAATGCAATCTTCCAGAATTGATTTTCCGACATGAGCATCAACTGCGCTCAAGGAGTCGTCCATAAGTATGATATCCGAGTTAGAGTAGGCAGCGCGGGCTAGTGACACTCTGGCCTAGAAAATGCGATGACATAGATTGAGGCGATTACCTCATGGATTCTGAGAAGATACTGACCTTTTGACCGCCTGGAGGGGCATGAGTAGTGAGCAGGGCAATCGATTAGAATATTCTCACCGGAGAGATTGATTCCCTTTTCTCCAATCTCAGTGTTTTCATTATGTGGCAGCATCTCGATGTCTTTTTCCAGACAACAAGCTTTGACGACGGTCCGAAATCTATTGGAAGCATGAGTTAATTCGGTAGAGCCGAGAAGTAGTCAACTTCACCTGGCTTCATTATCAGGTAAACCAAAGGTAACATTTTCACGCAAGGTGAGATTCTTGATCCAAGGGCTTTGTGGGACATATGCTACGGAACCACCAAACATTACCTAAGGAGGCTGATCAGCGGTGCTCAGCAATTCCCAGGCTGAATGAGACGATGCGCACTTGTCCACAGGTCCTTCTCATTTCCCCAATCATGGCCTGAATCAAGGAACTCTGGGGGGAGATAATGAGTTATACATGTGAACCACTTCTGCCAAGATGCTTACCTTGCCTGAACCGACTTTGCCAACAATGGCGACAAAACTGCCTTGTCTAATTTTCATCCTAAGCCCTTGGAGACGGAAAGGCTCCTCCTCCGATTCAGACCCACTATCTCCTGCGATCTCCTTGTTGGTTACACTCAAAGCATCGCGTGCTGCCGCTGAGCTGTGATCCTTGCTAGTGGCATCAACTTTCTGGACCATCTCCCACGAGAAGTCGCCATCAACGACAACAGCATCCGGTGCCCCTCTTTCGATCAAGTAAGGTGTACTTAACTCTTCCGCTTGGAAGAAAGTTGAAATGCGGCGCAGAGCAATTAGCGATTCGGCGAAAATGCCTAGAGAAATCGGTAGCCACGTCAAGGGCCCTCTTATGACCTGACATAGAATAGGTTTGTCAATGAGTCCCCTTGTTGACAATGCGACACTCACGTTGAATAGTTGCAGTGAGGCAAATATGACTGCGACATTTAAATCATGTCCACTGAGAGCGTACGTCACCTAAATGAGAACTGGGTGATAAGAGCGACGGCCCAGAATAAAGAAGATACTGACAAAACTGAGAGTAGAGGCCAAGACGGGAATAAACATGATCAGCGCAAATAGTAGACCTCTGGCAATTGCTGCTATCTTGATCGTTTTGATTTCGCGAGTACGGAGAATTCCTATCCGATGACTGTAGAAATCTTCCCAAGCAAATGATTTGACCAGGCGTATGCCTTGTAAAATCTAGACAACGCGTTAGCACTCAAACAAGCATTTCGCGAGTGAAAGAAACTACCTCGGTTATAAGTCGCATGCGTTCATCTGTTATCTTGACACCCCTCTTCCTCTGCTTCACCATGATTTTGATAGCAAAGAGTTGAATGGGTAAACCGAGGAGGAGGACCTACAAGCGGGGTTAGGCGAAGTCCAAATCTGTATAAACGTAAGTCACTCACGCCGAGTCCAACAAGAGCAGAATACCCCAGCTAGAATATGTCGTTGTCAGATGCAAGAAGAAGAGGGCAGCGGGTGATCTAACCGTGCTAACCAGCAGGCCAATACCAAGCAGAATCTAGGAGGGGTTTCACTCAGGAATGTGTGCAGAAGCAAAGTTAAGGAAATTAGGTTACTTGAAGTGGTGCTACCCATAAACTAAGCAGATCTTCCTGTCAAGATCGGAGCTTCAAAAGCTCAAGGTAGATGAACGCACTCATGAATTAGATTAGAGAAGCGATCCAATCTAGCGGTGTCGGATGATATGAGATTGGTGATGTGTCCGACACTGTGATCCAGCCTGGCTCTTCCGGAAAGACGAAGTGATTTGCGGAAGATATTGCCAATGAGCTATGCACGATGATTAGTATTAGCAGGGAGGAATTTCAGCTGAGAAAGAGATAACTACCGCCGTCCTAATGTACACCCCAGTGTTCATCGAAGCTGGAAACGGCATGGCGATTCAGTCGGGTTCAGATAACATGTCAAGAGTGAGGGATAGACTGACCAAGCATGAAATGATTCGTACTCTGCATATGTAACCCAGTGAGTATGTGTTCTTCCGTCAAGATGCTAGACTCCTCACCAAGCTTGCAATTTCTGAGAATATGAGGATAGTTAGTTGAGAACTCTTTGATGGAGTAGCTAGAAGCAATACGGAAAGAACCGACCTTGCATAGCGAACAACGCGAACGCGATTCCAATACCGTATCCGATACCGTGAGGGGGTACAAACCCTTGTGCGATCTGATCTTCCTTTTGTGCCTCGCTCAAACGATGAAAAGTGTAGGATGCCGTGAGCCAGCTCAAGAGAACTTTGGAGACCAGGGGCGAGGTTGTCTTGAGGGTTTCTGGAATCGGTTTAGCTCATGCGCGATTGCTCTGATAACTATAAGGCGAGATGCAGACCAGCAAAAAGCTTGAGAGCACCAGCGCGTAAGACTTGAGCTCGAAATGAAGTAAACAGCGTTTTAGGTAGTGAAGCGTCATACTGCTCCCGCTGGGTTTCTGTTTGGACGTTCGGAACTGCACTCTCTTCTAAATCACCAGCATCGTTTTTCTCCTCTTCCTGGGCCTCTTTCGTTCCCAGTGACGCTCCTCGCATGAACTGAGGTCGCTTGTCTGGCGGGCATCGAGAATAAAAATTCCGCTCTACTAGGTCGGCGATACCAGAAGTGTGTTTATATTCAGGCAAGTCCCACAAATCTATCCATAAGCTTTGGGTGAGCATGTGCTAGCTTTCGTATGAATTTCAGCGACTGTATACCGGCCTGCTCCAGTGGTCTAGTGAATCCAACGTTCAACAGTGGGCTGATCCAGCTACAAAATAGACGCGACAGGAGCCTAGTTCCAGGGAAGACCCATGAGTTATTATTGCTTTTTTGCTCGCGAGTGCCACTCACGACGCGTTTTCCTCTGGTATGACCGTCCCTTGTCCAAATCCTGGAGGTGCAGGCTGCGGTCTGAAGGGGTTGAACATGATAGTCAAGCACAAGAGAGTGACTGGGGTTCTAATTTTGTCTTCAGAGCAGGTAGAAAGTCTAGATTTAGATCATTGCCTGCTTCTAATTCGCCCCAAGCAAGATTCAGGCAGAGATAAGCATGAACTCGTAATGACCGTTGAATGGCTTCGGAGTTGGAGAGGTGGAAGGAAATTCCGGAGAATGGTGATGATCATGATCAATTGATCCCTGATCTGATCTGAATACGGCTCCGAACCTCCAGGCACAAGTACATCCACGGGACAGGGGTAAGTTCTGCGCCCCATGGCGGGCTGCTTGAGCAAATATCTTCCCTGAAAAACTATGCCCCTCAGATGTTGCACCTCGCATCACTCAGCCTGGTGGAAACAAACAAATGTCTATACAGTGTATGGATTGCTTGCGATAATTATTGACGAGGGTAAGCTAAAGTGTAGCAATAAAAAGCACGATTGTGATGAGATGCAAAAATCCAAGTAAATATATAAGTCGTGACGTGCGTGTAGTATATGCAAGTGGAAGGGGGTAATAGATAGATGATGACAGATAAGTGCCTCAATGCGGGGAATAATCCCAGACCGTGATCGCTTCATGCAGGATGTGAATGTCTATAGATCTTCTTTGATATCGCTGTAATGATCACCAGCGACGATAGCTTCGTTTTGGGCTCGGATTCTGAGGATATCAGATCTCGAGAGGTTGGCCTCGTTGCAGAGAGAGCGGAAAATAGAGTCTTCGCGGTCGAACAGATTGAGGACGGTGTCGAACTCGGCTACTTGTCCAGCGTCCATAACGAGGACACGGTCGTAGTAAGCTGGAGTAACGGGGATCAACACGATACGGGATAGAGCGATTGAAAAGATAACATACCGATGGTGTTGAGACGATGGGCGATGCAAAGCAGCGTGGAGCCTTCAAACTCTGTCTGTATCGTGCGCTGCAGTTTTGAGTCAGTCTCTACGTCAACACTACTCGTTGCTTCGTCCTAAATAGAAAGTGAGAACTTGGACAGTTTCAAGAGAGGCTAACAGGTCTGCATACCAAAACAATGATACGGCTGTTCTTTGCTAACGCTCTAGCCAAAGCAAGAAGTTGTTTCTCGCCAGCACTGTAATTGGACCCTAGAGGCACCCAACGGTTCATCGAAGAGAAAAGGAATAAGAATCCCACAACATACCTTCATCACCCACAGTTGCATCCAGGTTGAACTTGGCTTCAGCAGTAGGATCAGAAACCCCATTCGGTGGCAATAACCAAGCACGTTGTAGAACAGAGATGAGCTCGGCATCTGTGCGAAGGTGCATAGGATCACTGAGAACCAGACATAAGATATGAGCGACCCAACTAGAAGTTATGAACAACGAAAAGCTTACATATTCTCGCGCAGAGTACCGAGGAAGAGTGTGCTGTCCTGTGGTACGAGGGCTAGCTGTGTTCTCAGAACGCTCAGACCGATGTTATGGATATCAACGCCATCAATGACGATGTTTCCAGATCGCACTTCAGCCATCCTGAACAACGCCTGCAGCAGCGAACTTTTGCCAGCACCGGTTCTCCCTACGATTCCAACCTGCCCGAAAGTTGTGAGCCTCAAGTGCCTTGGATAAAAATGACCAAGAAGAGCAACGGACCTTTTCTCCTTCTTTGATATTGAAGCTAACATCCTTGAGAACCAATGGAAGGTCTTTCCGGTACGCGAGCTCAACATTGTTGAACTCAATGCTGCCTTTCTGTGGCCATTCTTGAGGAGGATCATTGGGTGTCGTCTTGTCGCCCTCAAGCGGTACCTTGGTGTACTCTAGGACACGCTCCGCAGCATTCATGTTCTGTTCCGTTTGGGCAAACTGCGCAACCATATCGGCTAAATCACGTGTGTTAAGCATCACGATGTCGGATGAAGGAGGGAGAAGGACTTACAGAATAGCTGGGTGACTGGAGGTGGTCATCAGTATTAAATGAGGCTTCATAGAAACCACAAACTTACCACTGAGACTGTAGGTCAGAACGACACCAATCTTCGACGGACTGACAGTATTCCTGAAGCCAGCCGCAAAGAGGGCGATACCGAGGACTAGAATATTCGCGAATAGATCGAGGCGCACAGAGAGCCAACGCTGGATGGCAACAGTGAGGTAATAAGCCTTGTTTTGCCAGTCAAGTCCATCTTCGGCAGCTGCCACGGAAGTTCCTTGGATGCCGTATGCACGGATGGTAGCGAGACCTGTAAGGGATTCTAGAAGGGGCAAAGGTCATGAGAGATTGAAATATTAAGGAAAGAACTGGGGAACCTACCTGAGAAGGAGGCATACAGTTTGGACCTCAGTAAAGAATCTAATCGCTTGGTCTCGACTGATGAACGGCGATAGAACAAGAAGAAACCATAATAGAGCACAATCATAGGGGCGAAGATGATACCGAGCAGAGGGAAGGTGTAGAAGACCAAGAAAACGGTTCCCCAGACCATGGAGAAGGTGAAGGTAAACTGCGAGAAGATATATATTAGGCAGGGTGTGTGTGTTAAATTAAGCGGCCGAGCTCACTTGGAACCCGGTCATGGCCAAATCCTCATCCAAAATATCTTGATCTCTGGAGAATCGGGACAGAATACGACCTATTCGCGGGACGATATCAATATCACATAAAACTCGAAGGATAACACCGAACGCACCAATGGGCGTTGTATCAAATAGAGAGATAGGGGAATCTAGGACACGAGATAGAGCCGATCTGAACAGGGACAGACTAGCTTGAAGGCACATGAAGCTGTAAATTCACATTAGTGAGTACTCTCAGACAATGTTTACGCAGTCGAGGATACTCACAAGAATCCACAGGTCGCAACGAAGGTGACGATAGCCTGAGCAATACCAAGCGAGGCGTAGACGGCAATATACTTGCCCTCCGTGAATCCGGGAAGGCCCGACCCAGTACTGGACCCAGTCCAAAACCCAAGAAGTAAATTCGAACCAACTAAAATCAAAGAAACTCAGCCGTTAAGGCCATCAAGATATTGAAATGAGCGAACGTACCTGAAGCAGCCTGCATCATGATCAGCAGCAGCAAAATAACCGGCGCCCACACGATACCGCCCGCATGACGCAGATACGATCCATAGGTAGACCAAGAGACAGCACCAGTCGTGCGCTCTTCGTTCTGCATCAGAGCAGTGTTAGTCTTCTTTGCCTCGGTCTGGCCGTCTTTCTCGGCGACGACAGTCTCCTTCTTGGACTCTTTCTCTTCAGATTCTTCGAGACTACCATATTCTTCCATCAATGCAGAGAGCTTAGTACTCCGGGACATCAGTTCCTACATACAATTCGTTAGGACAAGGGGAGCAAGTGCAAGATAGTAAAGTTATCACTGACTGTGTAGGTGCCAGACTCCGCAACAGTACCGTTGTCGATGACGTAAATGTAATCTGCCTTGTCGAGGACATGGAGGGCGTGAGTAACCAGAACGCGAGTGCGTGAAGCCAGAGGTCCAGTCAAGATGCAGTTTTCCAGGATTGCTTTACCAACGTAAGCGTCAACAGCGCTAAGAGAGTCGTCCATGAGAATGATGTCTGAATGGGAGTACGCCGCCCTGGCTAGGGATACACGAGCCTATACAGAAAAAAAGAATGTCAGGAACTAGAGCTGTGAGTTGCTGCAAATGAACCGACTTTTTGGCCACCTGGAACAAATGGTTAGTATAGGGCTCATTGTCTTCCAATGAAAGATACATACCAGACAGGTTAATACCCCTCTCGCCAATCTCAGTGTCTTCGTTCTGGGGTAACATCTCAATATCTCGCTCCAGGCTGCAGGCCTTCACAATAGTGCGGAATCTGGCCCATGAAAATGAGACTGTGTACGCCAAAAGGGAAAACTAGAAGGTCGTACCGCTCTTCGTCATCCGGCAAACCAAAAGTGACGTTGTCGCGCAAGCTCAAGTTTTTGATCCACGGTGTTTGAGGGACGTAGGCCACCGTTCCACCGAAGGAGACCTAATGGCATGAGATAGTTTGAACATCCAGCAGAGAAAAGAAGAGGTGTCATGGAACGCACGTCACCACGAGTCTTCCTCATCTCGCCAATCATAGCCTGGATGACTGAACTCTGAAACTACTATCAGCACAAAAGGTACCTCGCATCGATAACAACACGGTTCTACCTTCCCAGATCCAACTTTTCCAACAATAGCTACGAACGACCCCCTGGGTATCGTCATCTTGAGGTCCTTCAGCTCGAATGGCTTCTCTTCTAGGACATCTTCCTGCGAATCTGTCTTCTCCACATCCTTGACAGTCTTGGGCAGTTCCTGTTTGGTAGCTTTACTAGATTTCTTAGATGCTTCAAACTTAGCAGCAGCTTTTTCAACCTGCTCCCAAGCGAAGTCTCCGTCTACGACGATGGCGTTTTCTGAGGTCTTGTCGATGAGATATGGTTCGGCTATTTCCTCAGCCTTCAGGAAAGTACCAATACGGCCAAAGGCAATGATGGATTCAGCGAGACCACCGAGGACGAGAGGAAGCATGATCAAAGGCCCTCTGATGACCTATTGGAAGCAACGATGAGCAGCCGGAACATTGAGTGCAAGAGGAGACTCCTTACGTTGAACAGCTGGAGGGAAGTGAAAATGATCGCGACATTGAGATCATGTCCACTCAAGGCGTAAGTGATCTAGATAGCTTGTCAGCAAGTCATACAAGCGAGCCCAACTGATATACTCACGAAGCTCAGAGTAGAAGCGGTGATGGGAATAGCGGTGATCAGGGAGAACAAACCACCACGGGCGATCGCAGCTTTCTGAATGGTCCGAATTTCGCGACTTCGAAGAAGTGTGATTTGGTGACTATAGAAATCCTCCCAGGAGAAGAACTTGATCAATCGGATGCCTTGAAGAACCTCAGTAGTCAACCGCATACGGTTGTCCGTAATCTTGACACCCTTTCTTCTTTGTGCCATCATTACTTGCACGGCGAGGAATTGCAGTGGGAAACCGAGAATGAGAACCTGATGAGAATGAGCTGCCTGCGGGACATGAGCGAATGATGGAGCTTACACCCAGGCCGACAAGAGCAGAGTAACCAAGCTGCATAAAGCGTTCGATACAATCGTTCGAAATAGATGGATCATTAGTTAAGGCTTACCGTTCCAAGCAACAGACCTATACCGATCGCAAGCTAACATAGAATCAGTGTTATGTGCGCGAATACCAATGAGTGTATATCGTCTACCTGGATCGGCGCAACCCATAAGCTGGAGAGTGGATGATCAGCAGCAACTTCGCGTCCAAAATCAATGGTGGCTTACTTGTGCATCAGTGTAGAGAAACGATCCAACCTGGAAGTATCGGTAGAAATCAGGGTAGTAATGTGACCAACGCTATGGTCCAATCTAGCTTTGCCGGAAAGACGAAGAGATTTGCGGAAAACGTTGCCAATTAACTAATCAACAGGTGAGCAGAGGTGTAACACTGAAGTGGGGATGGGAAATAGACGTACAGCGGTTCTGGTATAGATTCCGGTGGTCATAGCAGCTATAGAACGGGGTTAGCACAATTCGGAAGGCGGGAAGTGCGGGTCTGATCTCACTGATCATGTAGTAAGTCGTGCTCTGGAGATTCAGATGAGTACAGACCAGTTAGGTGAGAACAGTTAATTATCGTACCAAACTAGCAGCCTCTGCATTTGAGAAAGAATGAGTATGTGGAACGAGGAGCGGGTGAACGGCTAGTACTGACCTTGCATAACGAACAAGCCAAATGCGACACCAATACCGTAACCAATACCTTGAGGGCGCTTGAACCCCTGCGCAAGGGCCGCGTCCCTCTGCTCATCGGTGAAGTTGTGGTACACATACGAGGCTGCGAGCCAGTTCAAAAAGACCTTGGTGACAAGGGGGGACGTTGTCTTCAGGGTGTCTACGAAGGCACCCTGTTAAAGACCTAACATACCAAAGCTATGATGAACAGACGTACCAGCAAGCAGTTTGAAGAAGCCGGTCCAAAGAATCTGGTTCTGGAAGGAGTTGAAGAGTGCCTTGGGTAACGATCCGTCGTACTTGGGTTTCTTCTCTTTCTTTCCAGAGCCTTTTGTATCCTCTTTCTCCTTTTTAGTGTCCAACGTGCTTTCCTCATCAGACTCGCTCGTCGCATCCGCGTCGCCAGGGCCTCTAAGGAATCTAGGTCGAATCTCTGGAGGACATCTCGCGTAGAAATGGGCTTCCACTAGTTCCGTGACTTGAGCGGTGCGCCGGTCCTCTGGTAGGTCCCACAAATCTGAACACAGGTACCGAATATCAGACGCGTATTTCTTGCGAGGTCGTTAAAACCGACGTACCATCTTGCTCTAACGGTCGAGAGAAACCGACGTTCAAGAAAGGACTTAGCCAAGTAAAGAACAGCTTTGACAAAAACCTTAATAGTGATTGGACGCTGTCAGTTACACTGACGGGGCCAAGAGATGTAGTGATGGAATGAAAGGAGACTGACGATGCATTGACTTCTGGTACGACCTGACCCGCGCCGAATGCTGGAGGGGCTGGCTTCACCTTGAAAGGATTGACCATGGCGAGGAGGAGTGAAAGGGACGGTGAAGCCTTGCCTGAATCCTAAGAGGAATTATATAAAGGGGACCGGGGTACACGCAACGGCATTGACCCTCGGTTGACGGCACATTAAAAATTCGGCACCTCATTTGACTCAGCCAAAATTCTGATCTCACTAAGCAAATCTCAGGGCGACTGTGACGCGCGTTCGGTCCCTTCTTCTGCGGCTCTAACATCTAGATTGACTCGTGTTGCTTCAGTGGATCGCATGGGCTGACTCATAACCACCGCCCATAGAAATATCGTAGTATAGAACAGCACAACACTCTGAGCTGTGAGAACTTTTGCAGGTCACAAACCAAGTCAAAAAGGAGATCAAGAGTACCGTGAACCAGACATTGGTCATATGGAGTTTGTCATGGTCGCCTTGCTTTCAACGTTTCACTGGAATGTAAGCCACCCGCGGTCGATCATCTCAAATTCGCTGGTCGCTAGACCTCGATATCGAGCTCGGAGGGTCTTTGCGGGCGACTGTTGGTGCACACGAGTGAGCATCGGCGTTACTGCGCCTCAGCACTTGAAGAGCGAGCGAACCCGTACCTGGGCCCACAATGATATCAAGGTCGATGGTAGACTGGATCAAGGTATATTCAGCAGAACTAGCGGCCACTTGTCCACGCAGCAGTACGGCAAGCCAACGAACCATCGATAGACCTCAGAAATCATCCCAATCATCCCACCCCTCGTTTTTCTTTGGGGGAGCCGATGATGACGAGGTCTGTTTCGCCGAGGTAGCAGCAGCAGCATTCCCAGGGTTGGCAGGGACCTCGCCTCTGGGCTGGCCGCCAAACTTCTCAAAGAAGTCTTCCTCGTGATCATCATATCTCCCTCCACCAGCTGAAGCACCATGATAATCGCCCCAGTTATCGCTCTGCAGCGCATCGTAGCCTTCTCTACTAGGACCGGTCGAACCACCAACACGATCTCTCACACCTTCATAGGCACTGGTAACGCTGCCTCCCACGTCTACTCCAAACTGTGATCTTCCCCACTGGTTAGCGCTAGTCCCCAGCTCGGCAGCTCTCTTTTGCGCGTCTGTAAGGTATCCCGCGACGCTGGCGTGTAGATTGGGATCTTTGACACGTTCCAAACCAGGGTTGATGACGTTCTCCGAAACGACCTTCGTCGCCCCAGATACGGCCGCAGAGAACACAGACCATCCTTTGCCCAGCGCCGCCATCGGGTTCTCAGAGAATTCTGCCAAAGAGGGCGCGTTGGCGGACGACATGGAGAAGGAGGGATGCTGAGAGTTATCCACTGGAGGCGGGCTGGGTGTGTTGCCGAACCCTTGATACCGACCGCCTTGTGAGGGTGGCAAATCAGCCGATCGCATCGAGTTGGCTTGTCCCAACGACGCAAAGTAACTCTCGTTCGCTGTTTTCTGGCCTGGTTCGGGACTGGCAACTCTGGGTGATCCTGATCCTCTAAAAGAGGAGGCAGGAGAACCGGAGCCACTTCGCATGGAGGAGTTGTTACGCGTTGAAGCCCTAGACTTTCTTAGGCCCTGAGAAGAGGACATCGCTGGGGATCCGCCACCCGTAGATGGGGACTTGAAGGTATCTGGAGGTGGCGAAGGAGAAAATGGCGTCCCAGCGACATCGGCATCTAGCTGTATACACCGTTATCTTAGATTGGGTCATGAGACATTCTTGAGGCTCGGACGAACCTTTGAGCGGTATTCAGCAGCAGACCAGCAATGGTACTGATCATACTTCGACATTCCATCCCTATGATCAAAATTTGTGTCAGAGCCAAGGGATGGTGAAGCTCGCGTGGAACCTCACCTGTAGCCTCCTTGTTCAGCTGGTGAGTATGACTGCATGAATTGCTTGAATGCAGCGTTTCCACCCAACTGAGAGGATGTATTACTCCCGATAAACTTTGTAGACAAGAGGGAAAGTACGTACCTGCATACGTTTGACCTGATCCTCCTGCCATGTATCCATGGATATCGACCTCACGAAGCTGAAGAATCGCAGTCGTTCTTGTTATTGCACTCAATACCAATGCTCAAGAATGGGCTGCAAACCTGATATGCACACCATAGCCACGATGCTAAGCAGGTGTAACAAAATCAAGGGGTTAGATGTTAGCGATTGGATAGAAATATGGATTGTATTAGTTCACCTGGCCAGCACATTGAAGACAGATAAAGACTGCAAAGCTACAAAATCGTGAAACTCAGAGAACTACATCTAGATACCGCACTCAGAATTTTACCTCAAGGAAGCCCACTACAAAGCGAGGCGAATAAAAACCTATATGTCAGTAAACGGTGTGCCTCTTCTGACCGTGATGGGTCAAACGCAAGTGCTATAGTTCTGCAAGTACCTGGGGTCGTGGATTGTCGCAATCGCAACAGACTTTATTCTCCTCTTTCCTTGAAAGATCTTGGAGGATCTGTTTGAGCGCTGCTTGTTCTGCCATAGTAACAGGAGCGCGGGGACGTCGGCTACAGGTGTCGAGAAGATGTTGGAAAGATAAGTACGAGGAGTTTGGAGAAGCGTGAAGTCAGGTGACGCTTACGCTCTTTCTTCTGGAGCCTGGATCAATGTCTCCTCTGGATGTCGACCTGAACGACGACGCGACGACAAAATCGTTTAACTTGCCCACTGCTACTCTTTGCAACAGTATGCACGTTGCCATATTTGGCTTGACAAATCCCAGATGAACTCTACCACGCCTGCGAGTGATATCCATACTTCAATTTACCGCCGATATGGTGTGAACCTCTCTCGAACAATCAATTTCGAAGGAACATAATCAACGGCTACCACGGACTGTCTAAAGCCTACCCTTGATACATCTATGTACCTTCCTCGGACCACGATCTCGGGTGCATGTTCAACACGATTGGCTTGACTGGCTACCTCGGATTATTACCGCTCTCTAGCCGTCTCACCATAGGATTAGCATGGCATTCATTCGCACGTCATGTCCCATTCACAGCTACTAACTGTTTTCTCGTGGTTAGGAAATAAGATAGAGGGATGGCACCGATTGGATGGAAAGGTTCTGTTAATTCTTCTAGCTCTACTTGCCATATCTCCACACGGCCGGTGCTCTAGATTGCCACCGCGCCGTTCTTGTTCTTGCGCTTCTCTCGTCTGCATTTGGAATCTTTCGAACACGGACTTCCTTCGAGTGAGAACTGTACGTCGTATCTTCACCGGGGAATTCCCCTTCACCAGGAAACCTCGGTTACTACCATAAACTTGGCAATGGAGCCTGGCAGCAGCGATCCGGACTCCTTATCCCTGTGACCTTTGGAGGTACAACTAGCAGTAGTAGAGTAGATAATTGCTGTAATGGTATTTGTGCTTGAACTAGAGCTGGCGGAACCAGAGCCGTGTGTGGTGGTGTGTGGGTGCGAAGATCAAAAGAATTGAGTGCGAGCCATGATTTGGACATAGGGGCTGTAGATTACTTGGGATCAATGTGCAGTGCGCTCACCAGTGGCCACCAAGACTACAACATGAAGTGAACCTGCTGAGCTCGCTGTTGCTGGCGATGCCGGGAGTCATTTCCCAGACAGACTAGCAACGCTAGACGGTGTGAGAGGCGGCCAAACCAAAGCTGTGGACTAAATCTTTGCTCATACCACTACTTCGGTTCTGGGTCTGATCTTATTTCACCTCTTGCTCTCATCCCTTCTCCTTGTATCTTCCCTGCCCTCCTGCCCCCTCTGGTTTCTCTGGTTTTCTACTAGCACTCGTATCCTGCTCACGCCCTACAAACACATATACCTTGACGTCTCTGCTTGCTGCGCTTCGCCAAATCTTCGTTCTCAGCCAAGCCACCCATCTTACCACTCCTCTGGTTCGGATACGTAGCGCCAGCTCCCTGCCAGCACCCATAGTTCCACCCAAACAACCATGATCCAGTACAATGCCGCAGCTCGTCACATCAGCTCTTCTGTTGGTCTCATAGCAAAACGGAATGTCACAGAAGGACCAGACCAGTGGGGAAAGTGGTCAGGGCGGAGGTAAGTAGTCCCAGCGCTGCACTTTGGGCGGGCTCGTGCGCTCCAGCGACCACGGCAACAAATGGATCCAAGGACTGACTCTAGATTTATTCTTGTTCAGATATTACACCCTTGAGGTCACTCAACATCCTGTTCGTGCCAGAATGTGCGGTTTCGGTGATAAGGTACCTCTCAACAGCCCTTGCGCTCTGTGCTCCTCTGATTCAACTCGATAAAAGGATCGGCGGCCGCTTGCACCGGCAGCAGTTGCAAAACTTGTGGTACAGAACGAGGACAACAGCTTAGTGGATTTAGAGTATGTATCGCTTCATACAGAGACGCCACATTCTCCCTGACACAAGTTACAGCGACATAGACATATCTTTCTTCGTAGTGACCGTAGACTTATGGTCGGAAGACGCAAAACAAGAGATGAACCTTGTTTTACACCCTTCTTCAGCAGATCGCTATCCACCGCTGCCTCAACCACCCAAACCACCACGACGAAGAACGAACACTGGTTCTGTTCCAGCGATCCCAGCCACTCCTCAAATGGGCCCACCGCTACACAGGTCTAATTCTTCACCCAGCCCTGCGCTACAGAGCATTTCTCGTCACGACTCAGAGGTTAGTCCAGCGCTTTCTCGGACTAGCGCGGATGGCGCTGACATACCTCTTTTAGGGTGAAGGTGGTGGGGGTGTACCTTTAATTGCATCTTATCATACCTCGTCCCCCTACCCCGTACCAAACCAAGATGACAACAGCGATACCACCGCTTTTCCTTCCGCCTTCGAATCTTCGGAGACGCCCTCCCATCCTACCTGGGGCTACGGCCCTCATTCTTCATCAAGCTCCACTCTTCCCCCATCTTCCGACTCCTCAGACATCTGGAACTCGAGCAGCCCCAACAACAAAGCAGACGACTCAGGTACTTTGTCCTTCAGACCCTGGTCTTCGGATGTTGGAGCCTATCCACCGCTAGATTTTGGGTCGTCCAGCCAGAGCACAGACTCACTCTGGACTCATCCTTCAAGCTCCATGAGTTCTGGCGCACCGATAGCCAATAATCATGGGGAGGGCAACCGTTTTCCCAGTTCTTCGTCGTCGGATCTCTACGGTTCATCGCATCAGCATCAAACTCCTGCTTATGATCCAGCGCTGTACTCCTCACCTTATCACGGCCCACCTCATTTTTATCCTTCTTCCAATTATTCCAATCCACACCCCCAGGTGTCGATATCTCAGCAAACCGCGGGTAAATCGTCAGCCAGTGGATCTCCACCTCCCTCGAATAGCAGTAGCCAATTGCCGATAATATCTCCTCCTACTCTACCGCGGATCTTCTCTCCACCCAGGCATACATACACTCGCACTTTGGTTGGGCCTCTGTCTGCCAATGCGTGCCGGCTCCTAGATGAGCACAGGAAGCCTGGGATTTTCTTCCTGTTTCAGGATCTCTCTGTTAGAACAGAAGGTTGGTGAATTCCTTTGCATCGGTTCTCCAGGGCCCACGGACTGGGAAAAAAAAATCTGCGCAAATATCTTTGTTCTTTTATATTGCTTGCTTACTTTTTTTCTTACTTTTCCCTAGGAACATTTCGTTTACGGATGAGATTGATGAATATCGGCTCGTAAGTCTGGTTTCACATCATATTCTTCCTCAATAGTTAATCTAGCTCATCTTTGGTAGTCCGTCGATTCCAGATGCCGGTGCTACCCGTGTTCACACTGACATCTCACCTGTGCTGGCTCAGGTACGTCGCGGGTACACCTTCCAACGATTTTGGCTAACCAGGAAAATCAGATATACACTGAACCTTTCGTCGTTTACTCTGCCAAGCGGTTCCCCGGTGTGCCCGGTAGGTTCACCCTAGAGGTCGTCATGGAGGCTCATCGTTCTTATTGACGTCCTCTTTCCATAGCCACCACTGCTTTGTCCATCGCGTTTGGCAACCAGGGCCAAAAACTGCCGATAGTACGTCCATGCTTATATCTGTGCTGGAAATAGACAACAGTGCTGACGAGCCCTTACCTCCTTAGCGAAATCGGCATGGGTCTAGTAAGACTGGTCGTCGCCGTCGAGCGGGCGACTCGGACGGAGACTCGGACGATGATTGAGCGTTTCGTCGTCACCCTGGCGCTATGATACCTCTTCCCGGCGAGGCAGCACCGTGTCTTCCCTACTGTCGTACTCTACCTCCGTCTTCACCCTCGGACCCTTTTCTTCTTCGTACTTTTATCAGGAGCACGGAGTCCCGCAACTGCTCCGAATCTGCACAGCACCTTTCATCTTCTGTTCAGAGCGTCGACAGCCGCTTACATTGTTTGATTCCAGAATGCGATTTTTTCTTTGCTCCTTCCAAGTACAATAACGAATCACCAAATGTATTACTCTCTCACACATCTGATCTCACCTGCTCTTGCTGTCCCACAAGTCACGTCTGTTCTCCTTCGATTCTTGTTCCGCGTTGTGATTCGTTCCTTCAAGTTCTGGACTGTCAGTTTTGTTTATTTCTTTTCTGGGTTTATTGGTGTTTTGTGTTCCTATTTACTTTTCTTATTAAGGCGCCGTGATTATATATCCTGAACGCGCTTGAACCATGGGGGCATTGTCCATCTTCTTCCCTGAATTCCTCTCACTGGAACTTGGCAAATGGCAGCTCAACACACTCGATGCACAGTTCTGTCCCACAGTCCTAACGCGGTAACGTGACCTTGAAACGGATCTTCGCACGCGTCAACAGACACACGTTCGTTCTCACTGGGTTTCTCGTTGAATACATCAGGACATTGGTGAAGAACACAGTTTATGCTCTACGACATTCTTCCATATCATGGTTGTCAAGCTGAAGCGCCATGAGGCAAGTATACGACATCCCGCAATACTCAAACGTGAAGGGGATCACATTGGAACAACTATATGATGGGTGGTCATCGATGATCCAGGAAGTAGAGATGTAGAATCCAGATGAATGGAGGATGAAAGAGAAAAAGAATAAGTATATGTAATCTAAGCATCCATGGAAGAAGATATTGTAAGATACTGCCCTGCCTAATTACTGACGGTATTCATATTACACTGCCCTAAAACTTCCCACGAGACAACACCAGAAGGCAAACCTATCCGGTTCCAGTAGCCAGGTCATACATGATACATCTGGTCGTATGCGCGTTTGAGCCGTTTGCGCTCGAACGACTCATGCTGGACGACTTGAGCTACTGCGGCCGGATAGTTCTTCATTATCCGCTGTAGAACTTCCGATGCCGGATCCCCCTCGTCCGTGGAGGGCTCATCTTCTGCGCTAGTTGGTCGCTGAGAAGTGGGGCTCGGTACTCTGCCGTCCTCTGAGGCCCGAGGGATAGGTTCAGGCAGGATTCCAGCACGCAAACGCAGCAGCGCCTGTAACATGACACTGAGTGTGGTCAAATGTGGACGCCAGACATCCCAACTTGGAGAGATACTGTGCAGAACATGTAATGGATGAGCGAGATCATCAGGGCTCTCGCTCTGAAGGTCCTGTCTGGACAATGAGTCTAGCTTCCTCGTCGCACGGAACACGGTCAAGTCACGGAATTTAGAGTTATGCAGAGGCGACTCGTGACGCAGCTTGAAGTTGACCTTGGAATCGTTTAGAGGCTCCTCCACTGGTTCATGGTCTTCCGAGAAGCTGGGTGGGACAGCAAGGCTTGCACCCTTCGGCACCTTGGTAGGCTCTCCAAAGGCCAGTGGAGATGATGGGACGGGGTTGCGCTCGGACTCCATACGATCCGCTTCAATCTGATATGGGATGAGCACCTTCTCCAGGACCTCGAAAGCCCGATCTAGCTCTGCAGCCCGCACCAAAGCGACGATAAGGTGATTCCAGTTGTGCGAAGTGAAGTGGAAACCGTACTTCTGAAACTCTTTCCAGACGATGGCGATCTCCTCGTGCTTACCGGCTGCAGAGAGCGCGTCGATGTAGATGGACAGAGGGGTGGAGAGTATATCGGATCTGAACTTTAGCTCTGGGTCTATATCATCCTGAGGGTACTGATCCTCGGGCAAGGCATTGACATGTTTCAGCCCAAGCACGAAAATCTTGGGCCATAGCTCTTCTACTGAACGGATGTTGAAAGTCTTCCTATACACGTTCAGGAGTGACGTTAGAGGACCGATGGACGGCTTGATGCCCTGGGCAAGTAGATCCTGGATAACACGCTCTACATCCTCCAAGCGCCCAGCGCGAGCATACTGGCCCGTCAGAGGACCATACAGCTGCTCTAACGTCTGTTTTCCACCGTACTCAGGAGTATCCCAGGGTCTCGACTCCTGCGGCGCCTCGACGAGCTCCTTGATAAACTGCTCAGCGATCTGGAAACTCTCTTCTGTTTGCTCGTTCCCGTAAGCTCGAATAATATGGTTGAACGTGATAGCCGTAGGTTTGAGACCGAGGGAAACCATACGGTTGTAAGTTGCCTGAGCCTGCGTTTTCCTGCCCGTGCGTAGGTATCCAGCCATCAATATGGTGAGTAGGTATGTGTTGAGGTTGACGTTCTGATACATCTTGCTCTCCACATCCTGACAGATGGTGGCAGCTACATCTAGGAGACAGGAGTCGCAGGCCGACTGTACCAGGAAAGCGTAAGTGTACTCGTCTGGTTCCACACGAGAGGTTGTCAACCGATCATAAAGCTGCGAAACCGTCCTAAAGGGTGCTCCAATCATGACATAAGCCTTGAGTAGGGTATTGAAGACCTCGATCGTCATGTTGGCGTATGGGTTGCCGATGGTGGATAGATAGTCGAAGGCACGGATGACGCCATGCCAGGATCCTCCTTCAACATGTGCATTCATGAGGGCCGTGATCATAGGCCGGTCAGGGACGACACCCTCCCGAAGAGCACGTTTATACACACGTTCCGCTCTCTCTGGGTCACGACGATGTGCGAGAAGGGTGATAATCATGGTGTAGGCCATACAGTCTGGCGGACTACGCGTCTTTCGCATCTCCTCGAGAACACCCAAGGCAGAATCCAAATCGCTACGTTGAGTAAAACACTTGATGACCAGATTGTAAGATCGACGGGGAATCGGGCGATTGGCCTTCTTCATGATTCCGTACCAATGGTGGATACCATCGAGATCACCTCGCTGGGAACAAGCGTATATGATGGTACCATATTCGTAGCAACCTGGGGAGTTCTGTCGTGCAATTGAACCCGGGGAGATGGGAGGAAAAAACCGATCGAAGGTCTCCAGAGTCTTCTCCACGTTCCCCTGTTGTGCATAACAGTAAAGGAGGTTCCCTTTGTCCGCCACTGATACGAGACCAGCTTCGACAAGGGCGTCATAGAAATACTCCGCTCTGGTACTGTCCCCCATTCGACCGTATAGATCTAGACCGGTAGCGAGGTAGAATTTATGCTCACCCTCCTCACACTGCGTGAATAGAGCGATGGCGGGGGCAAATGATCCGGCTTTGACCAAGGCTTTGACTAAACTGAGGCGTGTGTAAATCGATGCATGCAACCCAACTTCTGGCATCTTCTGCGACATAGACAACGCTAACGTTGGTTGACCTGTCTCGGCGAACGCAGCGAGCAGGAGGTCTCCTACAATCCGCTTCCTCTTGATTTCCCATGTTGAACGATCCGCCAAAACCTTATGAGGCTCCTGTATAGCGGACACAGCAGCAAAAGCAGCATGCCGTAGTGCGAGGTTGGTAGCACTGAACGCCTTTTCCCATGAAAACCCGAGGTGGGATCCAACGACGCCCCATTCTAACACTAGAAAATCGAGAGCGAAGGTGGGTCCATAGTAAAGCCGAGTAGCTTGGATAATGGACTGATATACTTGCTGAACCTGCGAGAGTTCGGGAGCCCCTGCCCCGTACTGATCCATAATATCATGAACCGCGACCGTAGCACGCCGCAGTTGACCATGAAGTGCAATTGCCCGAGCGAGAAGGCAGTCGTACTCAAGCTGCGTTGTACCCTCCAACGAAACTATTCTTGTTTTCCATATTGCCAAAACGTCCTCTATACTCTCTCCCCAATCCTTCATATGTTTGACGTTGGGTGAGTTGTCGTAGAACCCTTCAATATGCGAAAGCATCCTCTGCACATAACGCCGAACATCAGCAGGGTCGACGTGACCAGCCTGTGAGCGACAAGCTGCTTCGAATGCAGTGCGACATTCCTGAGGCTGAAAAGAAGGAGAATCGAGAAGGGAACGGAAAATTTGAATCTCAGCAGGGAAAGAGTGGGAGGTCGAATCTTGAGAGGCGGCATGAACGAGAGGTGGGTCTGTTTCGGTATCGAGTACAGGTTGTTGCCTGTGTAGAGCATTCGATACATGGCGCCGTTGATTCAAGTGTATTGGCACATGATTTGTGAAGGGATAAAGTCTTTGCACGGGAGGATTGATGCGATACGATCTTATAGAAAGGTTTTCAGGTGGGAAAGAGAATTCTTCGAGTAGGAGGTAACGGAATTGAGCTGTAGTGTGCAGAGGTCAGCACAGGGTGCAATAGCGTTATATATACTATGTACTGACCTTGACACTGCAGCGTCTGCCTGAGGACTGAAAACCAGTTTTGACAGAGCTGCACCTGCTCGAGCTGCAACGCACTGACTGAAGCATCTAAAGCTTTCTCCTTGCCCTTGAACCGCCTAGGCCGAGGCTGAATGAAGTCGAGAGATGGTGGGGGTCTGGCGAGCATGGCTGTTCTAGCACACGAATGGACAGAGACAGACTGAGCTCTTGCCGCACGGCTACAGTGCATAATCAGAATGAGCAGCCCTGTTGCAGGCTCAGAGGGTGGACCAGATGGATTACAAGTCTGAAGGCACAAAAAGTTAGCCGAAGACCTTAAGCTGATGATCCCAGGTGAACGAACCTGAGCGCTTTTTCTGCTTTTCAGAGTCAATTAACGCGTTTCCTGGTCAATATTCGGTGAACGAGGTCAGTTGCATGCCATAGACGTGGAAGGAGGTAGTAATTGAACGCCAGTCAGAAGGAGGATCTGGACCTTGCACCAGCGAAAGCGATTTATGGGCACGTGATGCTCTCGAATATTTTTCACCGCCACCGACTGCCTGGATCGTCTGGAATATCGACCATCATAGAGAAGACAACAGCGACCAACATCTGCGGAGTTGCAGAAGCGATTTGCCTGTGCCTCGTAGTATTCTAATTTATTCTATTCGATATACTCGGTCGAACCACTGAATGCATCCTACTTCACAAGTACCAAATCCAACGCCGATTACTGAAGGAAATCATACCAGCAGCCATGCCAGTGGTCATCTTCTGCTCCAGCTCTAATATCAACCATCGCGCCAACGGTGGTTTGTAGGTTTGGATATAATGGACGCAACCTTGATCACGACCAGCGCATTCGAGTTAGAGCATCCTGAAATCGAGCGCGCCGTCTGCTTCTCCACCTCGGGTCACTTGGGCTCAAGATCTGATGGGGCGTTTTCTCACTAGCGCATCCATCGATGCTCATCGCGAGGCGAATCAGACCGCATCAACCTGGATCTAAGCTAGTTTCCCGTGACCAAGCCTGCTTCTTCCTCGAAGAACCATCTACTAGTTTCCCTCATGCTACCCCTAGGTGTTCCGCGTACTCAGGCAATGGCCTCATCCACGTTCAAACCTCCACCCTTAGATGGGAGTTTGAGCCCATCCGAGATCTACGACTGGATGTTTGCCCATAATAAGGGCCATCCCTTGTTCGTTACGCCTCTACCCAATGCAGAGGGAAACCGTACCATCCTTTGGGAGGATGCGCTGCTTGCGGTTTACAGAGGCGTTAAATATCTACAACAAAGTTTCAAACACAGTGAGAGCACTGAAGCTCCTGTAGTCGCTGTCCTCTCTGCTGGAGGTAAGTTGACTTTAAGCCATTGGCTGCTTCTCCTGTGCTGAAACCCAGATTTATCCAGATACGATCACTTACTTCGCCATGTATATCAGCATAATCAGAGCTGGATATGTTCCCTTTCCTATATCCGTTAGGAACTCTGCAGCCGCGCTGGCTCATCTTCTGCAAACCGCTAACGTTCAGCACGTTCTGGTGGGAGCAGACCCAGGAATGCAAGCACTGTTCAAGGCGTCTCTTAGCCTAGTCGAGACCAATGCTCCTTCGGCGAAGCTCCCAACGACTTCACACATGCCTCAATTTGAAGATCTGTACCAGGGAGAAGTTATTTCACCTGCTGAACTACCTCTCCCGAGGAGACGACCCTCAGACCCTTTTGCGCTGCTACACTCCTCTGGTTTGCACTTTCATCACACCTTTCCCATGAGAGCTATGGCTTACACTTCCTTTCATGCGCTCAGGCTCTACATCATTTCCTAAAGTAGTCTCGCTGTCACAGACTCGCTGGCTAGAGGTTGCTTGGACGCCCTGGTTCGGGGCGCAAGATCTGACAGGGAAAATACTGTGCCTAGGTGGTACTCCCATGTATCATGGTGGGTTTCTGGATAGACAGATTCCATTGCATTATCGTTCCTAACCTGCCTTCAGGTATGGGCGCGATGCAAACAGTTTGGGCAGTGAGTCCATCTGCTTCATCTCAAATCACAGCTCGCCTGAAAGGGAAATCGTGACCCTCCTCGAAGCCGAGTGTAGGACTAGTACTTTCCACCTTCGACCCAAAAGCAGCATCCCAGTTCCCCACCCCGGACTCTGTCTTACAATGCGCCCAGAGGACCAATGCCGACATGATTCTTTGTCCGCCTGTATTTATTGAAGTCAGCTATTCGCACCTGTGTCATCCACTCTTTTAGACTTAACTTGCGCAAACGCAGGCGTGGGCTAAGAATCGAAATACCGTCCAGTGGTTCTCGAGTCGCATGGGACTGGTTAGTTCTTCTTCTCAGCCCATAATGAACGAACGATGTTCCTGATTTGCGAGTGTACGGTAGCTTTATGGCGGTGGTCCTTTAGGCAAATCCGCTGGTGACTACCTTACCTCGGAAGGAGTGACAATTTTCTCGGTTTACGGCTCGTTCGTCTTCTCTGGGTCTCCTTGGTGAGGTAGGCACGAGAGCTGAAGAACCCTCTAGGACTGAAGCTGCGACGATCAGTGCAATTCTCCCTAGTAAGCCCTTGCGCATTTAGAATTTGATAGTAAGATAATCTTAGATATACCTCTGCGAAGGCAAGAACGACAACCACTGGGAATATTTTAAGATCTCAGACCACACGAAGCACGTCATGCTTCCTCGAGGGAATGCCACGTACGAACTCGTCCTCCTAGTACGTACTATCCTTTCTCCACCTTCATGTCTCCTGTTTCGCCTTTCCCCCTGATACCTCCATTTCAGGCAAGCAAGCACGACAACCCATCGGTCCTGAATACTCAAGTCGATGGTGTGGATGGCTACGCGACGTCTGATCTTTTCATCGAACATCCGACGATGAAGAACAGATGGAAAATACTGGGGAGAGTAGATGATCAGATTATGCATGTGAGCTTTTAAACCGACATTGCCACCCTCTTTACTTAACACGTTCATCCATTCACAGAGTACTGGCGAGAAGGTGAAGATTCCTGTTCAAAGCAAATCACCTTCACTCACTCCATAAACCCAGACGAACCCCGGGCCCTTGGAGGGTATACTGAATCAGCACCCCAAGATTCTCTCCTCGATCATGTTCGGACGTGGTCGCTTCCAAGCTGGCGTCCTCATCGACCCACATCCGAGTATCAAGGTCAACTTCAGTGATCTCTCAGAGAAAACGAGTTTCCTGAACGAGATTTGGTGAGAGAGTTTCATGGCGAAGGATTTGCGATTCGGCCTGGCTAACGACGTATATATGATATCAGGCCTACGATAGAGGAGATGAATGCACATGCGCCGCAGCATTCACGAATTTTCAAGGAGGTGCGAGTCAAATGATAGGCCAGCAGTTTCTGTTTGGTTTGTTCACCTAGTTGAGTAGATGGTTATGTTCCCTCAACCCGGCAAACCATTCACGTAAGATCATCTTCCTCTAACATCCACTAACCTTTCTCCCACTCACATACGTATCCCATCTTATAGATACACCATGAAAGCAACGGTATCTTCCCCTTCCCTCCCCATCGGAGTAACGATGTTGAAATTCAACAATAAATAGCCCCGGAAGCAGAACATCCTCGAATCATACACCAACGAGATCGATGCTCTCTACGACCTCGTCGAACAAAGCGCTAACCTCCCTCCTTCGGGTTCACATAAGAAGCTAGATCCGAAAGATCCAATCGGCTTCGTGAGAGAAGTCGTACGCAGCGCTGTTACGGCTCAGATTGGAGATATGGACGATATCTTCAGCCATGGTTGCGATAGGTGAGAAGGTCATTTTGGTGACTTCGTCAGTTGGTTTGCTGATTAATTTTCCTTCGTTCATTTTGGCGATCCGTAGTCTGCAGGCCACCCGAATCCGCAACACCCTTCTCCGTGCCCTCCGGGACTGTGATACCGTCCGGCTGGACACCCGTCAAGCAGCTACACAGAGTGAATTCGTGTACAACCATCCAACCATCCATTCTCTCTCCCTCTTTATCCGGCGATTCTCTGACAATAGTAGTAACGACGTTGCTCATCCACCCAACGAGGCTCTCATCGAATCCAAAGTACAGGTGATGGGGAAGATAGTGGATACGTATTTCGGAGCGCTTTCAGCTAAGATCACGAATCAGGATAAGGGTAAAGAGCAGAAAGCTCGAAAAGTAGCAGAGAGAGAGGTGGTGCTCGTCACTGGAACGACGGGCCAACTCGGTAGTTCTCTGCTCGCTAATCTTCTCAGCGATGAAGGCGTGGCGAAGGTGTATGCTCTGAACAGGCCGAGTGTTTCTGGCGCGAGCCCTTCTGCCGCCGAAAGGCATAGAATGGGATTCATGGAACGGGGTCTGGATTGTACCTTATTAGGTTCGGGTAAGCTTGAATTTCTGGAGGGTGAGTTGGATGAAACAGACCTTGGGTTGGGGGATAAGTATAAGGAGGTATGTATAACCGCATTCCTCTTCATTGCTTGCTTTCTTCTCTGAAAATTTTTACCAGTTACTGAGCTCTGTGACTTCTATCATCCATAACGGTCGGTTCCTCTGACCCATCGACATGAACTCTTATTCACATTTCTCATCCCAAAGCCTGGCCTGTGGACTTCAAGCTCTCGTTGTCCTCATTCAGCAGGAACATCCAAGGCTTGTGCAACCTCATTCAATTCTCAGTATCATCACCCAGCCCAGCACCTCGGTTATTGTTTACCAGTACCGTCGGATTATTCCAGAGTACGTCCTCTTCCAAACATCTATCTTAACACCATATTCTCATCCCCCGAGGATAGACCTATCCACTGTCCCCCTGCCTCTGACACCGCACTTCCCGACGGCAAACGTCTCAGCCGGCAGCGGATACGCAGAATCCAAATGGGTTGCTGAGCAGATTCTCCTCAAGGCTCACAAGGAACTGGCCCACCACGATAGGAAGATTGAGATCAACATTGTGAGGGTGGGGCAGCTGTGTGGCTCGCCAAACGGAATGTGGAAAAGGAGCGAGTGGTTGCCCAGTATTGTGAGGAGTGCGGGTGCGGTGGGGTGTTTGCCTGATGATGATAGGGTGGGTTGTTTGTTTTACTCTTATCCTTTTCGACAGGTATGCTCATGTGGAAGAGTAGATCGTCTCCTGGATCCCGGTGGACCTCGCAGCCCGTGCGATAATCAAACAGTGCTACTCAGCACCCTCAATCACAACAGTCAATGAAGAAATCAAGATTATCCACCTCACACACCCCAGACCTACGTTCTGGCGCCACCTAGTCCATCCTCTCGCCCAACGACTCGGACCAAATATCAGCGTCGTGCCGTTCCCGACGTGGCTCCAGAGGCTCGAGAGGTATTTAGACACTAACTTTAACGGTGCGGATGACGTAGTCCCGGCAGCGAAGCTTCTGGGTCTGTTCCGCGTGTTGGCGGGGAGGACCGGGGAGGCTGGGTATGAGGCCTTTGGGTTTCCGATGGTCCAGGTGGATGCAGAGTTGTTTGAGGAGATGAAGGCTGTGAGGGGGTTGGAGGTCGAGGATGCGTTGAGATGGGTTGAGGGGTGGGGAGTCTAAGCTGTAGGCCAGGATTTATGGGTCAATCTGGTTCGGGTGTATGAAATTGAAAGTATCTACTCGAATGTACACTATGAATTTCTGGGTTTCTAGTTCAGCTGTTTGGTTCGCGGGGCTGCTAACGATAATTGACTGCGATGTAGAGAGCGCACAGAATAGGTTGAAGGCGCCTCGGATGACCCGACGGGTGGCTGTTCCTCTGAAAAATGTTCCGCGGGTGTGAAAAGTAGCCGACGGAACAGTTCAATCGTCACTCGGACTAGGAACGCCATTTGAATTGTGATCCGTTCTACACATAAAACTCAAGGCAACTTTGCAAGCCCGCAGTGCTGTCATCACAGACTTGTACGATTGAGATAACCATGCTGGGAATATTGTACGATTTTCTTCCTGTGGAGAATCTGTGGTCAGTAAATTGTCGCATCAAGAGTGACACCATTTTTCAGAATCTGAAAGAGATTGTTTCTTCCACATCTTGACCCACACGCAGACCTTTTTCAGCTGAATTGGCGTGCAGTGGTACGACTGTGGATCTATTTTTATTTCTTCTCACGACACCCATCTTCCGTGGCCTGCCCTGCCGGAGATATGCGCATACAGAGCCAGGGATATATTGAAATGACTCAGTCTCCCTCATAAGAACCACAGTCGCCGGTCCTTCTCTTTCGCGTTTTCTCCTTTCCTTGGGCTATGAGGAATCCTCTGAAACCCGCGCCTGCGCCTGCAGCGTTCGGACAAGGCAAAATCGTCCCAGAATCGTCCGCCTCGTACGTGTTTGCAATTTGTGGTTGTCCAAGTTGCTGAGCCAATGGGAATACAGGATTTTGTCAAGAGTATTCTTCGAGTGGCTCACTCCCTTCCTCAGGGTCGGTTTCTCTAGACCACTACAGCAGGATGGTCAGCAGGAGGAATCAATCGAGTACAAGTTTATTAGTATAACTGACTGATCTCCCTCTTCAGATTTTTGGGATCTGCCAGAGACAAGGAGAACAGGCCATGTCGCTGATGTCCTCCAGACTGAGTTCTTCAGACGTTGTTCACCAGAGAAACGACCTCGCTTTCTCGACGGCCAATTTGATGACTCCCAGTCTACCGAGACGGTCCAGGAGAAGCCCGATGGTGCTCAGCCCAACAGTTCGTCGTTAGTGGATCATATAGTGACCACTTCTCATTCACGCCACAGAGAAATACGATGAATCTCTCGTCAAAGCGCTATACTTTTCCTTCAAATACCAGATCTGGTACAGCGGATTCATGAAACTCGCCTCTGGTGCCTATAAAACATAGTAATTGTGTTTACCTTCACTAATCTCTGTTTCAATCCAGATACGCTTAAAACCACCACTCCACTAGTCACGAAAGTCTTCCTGAACTGGCTCGTTTCGTCCTATGTCTATCACCGCCTTACAGACGCCGAGAAAGAACAGGCTGCTAGCCAAGGCTTGAAGGCTCCTCAAGGTATTGGATATGGTATCGGCATCGCGTTTGCTCTCTTTGCCATGCAAGGTTTGCCTTTTCATTCACCTTAGACGATTGCCAGACTGATAATATTTCGTTCTGAATAGAGGTTGCGAGTTTGGTAAGTTCTCTGTGGCCTCTTGAAAGAATGCATCCTGAATTTAGCTCACAGATGACGAACCACTACATGCTCGGCAAGTCCCACATCCACCTATTCACCCTCTAATAATCTGACAATTCCTTGTAACCTCACAGTCGCTATGACCACTGGCATCTATGTCCGAACCGCTGTGAGCCTCCACTATCAATCCCCAGCCCTACCATACCAGTCCACCATATCAGGCTGACTAACACGGGATGATTCCAGCTCATTGGCAACATCTTCCGTAAATCTCTCCGCCTTACAGGTCGTGCGCGGTTAGATCATAGCAGTGGGCATATTACTACTATGATTTCCACGGATGCTAGTCGACTGGATAGGTTCACTACGCTTGGACATACGTAAGTCGTTTCATTGGATATGTGAGTTTGTTTCTTAGAAGGTGACTGTTGGATTGTAGGGTTTGGGTTGCGCCTATACAGGTAATCGCCGCATTTGCCTCCTCTATGATACGGCTTCTCACCGTCTCGTTCAGCTCGCCATAGGCATCGGACTCCTCATAGGAAACGTACGACTCTCACTTCTACGCTTCATCATAGACACTCATCGTTTCTTCTATAGCTTGGTTATTCCGCTCTCGTAGGACTAGGCGTAAGTCCCCAACAATACCGTACCGTATCGCGCATGTCCTTCAGGCTTTGAAGGCTAACTGCATGCATGGTTGTTTTAGGTCTTGATATTGGGATTCCCCCTGCAGATGATCATCGTGCGGATCATGTACAAACAACGTATCAAGGGCGTGAAGATTACCGACGCAAGAGTTCGACTCGCTACAGAGGTACAACATTCTCCTATCCTTTGCTGAATCCTTTTTGTCACCGCTAAACCTTCCATCACGATGTACAGGTTCTACAAGGCATCCGTCTCATCAAGTGCTATGCCTGGGAAGACTTCTACATCCACCAGACGTCGCTCTTACGAGGTAGAGAAATCAAAACCGTCAAGAAACTCTCTGTGGCAAGGGCGTTTCTCATCTCGCTCGTGACGCTCACCCCTGTGTTGGCTTCGATTCTGAGCTTCGTGAGTTGGCGGTCTGCTGTTTGTTTCTGCGTTCGATAGACTGTTTGTCTGATGGTTGGTTGGTGATTGTTTGAAAGGTTACTTATGCTTTGAGTGGACATGACCTGAACATTGCCATCATATTCACCTCTCTTCAGCTCTTCAATGTATGCCCCCTCCCCTCGTTCTCTCCCCTCTTTCTATTCTTTCCTAACCCACATTCAACAGGTAATCAGAGCTCCGCTCCTCTTCTTCCCCCTCGTCTTCGCAGGTCTCTCAGACGCACTCGTCGCCCTCGGCCGCATCGGCAAGTTCTTACGCGCTGAAGAACTAGCAGAGGCCTATCTGATCAAAGAGGAAGCCAAAGAAGGTTTGCTCGTCGATGGGGATTTCACGTGGGAGGTTGTGAAGGGGGTGCAGAGCGGGGGTAAGTTCGATACGAGTACGAAACCTGCCAATGGCGGGAAGGAGGTTAAGGGAAAGGATACCGATGAGGTGTTACCTACTACCCGGAAGCAAGGCGAATCTGATGTGGAAGAGAAGGAGGAAGGTAAACCTTTTGAGCTCAGGGACCTTCGACTTCATGTCCCTAGAGGTTCCTTCGTCGCTATCGTAGGCAAGGTTGGCTCAGGCAAGGTTAGTCAATCCTCTTTTTGGATAGTGGCAGTCGATCGACGTACAATCTCTTACCTTCTTATGAACAGAGTTCGATCCTCCAAGCGATCATAGGCGAGATGAGGAGGTCTCGCGGTTCGGTACATTCTGTTTTTCATCTCGAGGGATATCTGATGATCAGACTGGAGCTGACTTTGCTCCTTCGTTCGAATAGGTCGTTTTCGGTGGGAACGTATCTTATGTCCCCCAGATTCCTTGGATCAAGAACGCTACCTTGCGACAGAACGTAACCTTCGGTTTACCGGACGATGACCAACGGTGCGTTGTTAAGTCCAGTGTCCCCTGAGTCGTGATCCAATTTTCCTGAGCTCATGGGATTGTCCGTATCATGTAGGTTCCAGCAGGTGGTAGAGGCATGCTGTCTGGAACATGATATTGATATGTTGCCTCAGCATGAAAATACTGAGATTGGAGAGAAGGGTATTAATCTATCAGGTGGACAAAAGGTACAGTCACAGTCCCCCTGAACATCTGCGTTATGCTGCCTCACACCTCATCTCTATCAGGCCCGTGTATCAATCGCCCGCGCGGCCTACTCCGAAGCGGACATCGTCCTGCTCGACGACTCACTGAGCGCAGTAGATGCTTACGTTGGTCGAAAGATCCTCGATAACTGTATCCTCTCTGGTCCCCTGTCCACCCGCACACGGATTCTAGTAACCCATGCGCTTCATGTGCTGGATAAGGCAGATTATGTGTATGTGGTGGATGCCGGTAAGATAGTGGAGGAGGGGACGTATACGGTTCGTGTGGTTCCTTCCTCTTTGGAGGGAAAGGAGGTTCTGATGGAGTGTTGGTTCTAGGCTCTTGCGTCTGAGAAAGACTCGGTTCTCTACAAACTCCTTGAGGAATACGGCAGTCTCGAAGAATCTATCAAAGACGACAAAATCCCAGAGCAAGCAGCTGACCAGGAGAAAGTACCAGACGATATCAGTACTGTTGTAGACGCCAAGAAAAACAGCGTGGCGTTGATGCAGACTGAAGAGCGTAACGTAGGGGCTGTTACTTGGTCGACTTATCGTGGATATCTCAAGTTCGCGGGTGGCATCTTCTGGGCACCGGTTATTGTGGGGTTGTTGGTCGCTACTCAGGCGGCTTCAGGTGTGTATGATTCCTCTATACCCATCCATCGTGGTGATGTTTCTTGATGTGAATTGGGGACTGATGTGACTTCCCTGATTAGTGAGCAATAACTTGTTCTTGGGATTCTGGACCGGATCGAGCACTGGGGCCGGTATACACGGCTTTACGCAGGGTGATTATATGGCAGTGTATGCTGCCCTGGGTGTCGCTCAGGCGCTTTTGTCATTCGTGTTGACCATATGTTTCTCGTGAGTTTCTCCTTCAATTATCAACGTAAAGGATACATAAACTAACACACATTGGGCTCAGGTTTATGTGTTTGAGAGCCAGTCTTTCTCTCTTTCGAGCTGCTATGGCTGGTGTTCTCAATTCGCCGGTGTCGATGTTTGATACTACGCCTATAGGTTCTTAGAACTTCAGTCTTTTCATGCTTTGAAGCTTGGTTAATCGTGGTTATAGGTCGTATCCTCTCAAGGTTCTCCAAGGATCAGGATACTTTGGATACAGACCTAGTCAACATATCTTACCAGGTACCGCCCTTCCCTTCCCTTTCATTCTGAAACCATCATGATCTAATTTCACATGCGCTTCTAGTTCTTGATGACCTTTTCAACTGTACTCGGGACGGTCTTCCTAGTATTCTACACCTTCCCTCTGTTGGGCATCCTCTTTGCGCCTTTGACAGTCCTGTATTACGTAGTCTTTACGTTCTATCGGAGGTCATCTGTAGAGTCGAAGAGGCTGGATTCAGTGTTACGTTCGAAACTTTATGCTTCTTTCTCAGGTGCGGCCGGTTACCTTCGCATAGTTTTGATCAGAAGATACTGACTTTTATTTATCGTAGAAACGTTCACTGGTTTATCTACAATCCGTGCTTATGGTATCCAGGTCGGTACCCTCAACATGTTCTCTACGAAAAATGTACTGACAACCTCATTCTCCCAGGAAGAAGCGGTAAAATCCGCTGAAGAAGGCCTCGATTGGCAGAACAAGGCCTATTACATGACCGCGGCCATACAGCGTTGGTTAGCCGTCCGCCTTGACGTTTTTGGCAACGTCCTGATCTTGGGTATATCGCTCTTCGCCGCTGGTTTGAGATACTCTGTCAGTCCGTCAAAAGTCGGAGTCGTTTTGACCTATGCGCTTTCGAGTGAGTTTTGCATGCTGTCTTTCAATGTGCTACATATCTCATTCGCTCTTCTAGTCACTCAGATCTTCTGTATGGACCATATCTTCTTTGTCCATAAAAGTGGACGGCGCTTGAAGTTGAGCTGACCTCTACTCTTGCAGCTGATATGGTATCCCAATTTGCTCAAAACGAGCAAAACATGAACGCCGTAGAACGTGTACTCGAATACACCGATCTGCAGCCAGAAGGGGAGAAACGTACCAAAAACGATCCACCCGAGAATTGGCCCCAGAGCGGAGAGATCAGATTCAAGGACGTTGATTTGGCGTATAGACCAGGTTTGCCACTCGTGTTGAAGAACGTGAACTTTGAGGTCAGGAAGGGAGAGAAGGTCAGTTTTTTCTTGTTGCAACACGTGTATTAATTTGGAGGTGACTGATAAAAGATCTAGGTTGGTATTATTGGTAGAACTGGTGCTGGTACGCCTATCGCTTGTTCATGTAGAGTATTGACATGCTTACACAGTCGACAGGCAAAAGCTCTCTATTACAAGCTCTGTTCCGGTATGGCCTTTGCTCTATGTCCCAACATTGAGGACCCCGATACTGACATTTTATCCTAGCACTGTCAAGTTATCATCAGGGAGCATCCTGATAGACGATGTCGATATCGGAACCATTGGTCTAAGCACTTTGAGGAGCCGTCTAGCCCTAGTCCCTCAAGATAGTACCCTCTTTCTCGGTACCCTACGTGAAAACCTGTCCGTGTCTCATCTCACCCTCTTCTTTTTCGTTTGCATTTAACCGGCGGAAAAACCACAGTGACCCATTGAATCAAAGCACAGACGCCGAACTCATCTCGGTTCTTCAGAGAGTATGGCTCACTCCTACTACTGGGGATATAGACCCCGCAGTCGAAGCCAAGTTCGGTCTGAACGCGACTGTGAGCGATGAAGGTAGGCCTTATTTGCGCTGGTTTCTGGGGGAAAGGGAGCTTACTCCACAATGATGTCGACTATTAGGGTCGAATTACAGTGCTGGTGAAAAGCAGCTATTGGCGTTGGCGAGAGCCCTCATCAAGAATAGCCGAGTTATTGTCCTGGTATGTGAACCTCGTCGGTTGCCAGCCCTATCCTGAGGATTTTTCTCTTCAGGACGAAGCCACCAGCAGTATAGACGTCGAAACGGACGCAAAACTACAGCAGACTATCAGAAAAGAGTTCACCGACGTGACGCTGCTCTGTATTGCCCATCGCCTGAACACAATCGGTAAGGCTTTTCTACAGTCTACTGAGTCCACTTGATACTCAGTATACATTTCCAGCTTACTACGACAGAGTGCTCGTCATGGACGGCGGCAAAGTTGCTGAGTTTGATACAGTTCTCAACCTTTTCGACAAGAGCGACTCCATCTTCCGTTCTCTCTGTGACGAAGCGAATCTATCTCGGGCTGATATTCTGAAGATCAGAGCCCAAAACGACAGTCCCGAGGTATAGATCAGGAGTTCAAGGTCGTTGTTCTTAAGTTTTTAAGGATCTATACATTTATCACGGTTCTTCATCTCATATCTGTCCTCTCACTCACCATTCACCCGCAATATCCATACTTAGAAACCCTCCTCTCCTACCCACCTCGGCTCAGTCTTAGTTCTCACCCCTCATTATCACTCTTCCCACCCAATACCCCGATAGCTTATATCTACCCTAATTAGACCCGCCCCTTCTCGCTCTCATGTCCTCATATCGTTGTGCTTTGTTGCTTTCGAGATTCAATACTCTTTTAGACTGAATTGAATGGGATATACCGACCCCTCCCTTCACCCAGCCAAAAGATTGCTGCCCATTACAGATCTGACTGCTATACAGAAAGCTCGGGCGCCGCAACGGGGCAAGGCTCAGTCGTCAATAGTCGATTACAGAAATCATTCCATTCTATGATGAGTGAGGGTGGGTCTACAGATTCTACGAAAATACTAGACATGACGGTCATCAAGGTATAGGAGCGAGACACTTTACAAGTTGAGAAAGTCTACTGGATTAGGTTCTGACGGTTGTAAGCTTTCAGCTGTACTCTGTAGCATAAAGGTAAGGAAAGGATACGCTTGTGGCTTCTTAGTCATCTTTCTCGTGAAAGCTTAAAATATTGTAGAACTGACGTAGCTCACGAATACGTCTTTTCAGCGCTTCTTCTGCCCTCCACCACATATCCTTTCCTCCCACCGTTGACGCGATCCAATCGCTCGAGACGAGATCAGGCTCGAACAACAGAGGTATGAAGCGGACTTCTTCAAAGGCACCGAAACCTTCCACGATCCCGCTCTCCACGTCCTTCTGATTTCGCACGATGAAAGCTACCACGGAGACGGTTTGGCGTTCGCAAAGCGCAGTGAGTAGAGGTAGGTGCTGCTCGCCGCGCTCTTCGAAGTCAAGAGCTAGATGAGTCAGGTTGGGGACCAGGTCGAGCACAGCGACGTGCGGCCAGACGCTGAGAACGTCAAGGTGTGTGATATGGTTCATCACCGGGGCAAGTTTCTGAGCCTGCTCGGGTGTTGGTGCTGGGCGTGGGAGCTCTATGGACAATCGGCGGAGACGCGGGGAGTGGAGCACAGAGACGATGGTGTCCCACGTATAGACCGAACCTCCATAAGCCAGGTTCTCGATATTTACGCAAGTTTCTAGGACAGTGGTAGCTTGTTCTTCCTCAAAGCGAGTAGCCGGGGTTAGGCAAAGGTGGGTGACGTTTGAAGAGAAGAATTCCGGAGGTCTGGAATTGAAGACATTGAGGAATCTGTTTAAACTTGATGCTCCAGGTCGTTTGTGGTGAGTTTCCGAGTCTAAGAGAGTGATCACTGTATAAACGATCGGTTCTACCCTGTAGAACATTGATAAGCAATTTTGTACCATTAGTATTCGTTGAGCACGTACCAAATCCTGACTCGCCGGGCGACAAGTAATAGTTCATGGGCGGTTTTACGGTCCCGCCAAGCAGCACATTCAAAGATGGGTCGCTCAATTTCGACAGGAAGCAAAGAGGTAGCGTCGTCCGACATCTTTGCTTAAACTCTCTTAATCTAGAGTCAACCGAAGTTAGCTGCACGATTCTACCTATACAACGTCCAAGTAGAGTAGCTCACCTTACTCAAGTACCTGAGGGTTATAGAAGGAGCGCTCGTAGCCCTCATTGCCCCAGTTTATAAGTGAGGTCCAGACCAGTGATCATGGTTACGAGTAAGAGAGGCATCTGTCACAGGCCGGGGCCGTCAGTACTTTTTTTGGCCCAAAGGCATTAACCGTGAGATCAGTGAGAGCCTAGTCCTTCCACCCGTCGGTTTCAGCGCTGTGGGCTGTGAGCATGTGTCAAAACACCCGCGAGCAGCCTTGGATCTACAGATGATGATGGTGGATTATAAAGGTTGAGAGGGCAACCCAGCTGATCATTCCTGCTCAATCTAGACTGGGCTGGATGCTTGGAGCATCGTTTGCGAATCGGGAGACTTATAAAACGCTTTCGTCGCAACTGGATTGAGATGCTAACTGCTAGCTACGGACTTAGTGGCATAGTCGCCTAACCGCCTCGGCATAACGTTCTCTTGTACCGTCCACGACGGCATCGTCGATCTCCCATCCTTGGCCTCCTTTTCCTTCCGGTCCAGATTCTAATCCTTTCTTGAATCCTACGCTTCTCAGCCAGTCGCGAAGATATTGCTTATCGAAACTAGGCTGCGTTTGACCTGGCGCATAGGAGTCGAGTGGCCAATAACGTGAAGAGTCCATCGTGAGGACCTCGTCGATGAGGATGAGTTCTTCCTTGCCTGGGCTGGAAGTAGAGGGGACGAGACCGAACTCGAATTTGGTGTCGGCTAGGATGAGACCACGTTCTAGAGCGTACTCTGCCGCGACGGAGTACAGTTGCAGAGACACGGATGATATTTGATCTGCGAGTCCCTGCCCGATGAGCTCCGCCGCTAGCCAAGAGTTCCGTTGTTAGTATCGGATGCCCGACAATGGAGGTCTAAGGGGTAGATATACCTTGTTGCTGCGATATGTTCTGATCATGCTGGCCTTGCTCGGCTTTGGTAGAGGGCGTAAAGAGTGGTTTGGGTAGCTTTTCGCACTCTTGTAAGCCCTCCGGAAGTTTCATACCATGGGCTGTACCTGTCTTGCGGTACTCCTCCCATGCTGAGCCTAGAAACGTGCAGATAAGTTACGGATAAAATAAGCGTAATACTCTACACTCACCGGTTATGTATCCCCTCACAATGGCCTCAATAGGCACAACCTTTGCTTTGCGCACTAGCATAGCTCGACCCTGTAGATGACTTCCATACTGCTTCACCTCTTCCGGCATTTCATCGACTTCAGCTGTGATGAAGTGATTTGGTACAATATGTGCCAACTTCGAGAACCAGAATAGGGATATTTCAGTCAAGAGCTTCCCCTTGTCTGGTATGCCCTACATAGGCCAGTAGGAGTTAAGGCGAAGTGTTCGGATGGTGGAAAAATGTAGTGCAGACATTTTTGAGGATAACGTCGTAGGCTGAGATTCTATCCGTCGCAACAAAGAGTATTTTATCGCTTGAGGAAGTCTCGTAGACGTCGCGAACCTTGCCTCTGCCTAGTAACTTGAGAGTTGGAAGGTCTGTAGTGGTGAAAGCCATGATAAGTTGATGTCGATGGTGGGAACTTGACCAGTGCTATCGTTGATCTTGAAGAGGTCAGGTTGATGGGTGGATAATCTACAGCATCAGCTCTTCCACGTGTCGGCTATCAATCTGCTTCCAACCACCACCGACCCATCCACTTCATATGTTTTCCACAGAATCCGTTTGTCCTGGCGCGGATGTGGCCTCACTGGAGTCATTCTGCAACCACCATGGACAACTAATGTCCAGACGCGCTCGCAGTGGCTAACCTTGGCCCCATTCACAATGGATTTTTGCAAATTCACTAGTCGCCACTCGGACTGCCGAACAATGACGATGTCCGAAAGTTCAGATCAGCAGGACAACCACCTCAAAGGTTTTCTAGAAGTGCTATTACTTCCTTGCCCTTTGTTTGAGTTGCATAAAGAGGACTCCTCGTCAGCCATCTTCTCTTACTTCCCACCACTATTTTCTACCAAACTATCCCGAAACTCTTTCACAATGCTCGGCTTCTCTTCCCCAAGCTGGATGTTTGACGTCTCAAACCGTTGGTCAATAGACCGATCTCAGCCATCAGCCCGCCCATCGATATCGGGCTCTTCAGCTCCCTCTCATCATCGTAAACAGCAGAGCTATAACACGCGCCATACGAGAAGTAACGCGCACCTCGCTGAAGATCCATCGAACCTCCCAGACAAGGTAGATAATATCTGTCTCAATGTCCTGATCGAAACGAACATTGAGACTAACGCATTGCAGGCTCCGTCCCTTCTCAATCATCCAAACGATCGTGTCTCCCCTGAGCTGAGACAGTCGTCGATTTCCTTCGATAAACCCCAATCCTTGTCTTCAGCTGGTTTGAAGACACATGCACTTGAAGAGGGTCCCATCTTCTCTTCAACCACTAACCTGGTCATTGACCTGACCGACGACGACGGGCTCATGTCAACGTCACAAGAAGATCCTGTGCAGACTGTAGTACGTTAATCTAGCATGCACATGTGCTTAATCAATGCAATTTATTATACCTCCTACAACTAGTCCGAGGAACCTGCGGCGGCTATACCTCTATACCCTCTCGATATCTCGCCGTCCCTCTCACAATATGTATGCCTAGCCAATCACTCTTCCCATATAATCCCTTCACTAACAGTCTGGATGAATAGGACATTCCCCTGTTCTCTCATGCACCCATTTTCATCCAATCTTCTCAACCCGATCTCATCCCTCACATGATTATATCGCCTGCTCAGGATACCCTCGAGTCAATGAACGCTGTCATTTCCAACCGTCTCCACTATCCTCAGTCATCCCACTATCTGACTGTACCAACACACACACCATACGCCTTGCCTCCTCCAGTCTGGTGTCACTGTGGTTGCAGTGAGATGTGGATGATGACGCAGCATGATCAGCGAGAGTTCTCCCTAGCAGACCTATACGATACCCTCTCTTCCTATCCAGAAGAGTATGCCCCATGCGAAACTTGGGTATGAATATAATTTCCAGCTAGACTCCCTTGCTTGTGCTGATCATTCCTTAGGACTGCGAAACCGAGTCCATACAGAACTTAGCTCCCGAAATACGGAGTCCCGAGCAGGTAGGTTCCTGTGCTACATACCCAGCATCTTCAGTTCATTCCACTCATGCTGCTCACTCTAGTTATTCGTGCCAACAATGTACCAACCTTATTTTGTGCCTTTTGCTTCAAGCCTCATCCACGAATCCATGTATCCCCTGTACGCTCCACACATCGTTTTGACGGGCCCTGACTCTCCCTCGATCTGGACGGATGATTATGACAGCCCTCAGGATCCTGAGTGTTTAACGGTACCACCTCGCTCATGGATCGCACCGCATCAGCCAAGCTATAGCTCTTCATATCACTCCGAGTACATGGACGATCACTACGAGCACCTCGAAGCGGATCACGAAGAACCGGGAGATCTCGAACTCGACTCACCGTTAGACGACGCGTCGGACGACAGTGAAGGTTTCTTACCATCTACACCCGAATCACTTTCTTGTCGGACTACCCCTCTCCCTTGTGTTGTACAACATGGGTGGGATAAGCAATTCTATATCGACGAGGACGACGATGAGCTTCCACCGCTGGACGCTGAGTGGTGCAGCAAAGCAGGGATCGTATCGTGATATGGGGATCGAAAGTGTTTGGGCTGGACCCACTAGTTGGGACTGAGACGTCTCGATTGTTGCCGGATCGATCATATACACTCTTACTTTACAGCGGACCTAATTACCATTTACAGTACTTTACTTCCATTATTTCATTGGATATTACCAGTTGTCAGGCACATCCTTGTGAACTTTGTAAGCTGCAGTTTCTTCTCCGCCTTGTACCAAGCATGCATACATAGCGCAAAGAGGCATACTGTATGTGTTCCGATATCCACTGCGTTAAAGCGTATCCATGTACCACCAAATAGCCCTGGTCGAGAAAGAGTGATAGCAGAGGAGAGAGTATCGTCGGTACAGCTCGGTGCTGTCAATACATTGAATTCGAATCCAGTAACTACGATAAACCGGTGTACATCGACATTAAGCAGCGTGTCGATATACACGAGGGGCCTCAGGGCAAAAGTACAGATACAGTAGAGTGTTAAAAGGATAAAAACCAATCTTATGTTACGCGAAGAAACTGTGAATAAAGATAAAGCCCAAAGTGTGTTAGTGTTGAAGTAAAGATGGGTCAGTGAGTCGTAAATATGAGGAGGAGAGGCGCAGTGGGGATGAAAGAAGGAGAACGGGAATGAAATCGAGAACCCCCGACGTAAAATGCTGGGGGAATAGACTGAGTAAATTCGGAGAGGGCCGTGAGAAAAGAGGTCCGTGAAAGAGACCATAACCGGCGGCATCCATCTAAATGGAGAGAGAGGCCGTTCGTGTGTGTGGACGCGGCTGGAGTAGATAACCGGATAAATGAAGGTAAAACCGGCGTGGTACATGTCCAGAGGGTTATCCCACGTAGATAGCGAAGGGGGTGAGATAAGGCGGGTTAGATATCCGAAGAACTTGACCAACGCAACTAAAGTTGCGTTGAATGGCGAAGTAAAATGAAAGAGCGAGGACTCTTTCCGTGACGTTCCACGGAAGGGGATGAGGGGAAACCCCCAGCGTCGAAAGACCCTATCGTAAGGCTGAGTGGAGAGGGTAACAAAATCAGCGTTGCAAAGACTGATTCAACCCCCTTTGCTTGAATGTGACCTCGTGAGCTAGGATAGGAAAGTCTGTGGGAGAGTGGAGCATAGGGATGTATGACCTTCGATATTTTTTGCGTGGAAAGAGCAAGTTGCCGTGATATTTTCATATACGGATGACGAGAGTTAAGCGATCCATGGACGAGGTTGGCCATCTGGATAGCGATGGTTAGAAGCACCATTGGTCTCAAGGATACTAACAGTTTTTCAACAATGATCGGGCGTAGCGAACGCTCCTCTTATCGACCTGATATTCAATTAAACAGAGTAAGTCAACTTTCAAAGAGAGACCTGCAGGACTGACCAGGATATTCGCCGTCTTAAGGGTGCAGCTGTACATGTGGTTGATGTTGTTCTCCCCAAGAACGCGAGAGAATTTGTTGATGAGACCATGTTTCTCTGTAAATATCCAGTCAGAGTGTGGACAAGTTGACCACAGAAGGGCGCAGCATACCGAGCCCGAACATGGAGAGATCGATTTGCAGACACCGAAGGGTCGAGGCGTCGAACGAATCATCTCCTTCATCAGCGATGGTTCTGAGACTGTTGATATTCTCACGGTGCCCATCTTGTTCTCCCTCGGATATGTCGTCGTCTTCCTGCAAGTCATCGTCGTCATCTAGAAACACCACCTTCTCAAGCTGCCCACTACACATGATCACATGCCTCTCATGAGGTGGGAATAGTGCAGCGAGTAATCGCACGTTTGTTGTCAGCGAGCAACCCTCCATGGTCCTAGTGAAACTGAAGAATGGGACCTTGTACTTGGGCTCTAGGCTCCCTTGGGTACCATCTCCCAAATCGGTAGATATTCTGAGAGACGATCGAGTGGTAGACGACGAAACGACGGGAACCACGATGGGAGACATGGGGAACACGACGTTGAGAAAGTGTTTGGAGGGCGATGTAGAAGGTAATTTGGCTGACGAGACGACGTCTGTCTGGGATCGAGATGATAGGGAAGCGGAAGTGTAGACAGATGAAGTTGATTTGTCGGTTTGAGGAGAGTCTGAAAAATACCCCTCCTCGTCGATATCGCTGGAGTCAGAGGAATTGCTGCCATCTGCATCCAACTCTTCTACTGCTGTGGACCTGTGATTGACTGGAGAGCCTGAGGGCCCACTTCGGCGAGGTTGTTGTTGACTACGTTGGCCGGAGCTTTCAGGAGCAAGGATAAGGTCAGGATAGGCTAATAGCTTGATGACCTTTAGCCCCCAACTATCGATATTATCGACTAGGCCGACGCAGACCAAATCCGAGGATAGTACTCGGATTTGCCCTACCGATGCCGGGGAGTGCGATTTGCCGCGAGGCTCACTAGAAGTCGCACCAGAGTCATTTGTACTGTTCTCTGCAGGGGGAGCATCATCGCAGACTGTTTGAGTGGGAAAGTACCCTATCTCATTAGGGGATTGAGGAACCGATGCAGCGGGTGTGAAGAGGAGGCTGGAATCGGCAGTATACATGGAAAATCCTGCGGAGGTCAAAATACTGATCACTTCTTGGAGTCGCCATTCTTTGACCTGTGAATGATGGGCGTTACAACGCAGGCGATCGAACCGAATAGAGGGACAGATATGCTCACGAAGATGTAGTCCGACATGTAGGAAGACTGGTAGAGAATAGATATCCCAGCGGCTGAGAGAGGCGCGGAAACAGAGTGCACTCTGGCGCCTGAATTGTCTACACTTGCCTCCATGAGCACCCAGCGCCAGCTTTGGGACTAGGATAGTTGGACGAACCTGTGCAATCGCTGTGCGAATCGACCTGGATTACACTCCATTTCTCGTACGAGATTTCCACAGGATCGAGTGGTAAAGAGTTGTTCCTGAGGGTTTTCCTACGGTCTAGGCCATATCTACTGCTCGAAGACGAGGCAGAGCCCTGTCTAGACCTTTGTCTCTGTCTATCCCTCCTCGCGATGGGCTCGAAATCTTCGATGAGGCTTGCACTGTCGCCAAAGATACATATCTCGAGCTCGTTACATGTGATATTGAGGAAAGAGGTGTTCGCCTGGAGGATCTGTTTGATGATGGGGTGGGAGAGCTGCTCTAGCCGTGTGCGTGGTATGTGTACAAGGGAGAGGGAAGTCGGTATAAGGGAAATGGTAAATGACATGGTCTGGCGAGGAGGGGCTAAAGGCCTGCGGTTTTTATGCAGAGCTCAAGGGCTCCTAAAAGCCTTCCGACTCAAGGCACAACGATGATTCCGCACGGTGATCAGATTTCGAGAAAAGATCAGATTCAATCCAGATCCAATTCATTGATTCCATCATATTACACTGACGTCTTTCGGTGTCTCTATCCCTTCAATTTTTCTCACCAAGAATCTCCTCCATAGCTTCCTTCACACCACACGATACCTGCTTCCCCCCAAATGAGTCGAGGAGAGCAGCAGATTCAGATCTAAACCGCGGATCCGCCAGTAACACTTTTCTCTCGACCACGTAAACGCAGGTCGGTAATTGATTAGAATTGGGCGGGACTCCGTTCGGATTGTTTCGGGCGACTGGACTTTGCTCTGGCTGGGTGACTATTGGCCACCGTCATACAGTCAGAGTCGAGTCAGACCTCGATTCGCCCCTCAGCACTTTTTCTGGTACGTAAAAATCCACAAGCGCTCTTCGGTAGTATCAGTCTGTTGGCTATCGTGGGCTTTGCGAATGCCAGTAGGATTCAAGAACCCGAAGTTTAGCTCACCTTTCGGTGGCAAGACGAATCAAGACCAACTGCTTTGAGCCATCTATCGTGGCTGTATCGCTAGAATATGCTTGCTATAATTGGTGGCGGATAAGCGATTCCTCACAGATGCTTCGCTCGGGGTTTTCCAAGCTATGGATACTCCGCCTCGCATGGGCAGTAGGTTTGCGAGTCAATCTCAGCCTATCCCCAGCCACTCTACGCGGCCATAGATATCCAATATTACTCCGGAGCTCCCAGTTCTCCGAGTAGAATAGGACAGGCAACCCCTTTAATGGGAACTATTTCTTTCTGATCGAGAGTGGCGAACGTGGACTCCTTGGGCAAGCCGAACATTTGGAACGTTTGTCCAGCACATTCGAAGAGTACTCCACCTACACCAACCTGGAGTCTGAGGGCAGACTAGCAGAAGATGCTCTCACAGAATTCTCCCTGTGAGAAGATGAATGCATTTCGTGAACTATAGCTGCAGCCAGGAGACAAAGAACTCCAGCCTGTTTCTGATCTGTGTGAGCCCGCGTTAGGGCGCTCGCTTTCTTGCACACTTCCTGCAATTTTGGAAGGACTCGTGGCCTGGGACGACATGTCAGGAATATAAACAACGGTTTATTATTCAATGTCCCTCGCACGATGAGGATACGGGCAACAGGCGAGCAAAGGGAGGTCGGATACGCGGTGTGATGCAGCTCCTGAGTGTAGTTCTGGGGAGCTTAGATGTATAGGATACACCTGGGTAAGCTGTTGAAGAAGCTCCTCGGGTGGGAGGTTTAGTGCAACCCCATTTGCGGTACGAAAAAGTACCTCCAGTGCGCTGGGCCACAACGGGGTAGACACCAGTCTGACTGGGAGTATACCAATGACTACCATCCGAGCAATCGCGGGCTACTATGGGAATGTGACCTACGAATAAGTTCGCGATACCTGGAGCTTCGACGAGTAGCATTGAAGGCTCGTCTCCCGACTGAACTGGATACCGTAAGCTAGGTAACTCAGCGCGCGATACATTAACCTTCGATCGAAACAGGACAATCCGGACAACGGACCCTGTCATGCATCCGTCGCTCTGTACTGCCCGCGCTTCAGTTCTATCGGCGCTGCATCGAAGCTGCCCAGTTCCACATGCAGGACTCTTGCCCTACCGGTATCGCTAAGAAGTTGTACTGATCAGCAAACTGTATGATTTTGCAAGGGTAAACTTTGCGCACACGCATTGCTCACCTCGCACTCAGGAAAATCTTCATGTGTCGTAGTTTGTGAAGGACGTGTTGGTCGGAGCGCCCCCGGATATATGCTTCCTATACCCAAAGCAATATAAGCGATAGCTCGGTTGTTGAGATATAAGGCGGTCTATAGCTCGTACCAGAAAATGTAAGCTCGAAGGACTTCATTCATAGACACGGCATCATCGTTGCATTGGTGAAATATTCGACAATTTGGGCTTGTCCAAGCATCTTCAGAGGTTGAGAAGGTAAGGGGAAAAATGCAGGTCGACTAGAGCCTGCTTCGTATATGTTGGTTGCTGACCTGTGGAGCCGCACTGCTGTAAGGGGGGACCAGAGGCTGATGTTGGTGTAGCGCCAATGAGGATGAAGAAAGTATTCAGAGGAGGGAAGTATCACTCGCTCGAGGATTCCTTGTGGCAATGGTCCCGGAGCTGATGATAAGCCCTGCCTCACAACAGGAGAATAGAGGTAACTCGCTTTGAGTCGAGTGCTCTCGGAATGTTCTGCCTCGAGGATGTTACAAGGCTTTATGGAGCATAACCAGGGAGAACATCCTCGTCTACGACTGACAATCCAGAGACATGCGTGGTCGGGTCAGCCCTCGACATCTCTGAATACAATAGGGTGGTACTCCCTGGCTCCCCGTGTCTAGAATACTCGGGAGCCACGAAACCCAGAGGGTCTTCTTCTCTCTGTCTAGTGACTGATAAGCTGCCGCGACTACTCGTACCCCGGTGTCCTGGGTTTTGGATTAAGCTGGTATTTAACATGTCCCAGTCGACAGGCTGGAAGGTGGCAGAGGGTCGTGTGGGCAGGGTTGCGTCACGATTGTTGACTCCTTGTGTAGAAAGATGTTCTCGATATTTAGAGCTCCGTCGAACGGCATTGAACGCGTCTTTTCCAGCACCGGTAGTCACTGCAGCAGGAATCATTATATGAGTGAAGTTAAGACCGGTTTCCTTTGAAGTGCGCTAGACGAGAGGAAATGGGCACGAACCCGAACTTGAGTTCAAACTCTGGCACTGGCCAGCCCTGACCTCAGCTGTGGTGGTTTTGAAACTCTGTTTGCCAACCTGCAGTATGCAATCCCTTCCTCTGCGATGTATGATCAATTAAAGGACGACAGAACGACTGGTATCTCGGCTGCTGGAATGAGATACTCACGTTGCTCGTAAGTACATAGTGAGGTAATGAAGCTTCAGAAGAACGCGCTGATTAGATGAGCCTCGTATTATTTTCCTGAGGTATCGCAAGGTCATAGAGCCAAGGAGATGGGTGAGCAACAAACGAAGAGGAACGTTGCGCATCCTTACCAGGATATGTAAGCCCGTAAGACCTCGTCAATGGCTACTGGATCGTCGTTGCATTGGTCAAAATACTTGACAATTTCTGCCTGGCCCAGCATTTTACAGCCTCTTTGTGTTGTCCGGTTCAGAAGAGTAGAAAGCAAAAAGTCAGAGATCCAAGCCGACTTGATCACCACCGTTGGAAATGTGGGGTTGCTGCTGACGAGACTGTGGGGAAATTCTGGGGAAACCGGATCCTCGATTCTCCACATGACCTCGTAACTGCTGTTATACTGAGCAGTGATGATCGTTCTCGTCACTTGTAGCCTGAAAGTCGAGACCAACCCATCGAATCATCATTGGGCAAGACCTCTATATATACGTGTGTGTTCGGTCCAAGGATTGGGTTACCTTGCTGGGGCGATATCCAGTGTTACTATCTCTAAATCAGGGTTAGGAGACTGAGAAAAAGCTACTACACTCGTGAGTGCTAAGTCAGGACATTCGCTGTAATCAAAGCCGCTAACTTGGTATCGGGGACAAACAAGGATGGCATCGATATCCTGCAAGCCGTGGAGATGGGTAGGGATCGTTCAGGGATTAATGTACAGAGTCTCATGCTGAACGAGAACAAGATTGCTATTGCCATGTGACCGCAACTTCTGGTTTCTGTATATCTTACATGTAGCGGAACTTCGAATGACATCGACTACGATGGAAGCATATTTTACATATCTGTTTGAAACAGAGATGGATTCCTGTTCACATTCGAGCAGCGTGTGCCCCAGAGTGTAGAGTTGCGTTAGGAGAAGTCTCTCCGTGTTTCCTTAAACCCCAAACCACATTGCATCTCATCTCCATCTACGTGCTTTCCTGCACTTTCTTGCCACTCGCGTGAACATGTCGTCTGAAACTCAATATGAAGATGAGAAGAGTGAGCGTTGTCATTCTTTCCCCTTGTCTAGCGCTGAGCGTTTTCTACAGAAGTCATCCAACTCAGCGACAACGACCTGATCAATGTCGGCTTCCTGGGTGATGGCAAGTCTTTGGTCACTGTGCACATCCATCCTTCACTTATCGTCCCCCTGTAGGCGCTTTCGAGTCTGTCAAATTGACGATCCAGACTGGGAAGTCGAACCCAAACTTTTAGCCTGCGAGTCTCTCAGCTTCTCTCCGCGTTTATCCCACTAAGACTTAGCACTTTGTGTTTAGGGCTGACCTTATTTATGCTAGAATGCTAACACCTCTCGGAAGAACAAGCTCTTAAATTCCCTACCTTCCCCGCCTTGAGCAATGCGGCGATACGCTCATCTCAGCTGAGCATCACTTCGGATGCTCTGCCCGTCGTCTCCCCACGCCTTATCTCCGATTTCGAGAGGGTTCACTACTGGCATGGTATCTCTATCGACCCCCCTGAGCTTCTTTACCGCTCGGATCTCGAGTCGAATCCCTTCCCAGTTCCTGCCCTTGGGACCAGATGGTTTGAGCTCCCTGTCAAGATCGCCGAAGGAGTCTTTGGAACACCGCTCAACGCGGTCTGGCATATCGTTGCTCCCATGATAGTTGCCTTATTGAAGAAACGCGGCATTAAGTACTCTGCCCTCAAGGCAGCTCGCTTCTCTACCCTCGACGAGGACAGGGGGAAGACTCTAGGATTGCCCTCTGGATTGCCCCGCATCCCAACACCACCAACGCTGAGAACGCCCGTGACGCTTCGCCCGACATCCTCCGCATTCTCGAGGACTATGGAGTCGAGGGTGCTGTTGTCGAATGGTACGAGGGCTCCGTGGAGAAGCTGACTGGTCCCGCGGTTATGCGCGTCGCCAACGAAACCAACCCAACTCACTATGTCCGTCGCCCGTTCTCAGCTACGCTAGGAATGCCTGTCGTTACGAAGAAGAGGAAGGGAACATATGCCCAGGGTAGCGTCTCCTTCTTCCACGAGAACAAGGACAAGAATGGCGAGCCTAGTGCCAGGGTCCTCGCCGTCAGTACCAAGCACGTTCTCCGCGAAAATCCGTCCGTGGACTACCAGTTCATGGGCAGTGGCGCACGTCGCCAATACGTCCAGGGCTGTGGACTCTACCGATTCCAACGCTCTCTTGACGAGACCAGAGCCTTGGTCTCCGAGAACGTCGCTATGGCTGTCCGCTTGGCTACAGAAATCGCGCGATTGGAGGCGAAGCCAAAGAGCGAGAATCGGGAACAGGTAGAGGAAGATGAGGAAGCCTTGGAGATTAAGAAAGGTCAGTTGAAGAAGGTAAACAAGGACAACGTCAAGCTCCAGGCGTTCTTCAAGGAGGTTATTACTCAATGGGGTGATATTGCGCGTCGTAACCATCGGCTTCGTTGACTAGGCACCCAGCATTTCCATCGACGTCGACGATTGCCATTATACTCGGAGTATTGGCACGTTCGAGCTTGATTCACGGAAGTTCAAGGATAAGTTCCAGGGCAACGTCGTCGACCTCGGTGCGTTTTGTCTCATCTCTCTCATAAATATTCTTCTCGCCTAAAAAACCCCTTCAGGACACAAATTTACTTCCCACGAACTCAACAGTATGTACAGGCCTAATAATTCCAATCCGTCCAGGATCAAGTTCCCCTCCAATAGCCTGCTCAGAATCCAGGGTGTTGTTACTCGCGAGCTCCTGGCTACTCCCGACTGTTACGACGAAAATGGGCATCCTATCTACATCGTTGGGAAGGACGGCAGCACCACCGACTTTACGGTGGGACGCTATTCCGGACTGGAGGTTTATCTTTGCGATGAGCATGGTAGAGAATCTATCCCAAGTGGCCATTTACAACTACAGTAGGATGTCCGGCAACTTCTCCGCAAAGGGCGACTCTGGCTCGCTCATCTTCACTGGCGACGGTCGTATGCTCGCCATTCTGCACTCTGGAATGCCGAAAGGTCTCAGCAGCCACGTCACCTACGGCACTCCTGCATGGTGGGCCATGGAGCAACTCAAAGTCCACTACCCGCACGCCGACTTTGACCGCATGACTTTCTTCTCCGACTGAACGCGAATACATCCGGTGACTCTCTCCCCTCCCTTACTGCCTTTCTCTTCGTCTTTTTTTTTTTGACTGTCTTTCATCTACGCAATCTCTCTTTCTTAACGGTGACCAGAACCTGGATCTGCGCAGCACTGGACAACAGTAAAGCAAATTCTCATGGCTCACCGTAGATCGATTGAAGTTTGATTGATATAGACTTCTGCCTGACTCAGGAGCTTCTCATCCGAGAGCAACGCTAGTGATTCTTTGGCATCAAAGCTTTGAACTCCTCAATGCCCAGAGAGCATTCTACGTAAGACTGCAATTGTGCTCAGACTGCAATTGTGCTCGGACCACATTATTCAGGAATACATATATCTTCCATTTGATATCTGTTTACACCTTTCGCAGTTGAGCCTTTCGACTACCTGGTGACCAATTAATGCCAACTGCCGGCTGATTTCAGATCCTCGTTTCAAACACTTTCGTCAAGCAGTGTAGGCTCAATACTGATTGAGCCCGATATAGCAGCTTTCTCGTAAGCTGTGTCTACGAGCTGAGATTTGACAGCTGTATCCTGATCGCCATCGCTCTGAAGGTGGCGAACTTGCAGATCACCTCGTTGGCCTACAGCAAAATCACTGCATGATCAACGTTCAACAGCTGTGCCAGTCATCGCTCACCTTTGTGGACCTATATAACTGGCTCGTCCCACTCCTTCTCTGACCAGTCCCCGATTACTCGACGAACATATCAGCTTCAGCTCGTCTCTGATTTTCCACTGGAATGTCTCGCTCTTCCCCAAAGTTGTTTGTCGACGATTCACCTTCTGCTACCTCCATGATTGAGTATACAGGTTCATGGTCTCATCACGGCTCAGACTCAACGGTGTCGTTATTCCTCGACCCAGACAATACGTGGAGCCAGCTTTCAGTGGCAGGCAATTCAACTGCTTCTCTTTCTATAAATTTCACTGGTGTGCGATTCTCGAGCCCCAAACTACTCTATGCATGCTCACTGAAGGCTTCGTCGTCAGGCACCCAAGTTTCTCTAGTCGGGTTCATTGATCACCCACATTGTACTTTTCACGCATCTGTTGATGAAGAGGATAGCAAGTCAGATTCCACAACCAAGCAGACCGGTTTGGAAGTGCTCTTCAGGACTCCTTTGCTTCTGGACGGCAATCACACCCTTAAACTGCGCAACTTTTCATCGGGCTGCAACATCTATTTTGAATTCGCACTGGTCACTCCCGGTTCGCAGACAAAGTTGAGGGGACAGGCCTTGTTTGTTGAGCCAACAGACCCAGCTGTATCGTACAAGGGTATCAATTGGACGAAAGATTCTCACTCTGATAGACAAAACACTTTGAACGTTGGAGATTCCGTTGCGCATACATTCAGCGGTAAGTGGGGAATCCTGAGGCTTCTAGTATCATCACTGAGCAGACGCGAGAGCCCACAGGCGACACAATCACCGTCATTGGAGATTGGGATGGCACACAGCCGGGAAATTTAACACTATCGTTCTCTATTGACAATGATACCCCAATCGTGAAACACATCTCAGGGGACCGCCCTGATGCCGATTTCGGAAGATACACCAACTTCTTCAGCATCAACCTCCAGAAAATCTCAGATAGCTCAGAACACACTATCATGGTTCGCCTTGAGAACATCGTGGGGACACAGCCTTTCTCCTTTGGCGGGTTCATGTGTTCTCCAAGTTTCTCTAGTATTGGTGATATGCCGGATACCTCCAACAGTACATCAAATGCACCTCCAAGTCGCAGCAGCATCTCCGATAGGATGCGAGTAACAGGTGCGATCGTGGGTGGGATAACGGGCTTCCTAGTGTTGCTCGTCATTGTTCTGGTAGTTTTGGTGAGACAAAGGTGGCGGCCGCGCAAGGATACGGTGATCCCCGTCTCATTCCACAAGACCCACCACCCCCAATTCGAGGTGGACGAAGGTAAAATACACTTTCGGGTTTCAACGCAGTTACTGCGTTTCCACAGCCAAGCTGATGTTTAAATTTGTCCCTCTTGGCCAGCAGGAGTATCATCCTACAATGATAGGTCTCAGGCTGCGCGATACCGTAGCTTTCTCCCTTTACGCACGTTTTTGCGCTCAGATTCTGCCAGTCATCGGGAAGATCGGCAACCTCCGCTCTCCGCTCTCTCGTCCAAAGGAAGCTTATGGGGATATTTCAGTAGTTCACGTTCGTCTTCGGACATGTCTTCGGCATCAGCAAATTCTTAGGGCGTCCTTTCCCCTTCTTCGTCACTCAGGAAGACAAAGTATCTCCAATCAACCCAGGAACAGCAGATTGTAGGTTGCAGTGAGCAGGGTGCGAACTCACATGGACCGATGGCGAGTCTTGCAGAAGAAAGTCTGAAGCATGCAGACGAGCTGGAACCTGTGCGCAAAGACGATGAGGAGAGCACCTGGCAGTTGGCTGAATGAGACATCTTTGTAAGGGAATCACACCTTAGTATCAAGATTCAATATCATCACGAGTGTTCTGTTCTGTGAACTAGTCTCTGATAAAGCTCCAGTGCTTTGCACTGTGCAAAAGAATGGACACTACGTTATTACAGGTCATACTAGTAAACACGAAACATATGCATGAACACAAATTGATGAATCCCCAAGGCAAGTACGTGAGAAGTACAATGAATAACTCTTCGGACAATGAGGTAAAACGAGAAAGGCGTACACGGAACAAAGACAGAACACCAGTGTGGACAAGCTGTAGAGAGAGAGAAAAACAATAAAAAAGGTAATAAAGATGATCGCAGCAGAGGTATGGGCTAAGGAGCATAGTGAACAGACTAATTAATAAAGGGACACTCTGGGGCATCGAATGACCTCTCACTAAGTCATGGAAGTGAATTGAGTCGGATGTCGTGGTGAATATAGTGATGTCAGAAGCAAAGCTGAAGAGACAAAAACGGAACTAGGCGAACGTCAAGGGAAGCCAGACTAAACGAGAAGGAAAACAGAGAAAGGCGCACGGACCCTAGGTAACTCAGTACACCTTGAAAAAGGTATAGTGGGAAAAGTAACTTGAAGGTAGACGAGGAGAGGAGGGGTAAAAGGTACATCCAGGGCTCCGATTCCCGAGCCCGCAGTTCCATGAGATTTGCAGGGGCCTAGCACTCTTTGAGAGCGGCTGCTGATCACGATCGTAATCGCAGGCAAAGAAGGACAATAAATCGAGCAACAGTGGCTGGGGTCTTCGAGCGAGTTAATAGGATTCCATATTCGGTGAGCGCTGCAAGTAGAGCTCGGCATACCGGCTCGAACTAGGCAATGTATGAGAAGGTACCGCAGGGTACCGGAGGCTCTGTGAATCATTGAATCCGCTGGAGGATCGACAAGATTCGGTCATTGTCGTCTGCTGGTCCGCTGTATCAGACCACGAACCGAGTTTGGAGGGGGAGATTGGCAAGGAAATGAAGTAAATTGCTCAAACGATAGGTCTCCAGCGTCAGAAGGCTAGCATCCCGGTGCTTGGTTGATAGCTCTAGACCTGGTACTACGTCGAGTTGTAGGAGGGGCGAGGGACGGAAGAGCAGTAGATTTGTTTTTAACGAGGGTAGGAATGTGTGTATTCCTGGAAGGGCGCACTTTTGCTGGTGGGGGATTGAGGGGCTTCGACCGTGGTCCTTGATCTGAAGTGGATTGAGCCTTTCCCCTTCCTTTCGAGGGAACGGTAAGAAGAGCATTGCTACTCGTTTTATCGCCAGTAGCCTTCAAGCTACCTACAGTGCGTTTCCGCTTATTAGTGGCAGGAATGGGAGCTGCTCGCGGTAGCGCCGGTACGGCTAGCCTAGATCGAAGGCGGTATCTCGTCCTGGGAGGGGTAGGAAGCGAGGATGCAGAAAGTCCGCACTCCAAGGAGCGACGAGGTGTAGGCCGCGCCAACACTCGTCTAGAAGAGGACGACGCGTCGTCGCCTGTAGGAAATTGTACTATAATCTTCTGGCTTTTCAAGGAGGGGGATGCGTCATGTTTGGAGTTCCCGTGTCCAGTATGTGCTGGAGGGGACTGTTCTACTTGAGACGACGCGACACCGGCGGGAGGCTGAAGCCCGAGATCGTCATAGGACAGAACAATAGGCGGAGCAGATTGTGACTCTGCATTGTCCATCGATATCTCTGTGTATCTATCCTTGGGCGGTGCCCTCGCAGTCCAATTATAAGACCCGTTGGGTGTGACGGTGGGAGTCAGCACCAATGGCTCAGTCTGTTGAGATTGAGACTGCGATTGTGACATAGTCAACGCTGGAGGTTGAGATTGCGAATGAATCATGGAGGAATCAAGTGAATTATCGCTGAGTTGAGAGAACAGCTTGGGGATTTCCGTTTCCGAGGGATTGCCCTCTTTGTTCAGATCCGCGAAACCTCTTCTACGCGTCTGATGGCGGTTCGCCTCAGCAAGCATTGCCGCCTGCATTTCCTCTTCTTCTAAGACGGGCTCAGTTGATTCTCGCCTGAGTCTCTTCCTGCGTTCATGTGCTTCTTCATCATCTCCTGGTCTCTTTAAGCTAGGTTGAATCTGCAATGGCCGCCAGGGCTTGACCGGAGGAAGTAAAGATTCGTACGCGAAGTCTCTGACTTTGATTCCGAGTTTGGTAAGATCGTCCCTGGTGGGTTGGGGATCGTAAGGCTTGGATTTGCGCGACGAGGCAGGCTTCTTAGACGAGCGAAAAGAAGAAGGAGGTGCGGCTGTTGCAGTAGATGGGTAATGAAATGGAACAGTTCTCAAGTGTTTCTGAACGGAATCCCTTAGCAAAAGACCAGGATCGATACCAGGACAACTCACAGTATCATCCATTCCCGTTCCTCCTTCATGTGGTAGCAAATATAATACAGTTGGTGTTCTCTTTTATAAAAGAAAAACGGTCCCACAAGCCAGACAGTGAACAATGAGAGATGGAGAGATGCTTGTAAAGTGCGGGACCGCCGGTCAAGAATGCGATGGATCACGCGTGCAAATATTGATCTCATCACCTGTGCTTTGTTCCGTTGATCCCATCATGACTCCTCGCGTTGCATTGAAAATTTCTATTTCCGGCAACCCTGTATACTGGACCTCCAGCCAACCACTGTCTCCCCCTCGTCCATGACAGTGCTGAGGGCTATCTGGAAGCCCCTTGCGGCTGCAACTATTCCAATCACTGCAGGCCTGGTCTACCTCAATTACACCCCAACTTTTGAAATACCGGTCAGGGCAAAGAACGCAGAAGGAAAAACGGAGATGCGTACCCAAGCCTTTCCACTACTTACCCACCAAGAAGTAGAGCGACGACTACACGAGAAGGAGACACTCGGCGTGCACAAGAGGACAGGAATTACTTGGAAACATACTACCTCATCTCTCGCGTCTAATGACCCTATCGAAGACGCCAACTCTGATGCCATAATTCAGCGAGACCCAAGCGACCCAGCTGCCCCAGGGGATTACTTATTCTTCTCAGTGTTCGATGGTCACAGCGGTTTTTATACCTCTCAGCTTCTATCCAAAATTCTCATCAAAGGTGTCGCCCTGGAACTCTCACAGCTTGTTCAGCCTGGAAATACGTTGGAGAATGCACCGTCAAGCTTCCTTCAGAAACTAAGGCCATGGTCATCTGCATCATCCCCGAATTTAGTAGACGGAAACCCACAACACGTAGCTCAAGTCATACAGAACGCGTTCACAACATTGGATAACGAGCTGACGAGCGCGCCCTTGACTCTTTTGGCCAACAACCTCGACGCGGAATCCAAGAAGACAAAGACACTACCCGACTTAAGCCAACATCCCCTCGCTCTAACAAGCATGCTTCCAGCGATATCAGGTCAGTTCATGATTTTTTAAGTTCCTTCCACTGCCTAACCTGAAACTACGCGGCGCCTAGGCAGTTGCGCACTTACCGCAGTATTCGACATAGCTCATCGTGACCTATATATCTCTTCCACTGGCGATTGCAGAGCAGTAGCAGGAATATGGCAAGAGGATGAAAACGGTCAAGGCTCCTGGAAATGCGACGTCCTCTCTGAGGATCAGACTGGTCGTAACCCCAATGAACTTAAACGGTTCGTCTGCTATCTGTCATGTATTCATCATGTTGTAATCCCGGTGAAATAGTATGCAATCTGAACACCCGGCGGACGAAGCTAACAATGTCATCATGAATGGTCGTGTTTTGGGCGGCCTCGAGCCAACTCGTGCCTTTGGAGATGCTCGGTACAAATGGTCCAGAGGCGTCCAAGAAGCGTATGTTTGCCCTTCTGCGATCTACAACTCACTCTCAGAGCACGTTTATCTATAGACTGAGCAAAGCATTCCTGGAAGGAAACAACAAACCGCTTCGCCCGCCTCCTAAGCTCTTCAAAACACCCCCGTATGTTACCGCCACACCCGTCGTTACTCATCGCAAGTTGAATCTCCCGACATCCGTACCATCCCCCTCTATCTCTGAATCCTCTCCATCTCCGTCGTCATCCGGGAAGAAGGAAGCTCTGAAGTTCATTGTCCTCGCCACTGACGGGCTCTTTGATCAGCTATCATCCGATGAAGTTGTTTCCCTCGTTGGTGGCCATTTCCAGGGGCTCAAGGGTCATATACCCAAATCCGACTTATCAGCGCACGTTCCCCTCTCATCCGAGACAGGTGGCCTGACTATCGAAGGCAAAGGGACACTACGGGAAGACAGGCAAAATAAAGACACCTCTGGTAACGGCAGTGGAAAGGGTGGAAAGGACAAGCCCTACTGGGCATTCACGGACGAGAACGTCAGCACCCATCTCATCCGGAATGCATTGGGTGGCGGAAACCCCTCAAAACTGGCCAAGATGATGAGCATACCCGCCCCACATTCAAGGAGATTCAGAGACGATATCACTGTTACTGTTGTCTGGTGGGAAGAGGGCGGCGAGTCCATGGTTTCCGAGGAGAAAGCGAAGCTGTAGGTACGGTCCACCGGAGAGAATGCTTGCTCCTGCAAGGACTGCAAGAGTAGTTCACATCCCCGCACTTACTCCGCTATCATCCTCGGTTCTTCCATGACCATGGCCTTGCTGAATGGGCATGCTGCGGAGGGGTCCTTAACTCAAGTTGCTCACACCCTAGTGGGCTGTTGGCACGCTACGTATACGCACCGAGCTTGACCATACTCTCAATTAGAATACATGATGATGTTACTATTATTACTTAACCCTATATTGAATAGACAGCAGGCAGCAGAGGTATGCAGTACAACAGATAAAGCTTAAAGTCCAGATAAACTGCAGATACAGGGTCAAAGTCAGTGAGAAAACGGGGAAACGAGCAGGTCTATGCTAGAGAGTTGATGATAGCCCCTCGGTATCAACACTAGGATGAACCATATAATACACACGCATGTTGCCTCCGTCCTGTGTTGCAGACTCTAGGCTTTCCTCAGCAGAGGATGGAAGGGTATCTTGTACATCTCCTCTCACTTCTATCAGCACATTGATCTATCGAGAAACGGGTCAGTGACTTCTGTTGGAGGACCAAGGCTGAGGAACATACCCTAACGAGCCTCTTCAGCATCTTCGTTATTAGCTCTGTCTCTTGCTCCAGGTCTTCTTCGTTATTCATATCGCCTTCCTTGAGCTCGAGATACCAATCAATGATAGCCTCCCTATCTTCTCCCCTTCCAGTCTCGTCCTCGATGTTCTTCAGATGAGACACGATCAGCTCTTGTAGCATCATAAACCTATCATGGCTAATGATTGTTCTTCTCTTGACTGGAGCGACAGGATGGTTGGAACCGTCTACAATCGATGCACCGGTAGTGCCGGTAGCTCCTGCGGAGTTGGACGTGCCAGGAGCAGGTCCATGGCCATCCTGTATGCGGAAACCGTTAGCATCGATGGAGTTACCTCCTGATTCCATATCGTCCAGGCTCTGAAGTTGTTCCATGGAAAGTGGATCATCGTCATCGTCCATGTCATCTCCTCGAGCCCTCCGCTGTCGGTCAGCTTCACGTTCACCCTCCAGTTCTTCTTCGTCGAAATCAATGTCATCCAGTTCAACATGGATAATTGATTGACGGAGGAGAGAGTACGCTTCTCGAACAAATGCTGGAGTTATCTGGGGGCCGAATAGCGTCAATAAGGTCAGAAAAGAACACTGCAAGTGCACTTGCCTCGCTGGTACAATTTGCGCGGGCTATGGCTTCACTAAGACGAATCATACTTTCCAACTGTCGGACTGTGATCCTGTAAGAGTTCTTGCTTGCCCCACTCGTATCGTCCTGACGCAGGATCCGATATTTCTCAACAAGGACATCAGCTGCCTCACGGGTCATCTTTGTTGGCAAAAGAGTGAGAAGATTGCAGCTTGGAGGTGCTAAGCGGGACTACCTTGGGATGGAACGTTCTTGCATATCTGATATATCGCTGCAGTGCCGCGGTGTCGAACTCTGGTTGGATGGCATCGTTCTGGAATCTATGCACATTGACGATGTGCTGGGCAAGATTCAAATCCGTTCTTGGATCACACTCATCCAAAACAACGAAGAAGAGGTCAAAACGACTCATGATAGGCGCGCTCATTGCGACGTTGGCTCTGAGAGTCTTCTTCCTATCGTATCTGCCACCGATGGGATTGGCGGCTGCGAGGATTGATGTCCGCGCGTTGAGAGTGGCATGGATACCAGCTTTGGCTATGGAGATAGTCTGTTGTTCCATTGCCTCGTGAATTGCGACTTGATCAGATATGTCCATCTTGTCAAACTCGTCAATGGCACAAATGCCGTTGTCAGCGAGCATTAGAGCCCCGGCTTCAATTGTGAAGTCCCCTGTTTCCTCGTCTTTGACAACGGCAGCAGTGAGACCGGCCGCTGAGGAGGCTTTACCGGAGGTGTAAACGGCACGAGGAAGGAAAGAGCACACGTATCTATGTAACGGGAAACCGTGAGAAGGCCGAAAAATGCACTGCGCTGATCGTGTGCTGGACACTCACTTGAGGAACTGAGATTTGGACGTTGAAGGGTCGCCAACGATGCAGATGTTGATGTCCCCTCGAAGATGCATTCCCTCCTTTGTCTGTTTGTGGACCCCGCCCATGAGCTGAAGCAGAATACCTTTCTTGACAATTTCGTGGCCATAGACGGTAGGTGCTATGCTTTGGACCAGTTTGGAGTATATCCTTTCATCGTTGATCATCAGCTTTAGCTGAGCAAGCTCTTCTTTCGTCATGCTACCAACAACAGTTTCGCTCTCACTCATGGTAGCATCTGTCTCCCCTCTCAAATCCCCCCCAGTCTGAAAATATTCAAGGAATCCATCTGAATCAGTCACGGTCGCCCAATCGACACAGAGTACTCACTGTTGCATCTGACTCGCGGGCGTGACATGCAAGAAAGGCGGTCTTGTATGGCATATCTCGCACACCCAAGCCCTTGAGGCCGGTAACGCCTGTCTGGCCAGTGAACCCCCCTCCGGTGCGAGATTCACGTTGTATATGCACGCCTTTCCCGCCCGGCAGACTCATTTGTCCGACATCTGGAACAACGATAAATGTACCAGTGAAGTGGCATTTATCTCCGGCTTTGACGCGCTCGACTAATTCGCCACGAAGAATAACATCAAGAGAGCGGGGCATAGAGCCGGTAGGGATGTCGCTTGGGTTCTCCTGGATACGGACCTTCTGCCAGTCCGTGAATTTGGAAGAATCGATTTGAAGTTGCCATTCAGTACGGTTTCCGCAGGTTGGGTTCGGACAAAGAGTGGGCTTTTGTGAAGTATGTAAGAACGCGTCAGTGTCACGGAGAATAGCTCGAGACACTTGCCTCGGTGTACCTGAACTGTTGCTCGATATCATGGACAATTCCACGGCAAATCTCACAGACGAAGGTTCCGTATAAGAGCTCTGGTCGCACCTCGCTCGTTCTTGTTACAGTGCCGGAGACCTCGCCTAGTTTACCAACTTGGTTCATCCTCAATCCTCGGATACCACTCACGAGAGGGAGATGGTAGAACGATATATTGAAATCTCGTATTGGGATTCCAGTGGTGTCGGAGGTAGTGGCTATTGGCCGTTCCCTCAGGTAGTCAGGTTCGTATTCGGCCACCAATTTGATCAGAGTCCTCCGAATGTATGGGAGGAAGCGATAATAGCTTGCCAAAAGTGCGCCTGCAAAGTCCAAGTCGAACGCTGTCAAGTGACCGTAATCCACGTATAGTGTTGTAAGCTCCTTCTCGCGCATTCTGCTGATTTCTCTGATGTAAAGAGGTGATCCATCTTCGTCTTCGTCGTCCATTTCTACTTCCTCCATTCCTGGTGTAACCCGGAGGTTTACCACGGTGGTATAGCTACGTTCAAAAGTTATCCACTAGAGATAAAGGATGAGCGGGTGGCCGTACTCACGTTTTGAGGAATCTCTCGAGATCTGCAGCAAATTGCTCGGATACAGGATCGCGTACCATGGGTATGTTGGCATCTTGATGTGCCTTGGGTCGTTTTTGGGATCTTCCGTTGACCTGACTATTGTCTATATCGGTTTCGTCGCCTAAGGCGAGTGCATCTACTGTCCGACGCGTGGGAGTTGAGCGCGACGGAGAGCTGTAAGGTGCAGCGTCCGATGGTGTTGGATCTGGAGCGCTGCTGGGCGGAAGGTCGAAATCGGACATCATCCTGACGGGTCAGTGAGAGCTTTGTATGCTTGAAAGCGACTTGTCCAAGTCGCGTCCAAATCGCCAAATGACCTGCCCTGAACGGGCAGGCTTTAGCGAAAAGCAGACAGTTTCTGCGATCACGTGTTGAAATTGTGTCACACTCGTAATTTTTATCAGAATATCTTTCTTTGAATATATGATTTTTATCCATCAAGGCCACAATGAACAATGGGCATCTACCCTAGCACTGCATGGTGCAATGAACAACCACCTCCTCTTCTCTCCCCCCACCATGATCACCAGTAGTTCTCTCACCAACGCCGACAAACGCGACGAGCTCAACGCGTTCCTTCTTCGTTCGCGACGCTAGCACCATCACGGCTCGGGGTCTATCACTGATCAATGATCCGTCCGAGCCGCTTCCTCGCTGAGCGTCGCGATAAGCTCTCAGCATTGTTCAAGGCATCGTGCAGAGGGTTAGGGGGGTTGGGGAGCAGCAACCTGATACCCTGCACCTGTGGAGGGGCTTTAGCCCATCTGCAGGTGCCCAGGTTATGGGGGTTAGGTGGGTTAAGTTAGGGAGGTTAGGGGGAGAGGTTAGGGGGAGGTTATGGGGGCTATGCGGTATATTTATTATCTGCCTGAGGAGCATATCATCCTTGATACGGCACAGGCTGGAACTTGTAGTACTCACTCTCTTGGGGTTGTTGTACAGTAATAATTAGTATCTAGATCTCTCAATTTGCATCTGTTTTTTCACCCTTCCAACTAAACCTCTGGACTTGATCTGTCCACTTAACAGACTCCAGGCTTGTATTCACCTATGACCAAAGTGAGGACTTAGTGTGTTTTCGGGTTACTTCAATAGTTGATTTTTTGCTGGACTAATACTATCCATAATTGATCAATAATCCATCAAAAAAGTACCAAATGTGCTCAGAAAGGGGACCAAATAATTTGTGGCCAGCGTGACGTGACAGAAACTGTCTGCTTTTCGCGGGCAACTTGAACGGGCTTATGGACACGTGCTTCAAAGCTCCGGCATCAAAACGGAACCAAATGGGTTTGATCCGTTTGATGATTTGATCTGGATCAACTGGATTGGTTACTGTCCGCGGCCTTGGTGAGCTCGTTCAACGTCGTCAACCACCCTCATGTACCAACTGCAGCAATGTTCAGAGCACTTATCACTCCTCTAACAGCCCGCTTTGACCTTTCTCCTCAGCTCCCCCCTTCCGCAAATCTCCCCGTCACCCAAGATGAAGACGACGAGGCTGAAGATTTCGCTAGAGATGTTCTCATCCAATTGATGCGTAACTCTGTCGAGAGTCTCAAAGACGCAGAAGACCTACATGCAAAGCAAGACGTGCGATATATACGCTACCATAAGGACAGAGAAATCTCACGCTCCATTCTTTCAGGCATTGTCGGAAATTGAGCGTATTATTCAACAAGATACATGCACCAAGCCAGTGTTTCAGGCTCTAGATGGCTTTCTGCTCTTGATCAGCACACTTTCCGCGTTACCTCCAGTGCCTTCAGGTCCAGTTGTCGAGCCCAAGGAACAAGTGACGGCAAATGTACTAGAAATCACACGCTTAGTCTTCAGAATTGTTTCCGAAGCTTTACGTGTCGATGATGAACATCTGGAGTATTTCAAGGTATTGACCATGGGCATGTATCATAGGAACGCAACTCTAACTAAAAAGACACAATCACGCACAGACGCAAGTTGGTTTCAATTCATTCACAGAAGCGCTATCGCTTCTCGTCTCGGACTCCGATACCTCGAACCAGTGCCTTGGTTTGTTTCTCGCGTTCGCGTTGAACGACTTCTCGATAGCCAATATCTTCGTTTCGCTTCAGAACACTGATTACTCGGACAAAATTTTTGCAGAGTTCGATGCCACATCTCGAACCATAGTACATCCAGAGGTCCTCCCTGTCCTTTGGGCACTTTACCTTCGGGCCGCAGATAACAATTCTTTGGCGCGTTATGGATTCTTCAGGATCTTAGAGCGACTATGCAGTCAGTCCCACCGAAATCACGCTATTCTTTCCTCCCTCGACCTTCTCAAACGGACGTTTGAACACTTCTATGATATCAAATTTGATCAGACAGGAAGCGTTGTCAAGAAAGAGAGACAGATCGTGCAAAGACTACTCAGAAAGCTATTGGAATTGGGAGCAGGGATGTCCAATTCCAGAGTTATCTTTCAGAGGGCTATCAAGGAGAATCAAACGCTTGACGCAGATGTCTTGGAGGTGATCAGAGCAGGCATGAAATCTCGCTGGCCGCAACACCTTTCACTGGAGCCTGGTGGCTCTGTCCTTGTCAAAGAGGAAGGCATGAGAGGGCTTCCTTCAACAGGGCTCACATTTATGGTAATGCTGACCCCTCAATCAGTTCCATGACATGCACTGAACGCCTCTATCAGGCATGGGTATGGATCGGAGTACTACCGTCGATTACAACACAGTTATTTGGCGTCAATCAACCCTCTCGGCAGCTCATCGCGCTTTCCTTACTCTCTTCCGGAAAGCTACAACTAGAATGTTCTACCACCAAAGAGCCTGTCATTCTCTCGAACGCAAAGCTTAACAAGGGCCGGTGGGCACATATCACTTTAGTCTTTTATCCTCATCGTTCTTCGAATCCCACCGTTCGTGTGTAATCCCTTTGATTCTCATCCTCTTGAGTTAGTCTGAAGACTTTGACTCGATAGGTTTATTCATTGATGGGGTGATGACGGACACTTTGAATTGGACATACCCTAAGGCAGACTACGCTCACTCGATTGGCACGTACACCATTGGAGACGAACAAGAGGCCCATGGTCCGAGCTGGTGTTTTACATCTGTCCATTTCCTGTCCGTACCAATTGGTATGTCCTCTCGCTACAAACGTTATCATTATAGCAACTTCTCATGGTCCACGCCATTAACCAGGGGACTCCGTCCCGCGTCTTGTGCACCACCTTGGCATGCGATATAGTGGAAGATTCCAGGATCCCACATGTGCACGTTTCTTGACATACGAAGCTGCAACTTCACTCAATATGTATCTCGTCGACGCCACAGCCAGAGGGGTAAACAGCTCTGAACTCGCACAATTAACAAAGGGACTAAGCGAGGGGTTGGGGATAGTTGATTCTGCATTCGTGTTTTCGTTATTTCCCGTCAACTTTCAAGAGGGGAAAGAATTGACTACGGGTAAGATCACTAAAATTCTGAAGAAAGACGTTGTGGTTGTCAAAGCAGCCTGTTTGGATACTGCACTTTGGGCAATCGGAGGGTCGGCTGTCGCCTTACGATTGGTCCAGTTAGCCAAGGCCAGTGCCGTTCTCAGGCTCGTACTGAGCATGCTTTTTCATACGATATCTCTTACAGACTCAACACGAACTCTCCAGAACCATTGGGATACTTACTGATGGACTCCGATCGTCTTGGCAGAACTCTGAGGACATGGAGCGTCTTCGTGGTTACGAGATTTTCGCAGAGATTCTACGTCACAAATATGAGCTAATCAACTTGACTGGGTTTGAGACTATCTTTGAGTTCCTGGGTATGAACTTCAAGACGCCCGAGTAAGCCCTCCCTCCCTCTGGGTGCGCACCAGTTTGATTTGAGATTTTTGATGTTCCTTAGCCAGTCGACTATAATCAACCTAATTGGCTACAAAGCCATCGCTCTGGACTTCGAACTCTGGTCGCGAACTCGTCAAGAAATCCAGCGCGAACATCTTGAGCATTTCGTTACGCTACTTCGAGTTAGCCGATACAAACAATTCAACGCAAAGAGATTGTGCAAGATTGGTTTAACTAGGAAACTCCTGTTTGTCCTTCAGACCGACTGGTGCCAGCCTGAGAACCAGTCCTACTTGATTGAAGCTCTGAAGGCATGCGCAGAGGCAAACTTTTCAAAGGAGGACGTGATCAAGCCACTTGTCTCTTACCTCGCTGCTAATCTACATGATGGTCGGTCATGATTCTCACTCGTCTTGTTCTATCGCCTTGATCTAACCGCATACATAGACATCAGCCATACCAGCTCCCCGCGATCCGTGGTGTCCCAGATCGATGTCAAGGGAAGCAGAGCCAAAGCCGAGCGCGTACTCGAAATATTGATATCCCTTCTTGCACAACCGCCCCTTTTCAATCGATTCTCTATTGCTCTCCCGCCAACTCGCATTAGCCTCTTGCTCCTGGGTGACCATCCTTCGCCGACCTTAGCGGAACAAGTACTGTTCTTGATATCGATTTGCCTTAATGCTTCGGCTACCTTCACACGCAAGTTTGAGCTTGTAAGTGGTTGGAGCGTCCTCAAAACGGTATTACCTGGCGCCTGGGATCCAGGTGTCAACAAAGCAGCTTTCGATATCCTGACAGGGCAGACCATATTTGGTCCAGTTGCAAACGCCGGTACTGCTTCCAATGGTGGCATTGCTTGCCCATCTATCCTTCCATCCATACTGGGTGCCTTGCACACGGAGTTAAGTAAGGTAGCAGATAATTGCTGTATACCGCCCTCTAGCTCAGGTGCGGATTTTGTTTCTAATACACGGTTTCCGCTCACGTCCTATGTCGATAGCTCCGACGCAGTCCAACTGGACCATAGAACAAACTGTGGAAAATATGGTCGAGCAGCTCATGAGTCTCCATACTTCTATTCCTCAGTTCAGGCAACTCTTCCGATCTCAGCAAATCACCGAGACATTTATCTCGGCCTATAAGAACTTCACTCAGAAGCTGGCGAAATCAGAGAGCTGCAACCCTCGTTCGATACGAATTTTGGAAAAAATGAATCATCTGGGTATGGCTTTGGCTTTGGATACCGCTGTCTCCGGCACACAAAAGCGAGATGTACGTGTCCCATGGTTCATGATATGGTTTCTTCGCCCTTAACTGTGATCGTACTGCTTTAGATACTGGACACGCTGCAACTAGCGGAAGGTGTTGTCAATCCGGTGCAGGCCAGGACCGCTGTTGACTCGGTTCTCGTGGGTGATAATAGAACTGTTCGACAAAGATTTGCATCTGCGCGGTTTAGTATGCACGTCGGCGAAAGAACGGTGCTCAAGACTATCACAAGGATCCAAGACTGGAGAAATGTCATTAAACAGACTGAAAAGAAGCGCTTACGGAAGATGGCTCTGGATCTGTGAGTCTTGTTGGCGTTCCGCGTGAACTTATTTCCTGACTTGTGGTGGATTGCAGCAAGGAGAATAATAGACAAGTCTCCAAGCTCCAAGATTGGGCTGTGTTCCTAGCATCTGAACGTGGTCTGTGGCCGCAGAACACTGTACCAGAGTCGTGGCGTCTCGACGAGACGGAAGGTCCTCACCGTATAAGGTGATTATCCCTCGGAGGGTTTTCTCTCGACATCACTGATTCGTAGCTCCCATTCTCAGAAAGAAACTGGAACCCTATGTTGACTTGGCCTCTATTACCAAAGTGGAGAAAACCGTCAACCTGCGCAATATTGAAGTGCCCGATCCGGATGCACAGTCCCTCAATCAGCTCTCTGAGGTGCCCCCATGGGCAGAAGCTGGGGCTTATGAGATCTCCACCACGGACATGGAAGGTATGGTATCTTCTCAGTCCCCTTAGATTATGTGAGAATTGACTATGGTTCACGTTCAGATCGTCAGCTCGTGGACGATGTTGTCGAGGACAAGCACCGCAGAGTCCGTCATGAATTAGAACCCGGAGATGTCATAGAAGCGGTGACCACCGTAGCTCGCGTTTCAGGGGTAGATTCCTCCCGTGAGCATTCCAGCAACTTGAACTTAACTCATGCGTATTGAACGAACAATATACAGCCGGATTGCTCATATTTGGGCGAACAAACGTCTATATGCTTGATGGTCTAGTGGAAGGAGAGGACGGGGAGATCATCGACGCTCTTGACTCTCCGCGAAAACTGTTCTTTATTCCAGGAAGTATCGTAGAGTTAGATGGACCTCAAAGAGCTCAGAGATGGTTGGCATTCTTTACTGTTTCTCCTCGTCTCACTCACGTTTTTGTGTAGGACTCACGAGCAGATTGCCGCGGTCAGCGAGAAGACATTTCTCTTCCGTGATGTTGCGTGAGATTTCTCCCTCATTCGAGATGCTCTTCTCTCCAACTGAGTCCTCCTAGATTGGAGATTTATTTTAAGGACAGTCGCTCGTTGTTGATTGTTTTTCTCGATGCAAAAAATCGGCACGAGATGCAGCAAAGGCTATCTAAGCTAATTAATGACCTTTCCCCCGACAACAACGCCACACCTGGCTACATGAGAACTCCCTTATTCAGGTCTGTTAGTGCCAAAGTGCTTCCAGCTTTCAAGGAGGGCGAGCTTTCGACTGCGCAGCGTAAATGGCAAGCGAGGGAAATAAGCAACGTTTGTGCTTCTCTATTGTTAGTGGTACTAACCCTCCTAATCGCGCCCCATGACCAGTTTACATACCTGTGTATCCTCAACCAGCTTTCTGGAAGGACCCCAAGTGATGCTACGCAATACCCAGTCTTCCGTAAGGATTCACCCTGGATTTATGTCACTCAGATCCCAATAATGCAAAAATTCTCTAGCTTGGGTACTACAAGATTATACCTCCGTCACTCTAGATCTCAGCTCTGCAGCGTCGTATAGAGAGTAGGTGGTCTTTAAAGTGTTCCTCATTGAGAGGAGAGTCGAGAATTGAAGTGGCCCTACAGCTTCTCAAAGCCGATGGGCGCATTGACTGAAGCTCGTCGTCAAGCAGCAGAAAGTAGATACACAAACCTTGAAAGTGTGGACGAACCTCCATTCCATTACGGCACCCACTTCAGTTCGTCAATGATTGTCTGTCATTTTCTCATACGAATGGCACCCTTCACGCATATGTTTAAGACCTTGCAAGTGCGTAAAATTTACATCAGTTGTTTCATAGTACTTCTGAGCGATGGTTTTCCAGGGTGGGGACTGGGACCTCCCAGACCGTTTGTTCAGGTGAGAGACTTTTACCAGATTGTTTCTGAGCATCTACCAACATTACCACGGATGCAGTGACATTGCCCGCGCCTACGAATCTGCAGCTATCGATATCCGGGGCGATGTCCGAGAACTTATTCCAGAATTCTTCACTTGCCCAGAGTACGTAGGCTCCATCGGCGTCTCCCGGGACCTATGTACAGTGCTGACCCCGAGGTGCCTATATCTAGGTTTCTTGAGAATTCCGCCAATCTGGATTTCGGAGTACAGCAATCGACCGGGGAGAAGATTCATGACGTGAAATTACCCCCATGGGCGAAGCAAGATCCTCTCCTCTTTGTCCTGCTCAATCGCCAGGTGAGTTCGACTGCAATATGCCAGCCGGAGTGAATCGGCTTCGTGTATTTATCCCTTTGTGGTGCTTTAGGCTTTGGAGAGCGACTACGTTAGTGAGCATCTTCCAGCGTGGATAGATCTTATCTGGGGATACAAACAGAGAGATACGAGCTCGCTCAATGTTTTCCACCCATTGAGCTATGAGGGTTCAATCGGTATGTAACCTCTCAGGCATCCCGGGATGAATTCTGAGCCACGTTTGATAGACCTAGAGTCCATCACCGATGAATTAGAGAGGGAAGCAACTGTGGGAATTATCCATAATTGTAGAACAGTAGTTTTTCTCTGTGGAATGTTCTCGCTGACTCCTGCTCCCTAGTCGGACAGACTCCTAGGAAACTTTTTGCTGCGCCTCATCCCGAGCGTTATATGCATGGCCTTTCGACACTACCGATAGGTACCCTCCATGGCATTGAAGAAGACATATCTCTCCTAGCTCAGAACCCCAGACCCATCAAAGGTCCGCTTCTCTCGCTCCACGGTACTAATCGCGGCTGACGTTTGGACTAGATCTAGGAGAGGACGTGGTGGTTCATGACCTTGTCATTGACACAGTGGGAGAGCGCATCATCCCTTGCCCTTCTCGCTCACTTGTTTGTCCTTCCGGCCCTCACGAACAGATACAGTGGGACGCCCCGATTACTGGAGGCGAGCAGCTGAGAACGCTTGTGGACAACAAGGTGAGATTCCTTGGGCTCTCGCAAGAACAGAGTTTCAAATTCTCTGTAGATTGCTCAAGTCATTGATTTCGCATCTATCACCTGTGCTGCCTTTGCAGACTCGAAGAATCTCGTAACAGGTTGCACGGATACCACCGTTCGCCTATGGAAAGTGAGCCGGGGCACTGGGTATGCCAAGCACACCAAAGAGAGCCCCATGTCCTTGTCCCTATCGCACATTATGCGAATACACACGGGCCCTGTAAAATGTGTGACGGCCTGTAGAGCGTGGTCCACAGTCGTTAGTGGCTCGTCCGACGGTTCTGCTGCCCTCTGGGACTTGAACAGAGGCGTATACGTACGGTCGATACGGCATATAAGCGGTACGAATGCAACACCTACAGTGCATCTGGTTGCGATGAACGAGAGCACTGTGAGTATTTGTGTCATCGGTTTCAGTGCTCTGTTGTTTGCGTGTTATTCTCGCTTGCTGATAGAGGATTGTTTTCATGCAGGGCTTCATCGCTACTTGTTCACGAGAGCAGCTATGCCTGCATACGATCAATGCTAGACCTATCGCAAGATTAGACCTTACCACGACACCTATTACTTCTCTTGCCTTCCACGAAAGAGAGTGGTCGAGACTCGGTGTACTGGCAACCGGTGCACCGGACGGTAGGATAACTCTGAGAACCTGGAACACGGACAAAACACCAGACAATACCAGAGCACAATGGGAATTTGTTACTCTTCGGACGCTGACCGCTAAGCGTAGTACATCGGGTGAAACCCCGTCGATAACGGCTCTACGGTTCTTGGGGTATGTTGCCTTTCCAAATCCGCATGGCCCTGGTCGTGTCATGACTAATGAGTTTATCTCCTAGTGAGTCCCTATGTCATGGCGAGGACACAGGAAAGACGTACATCTGGACTTTACCTGATTAGAGTAAGAGTGCGCTTGTACCTTTTGATCCCTTGACTCCTCTTTCGAGAATGATAACATTATACTCTTGCGGATAATTTGTAGCATCTTGTATCAGCTTTTATTGTACTTCTAGCCTTGCACAGACGCAGAAGACCATGAGCAGCATCGAGCAAACGCGTATATTACTCGGTATTCCCTGTCTATGTCCTTCAGGGCTGCGAGAGCCTCCCAAATCTATTAACACGATTGCAATCACTGCACCTTCCGAGTAACGTGGACGATCCTGATTGCTAGCATTGCGGTGTTGGTATTAAGGCGGATGGGCAAAGCATAGAAGTCAAAGGAAGGGTCCTAGGATGTACGCTCTTTATTCCGCGACAGTGTTGAGAGACATAAAGCCAGAGAGCATTATGAACACTCCTCGAGACTGCAGCAAAGTGTTGAACAAGCGCGTGGTACTACACTTCAGTACGAATTACTATCTGGTGAAACAGACTAGACACTAGAAGTAGGAGTCAGCTAGTACAAGGAAGACGCTGAGGTAGCCTACTATACCATCTACCATCTAATCAACCACTCGACGCGGTGGTGAGTAAGGAAGTTCTGTCATGACTCTGGGGTATGTCAGGGAAGCTATACAGCAGGTGGGCAAGAGAGAGACTGTCGACGCTGATCATGCTTTCATAGGTCGTATATTGTACTCTTTCTTGAAATTATCGAACTGCTTCTCCTTCGACTTGTACTGTTCAGTCAATGTTGCGATCAGCTTCTGCATCTGTAAATTATCCTCAGTGTTTCCGATATCTTGTGATAATATAGGAACGTACGCCTTCGCGGTTAGTCCGAAGCGTAGGCACGATGTCCTTGACAGTCCTTTCCACTAGGACGCCACCGACCAGACGGAAACACTCACGGTCCGGCTCTTCAGCCAAGACCTCGTTCAGGGTAGTCAAAACCAGACTAGAAGAGATATATTACCGTCAGTCCAAGAGAAACGAGCAGATATACACGAAAAGGACTGTACGAGTGTTCCTCTGAATCCTGCTCTAATTCACCGATCTTAGAAAGAATGTTTTGGAGATCCGATTGTAATTGCTGGTAATTCTGCTTGATCTCTGCAGTATAAATCTCAGTCTGACAAGGAGAGATGTATGAATTGGCATGAATCACCTTGCTCTGATAACTGTTTTGGCTTGGTCGACGAGGACATGATGTCCTGAGATATCTGGTATGTTGACGATGAACTGACCGCGAACTCACTTGAGTGACTGTGAATCTGATCAGTAACTGACCGTTGGGGCTTGTGTGATCTGTGTGTTTTGATTGGATGGATTTGTAACAAACTGTGACAAAACGTGACTCCAAACTCTTCATCACCGTTGACGACGTTGAGCAAAGCTGCAAAATGCAGTCCTTGGCCCGTCCTCGTTTCCCTTTGGGACTCGCCCTTCGTTCTACTACTCCGGCTGCTTCATCTCCCTCTCGTTTTGTCGTCCGTCGTCTAATTCATGCTTCCCCTCGAGCTTCCGCACAACCTACCGAGGACTACACAGAGGAGCTCAAAAGTGAAATAACAGAGCGTATGAGGGCCAAGAAATGGCAGCCAACTGGGCCAGCACGCATCTTCGACTCCAATGGAAGGGAGCTGGACCCCTACAAAGATGGACCAAGTGCTCTGGATAAGGCCGTCCACTACTTCTTCTTCACCGAAATTCTCCGAGGTAAGTAGAGAGTCAGGGAGTCGAGTCTCCTTCTTACGGTTGCGTCTATCGATAGGAATGTGGATTGTCCTGGAAAACTTCTTCCGCCCGCCATACACCATCATGTACCCATTTGAGAAGGGCCCTCTGTCTCCCCGCTTCCGTGGAGAGCACGCCTTGCGTAGGTATCCAAGCGGCGAGGAGCGTTGCATAGGTGCGATCTTTTCTGTTTGACCTTCGTGAATCTAACTGACGCGTTCCATTCAGCCTGCAAATTATGTGAAGCTATTTGTCCCGCTCAGGCAATTACCATTGAGTCTGAAACTCGTCTCGACGGTTCCAGGAGGACAACACGCTATGGTGAGTGACTTTCGTAGCTCGTCTTTACTTATGAATGATTCAGTGCTTCGTTAGATATCGACATGACCAAGTGCATCTACTGTGGCTTCTGTCAGGAGGCTTGTCCAGTCGATGCTATTGTCGAGAGTAAGCTATCAGTCTTCTTAACATCTGGCTTTTCCTCGTCTTAGTCCACCACTCCCAGCGCAACACCACGAGTACTCCACAGAGACCAGAGAAGAGCTGCTATACAACAAGGAAAAGCTTCTCTCCAACGGAGATCGTGCTGAGGCCGAGATAGCTGCTAACCTCCAAGGTCTGCTGTTTCATCGTCCGTCTCTTCTTGTACACTGACACGTTGGCCGTAGCGGATCACGTCTACCGGTAATGTGTAGTGGAATATTATCCTACCCCCACTTCGTACTTTAGGATTGGCATCGAATGACCTCATTTCCTCCAATCTATTGTCATATTCTTCCGCTACCCTATTGAACTTGTTCACACATGACAGTTCAGAAGATGAGCTGAGTCCATTGGATATCCTCGTAGCTCTGCGTCTGCCAGCTCCACTGTGCTAAAGGGCTCAAGAATGTTTGTCCACGTTGTCCTCATTGCTTATTCTAGTCCGTGAGTATCTAAATATTGGTCAGTCGATAGTTGGCAGCTGTCCATGAGGTCAAGCTCAGCGTTCCCATCACTCGTACTCTGGACAACTCTTCTGGGAACTTGTGGCGCGCAACCCTTGTGGCATCTTCTCTACGTGGGCGTCTCTTCTTGGTGCACCACCCTTGCGACATGGTGAACTGGTGATGCATCATTGTTCTGGAATCACCAACAAAGACATCGAATCCACTTTGCCCAAATTGGCAAGGTGTCCCACGTTTCACCTTAAATGCTTAACACCGCTTGATTGTGGGTTCTGCCTCGCCTTTGCCTCATGGCCCTTCATCACTGTTGGGGTGGTTGCTTCAAGACCCACCGGTCATTGATAATCCCTTCAGCGGATCAACGAAGCGTTCAAACTCAAATTTCGGGGGTTTCGAAGCCGAGTTCCAGGTTCAACGCTCACTTTTTAGGCATCAGAGGGTTTCTAAGAGCTTTTATGACAGGAGGTGGGCTCCCTCATTACCAAGTGCATGTTCCGCATCGGATACATTGGCGGAGAGGGCCCTTTTCTTTCAAAGCACTGGTATTACAGGTGAGCAGGTGGCCTCGCAGATGTATTACGAGAATAGTACCTCCCTTTCATCAACCCTTACGCGAACTCGGTTGCTTGGTTGCCTTCTCAGAGCTCTGAGTCCACCTCATGATTCATTTACCGTCCACTAACAGCTCCCTTCTCCGAACAAGGAATGTGACCTCTCCGATTCGCACAAGGTGTCTTCCCCACAGAAAGGAATTCGCTAGTCGTAATGAACCGTTCAAGATTCCGTAGTAAAGTGAGCTATATCATACCGTGAATAATTCACGATTTATTGGTTCACTTCACATGGCCACAAAAGTACAAGAACCATTTACAGGGGTTGGTCGATTTGGTTGCGAGTATTTGGTCTGTGTTCCTTGTATTGTTCATGCCTATCGGTGTTCCTAATTCTTCCACGCCCAGATTAATATGTTCATCTGACCGCACAACGATTGAACCTGGTTACTCAAGTAATAAAACTCTCAGGAGACCAACTGGTCCTGAACCACAGTCCACCAAGAGCAGGTATCATAGTTTAAACAGCTCTTACTCCTTATGTTTGATAGGCCCCTCGTCCTAGTTTTTGAAACGCGAACGCATGACACGGATAGACCTGCTTCCATATAAATGATTGAAGCTGAATGCACTGCCGTATTCGTGGATAGTCAAAAGTGCTCAGCATTACACCACAACAATGAAGTCGCAGCAGTACTGCGATCCTATCTAGATCGTGCTGGTCTTGTGTCCTCGATTTTCTTCCACGGTGTGCTGGAGTTCTTTGACTCGCGCAGCTACAATGTTCAGTAATGGCAAAGCAAGCGCTAGGTCGCGTTTGTTGTTGACTCTTCCGATTGATTCGTGGGTTACAAGCCGCCCGACATCCGTGTAGGTAGCGGAGGTACGTTCGCCGCTATCCTTTCCGATCGAATAATTGCTGAATTTTCTTAGTCGTTACAGTGCCTCCTGGGACTCCCAGGAAACTTCTACTAGGGGATTCCCAGACCCACACGAGGACCCGCCGCGGCACAGATTCTTTGACCCCAAGATTATTATATACCTAAAAGAAAGATCAGCTGCGTGTCAGCTAGATCTAGAAGGTGACTCGGTGGGATGCCTACCCTATCTGTTAAGATTACCTAGGCCCCACGGTGCCGACTATGAAGTCGAACACTCATCCTCATCGCTAACCGGATCGTGCTTGCACAGCGCATAGGATCACTCGGCATCGATCACAATCTACAGCCCAATAGAAGGTTCCCTCGGTGTGCCAAACAAGCGGAGTTCAGTTGGGGGCTATGCACACCAAGTCTGTTGACTCGTCCCCACTGTGAGAAGTCCCTTCTCATGATAGTACCCATCTCTGACTGCGCTGCGGCAAATGAGCTCCGCTCTGGTTTGTGAGCTCAGGTTGGCCCACGTACATGGCTGTCTCTCAATCTGACGTGCCTCAGCCTTCTCACCGATGCCGTTCCATGACGACCCCATGAACGGCGACTGCCCGAATGCGGGAACGTATAGCGCATCTTTGGTACCACCACCGATGTTACTAGACTAGCCAAGCTGTCGTATGTCGATATCACGAGCATTCGTCTCCACAGATCGATGGACGAGGACGTAAGGCGCTCTCGATCTTCAGGATTGAAAATATGATGGCACTCTCAGACACAAAATACAAAGTTTGCAGAAAGGTTCTTGGGGCCTCACGGCTCACAATCCTTAGATACAGCACCGGATTGCTGGTGAAGGTTCAGATCGATCCCAAATCCTCATCAACATTCGGGTTCCGTACGTGGTCCGGAATTATATTCGAAAAGAGCCTAGAAGATGCAAAGAGTAACTCCTTCCTCAGCCCCATTCGTCGACTTGCTCGTTCCTGCGGGTCTCGAGCCAGACAATGGTGTGAAAAATATATTTCTCAGTCCCGGTGTACTTTTTCTCTGAGCTTACTCAATGACAAGGTTTGTTTCTCGCCCGCCAGTGATGATGGGACCGGCGGTTACTGAACCCATGGTCCCTACCGTTTAGTCCGTCAATGGTCTGGAGGCCTCGAAATGATTGTGAAAGTAGCAGGGGGTTTCCACAGGCTTTGGGGCTTTACCCGAACCTTCCTGATATCACAATCGCCCACTCCCTTCCAGAGCTGATCAACTGAGCTCTTATAGTTGCAGTAATCTTGTCCCGTTGCGTCAAGTCTCTGGTGCAAGCTCCCGGGTTGTCCATCGCAGTGTAAGGCAGAGTAAATGAATAGGGCACTTTTTCGCCTAGTCATATCGGATTGCAGAGGCACTAGGCCCGGGCCTAAACACCTCATTTGCTCGGCTGCTACTGTGGAGATCTGGATCTTTTTCGAGGCATGCTTACGAACTACGGTCGCACTTTCCGCGATCAGCTACCAACTACTAGGCTGCTTCCTTGAACTGCTGATGCCCACACGATGGTAATTACGACTACACAGCTCAACATGACCGCCCAACCTCGTACGCGACGTGTTCGGTCGCTCATCACTAGGTCGAGGAGTTACCTCGTGGAGAAATACTTCATTCTCAAAATTGCGCCTAGTCGCTTAGATGAGAGTTGTGGTCTGGTATATATGAATATGTATGTAGACGTTTCCCTTTAGATCCGATGCCTCGTGTCTGATGATAGAATAATGTTTCTTAGCCGTCGAGGGATTCTCGATTTCTCTTCGCGATCGCCTCTCAAGCAACCGTTCAGCCTGAAATGGTTTGCACGAAGGAAGTCAAAGGAAGTCGTGGCTCCACTTTCACGCTCTCCCTGGTGAGATATGACACAGGAGCTGCCGGCGAGCTCGCTGGAGATAAGGATTCTTTGACTGCAGGCAAGTAGGTCTTGTGTGGGGGAACATCCGAGTTCGTCATGGGTCCTTTGATCGAGCTCAGTTGTCAAAGTACCTGTGTGACGGAGACGCTTGACATTCTTTCACCATCTCACAATGTCGGCGAGCTCCCATGGCTACTTTCGATTATTTGAGGTTCTAAACCATATCGTCGAGCGGTCGCACCTACTAGGACTCTCAACGTACTAGAAGTTCTTGGTATTCTACCCAAACTCAAGCTGAACATTGTCCTTAAGTATCCATTGCCGGTAGGCAATGAGGACCTGAGTTATCTTTTTATTCCCCGTATCAATCCCTCTACCGATCCGAAGACTCGCCAAACCAGTATCGACGACTGATTCCGAGTCCCACCTGCCGCCGACAGGGACCGCAATGTCCCGGCTCCATGACTAGCTTCCAAACTCTCGTTGCGCTACTACCAGGTTAGTTCAGCTCTTCCTCGATGCAGCTCGGTTCATTACGCTTGATTCCTGACAGCAAACAATGGATCTCAACCTCTGGTTTTCACCTTCCGAAGTGCACCGCACAAGAAGCGACTCTGGTCTCCAACGTCGATCATTGTACACCACCGTTATCCTGAAGTTTATCACTACGTGAGCGCCCTGGTCCCTTGGAATCTCCTTTCTTGGTTGCTCCCGCGCGACACGAACGATAATCTCTTGTTCTTCAGATCAACTTGAAGGAGTGTACGCATCCACATAATGTAGACTCCCGCGTTATTTCTGACCATTTCCTTGAAGTCCGATCACTAAGCCGGAGGAGCTCGAGTTTGGTAAACTACTCCCTAAACGTTGGCTCAGCGCTACTATCTCAGATTATGAGCCGAATCAGCACTGAACTGTAGAATACAGTATCCTCGGACCTGAGGAAGCCTGATATCACGCTCTACTAGATCCAGCTGTGGCGCCCACAGTACCAACAACGCGAGCATCGATCTGCAGGGGAGACTAGGGTCATTACGAGGTTACATCCTCGATGAGAGCCGGTCTCTACATCAATCCGATTCGTGATCCCACTCCCGCTCTATTTGAGCTAAAAACAAGCCCAAAATTTAGGCCTTTAGGTCTTGATTCAGTGGATAGTATTATCTTATCAAACATTTATATCGTTTATATTGCTATTCGAATCATGATAACTAGTATTTCTTTTTCTTGGTCCGCCTCTTGAATTGCCTTTCGCTACTATTCGCCACATGATCCTGGTCTGACCCGGAATTGGGACTAAACCCATGTTCTGGGAAACTTCAATATTCCAAAGCGAAGGTCCCATGGGCTGCGCGGGCCAATCATACCGGTATGATGGATATGAACCACTAGGAACTCTGCCAGCGACCGTTGGCATTTCGTGGAGATCCAGACAGTTAACCTGTGAATCCCAGCCCGAACCTTAAAGCTATTACCCTTGAATCACACGGATCATGAGTTTCCTGCGACCCAAATGATCCTTGAATGAATGGGGTGGTCTTTGCGATGCAGATGCTAGGCCATGGATAAGGTTTCTGAGATTCGTAAGAGCTGACCTCTCATACCATTATTGGCAGCGGGCTACGGCGACCTAGGGAAATTTCTCAGCCATCCGATATCGCCTTTGTAGGGTTCGAATGCGCTCCGGCAAAAATCTAGACCTAGAATCGGGACCCTCGGGGAAACTTCACAATTGGAAGGTTAGCGCTGGACCATACACAATGAATGGGACCTGGAAAGAGCGATCCAACATAGAGAGAAATATTCCAAGAGGTACATGCGCTCGGTGATAGGAAGCAAACTGTTCTCGAGAATAAAGCACAATAGACAGGCACAGCGGGATAGATACACTAAGGATGATTGAGCCATAAAACTAAGGGAATTCTTGAAGGAGATAAGCACTGAGTAGATAGCTGACAATGCGGAAATGGGTGGATCGAAAGGCTTTGGGAAATTGCACATCAATAATATGAATCACAACGCGGCGAGACATCAATGGGTACGAACGTTGAAGCGAGAACGAGTGGGGAAAATAGAGTGGGGAAAATAGAAAGCGAGATTCCGAAGTGGAAAGGTGGATTTCTGGAACAAGCAAAACTGTGAACCAAGGAGTGAGGCATGTTGATTTGAAACGATGCCCGGTACTGACACCCAATAGTGGCGTAGAACGGGGTAAATTCTTGCGGGATATAGGAGGGGAAGGCGCGTGGAAAGGCAGGATAGTTGCCCGTGTCCATAGCGATATATAGCTCAGGAGTCATAAAAAGCTGTAGGCAGAGAAGGATATCCTTGAGTTAAACTCTGGCCCCCAGTGTCGACATTGGTCAATCATCCATATCATCATGACCCGCGCGATATCCAGAGCTAGAATTAGGATGATGGAACCTCTTGGAACCTCTCTCGTCAGGATGGTGCTCTCTAGAACCGTGATAACCGCCATTCCCAGGAGCTTCCTGCTCGATATGGTGTTGATAGTGATGATGATCTACATCCATATCAGTCCGCGCCCGTTTTCTAATCGGCTCATTTGCATATGGCGAAGTCGCAGAGGAACTGCTGCCACCGGCGCCACCAGCAGAAGAAGTTCTGTGACTGTTGCCTTGCTCTGGAGGGTAAGCTCGCCCGCGATCTCGGGACTGCGAGGGCCGAGCATTACCGTTCTCTTCTTCGAACTCCTCGGGGGACTGATTTACGGGACGAAGCCTGAAGGGACGATGATGATCGTAATAAGGATCCCGTGATTCAGATCGAGGAGGAGCAGACCCTTCTGAACCTCCATTTTGGTAGCGAGGTTTGCTATGGTGTTGTGAAGGCGAATCGGAGCGTGAGTGGCTGTAAGACTCATGACTATCACCATAATACGCAGAGTCGTCTCTGGGAGGTCGGCCGAGGCGCTCGGAAGGGTAGTCCCCACGATCCAAAGGAGACGGACGAGAGCGCGAAGAAGCGTGGGAGCTCAATCCTTGAGACCGGGAGGGTCCAACTTCCACGGAACCTCTCTGCCATTCTCTATCTGAGTCGCGTTCATACTGGTCGCGATCACTCGGCGGACGGTTGATGTACGTGCCTGGACCTAACCTCTGGTGATGATGAATGCGCGATGTATTGGTATGCATCGTTGGCGAGAGCGAGCCTGGGGCTGAGCGCTCACGAAAATGAGGATCATGAGCCCCTGATTGGTCGCGAGAGTCATGGTGCCTGGATCGCTCCCTTTCTTGGAGGGGAGGACTATGTAATGGGGGGAGAGACTCTGCGAAATGAGGCGTGTTACTGGAGTGGCGGGAGGAACGAGATGTATGCTGAGATTCGTGTGTATTAGAATGGCGGTGATGGGAAGGAGGACTTTGCTGGAGTTGTTGAGGGGAAGGGAGTGGCTGAGAACGAGAATTGGAATGGTGGTGGGGGTGGCCGCGTGGGGGAGCATCTAGGAGATGCACAGGAGGTAGAGAGGGTAGGGTGTTGTGAGGTGTTTCATGCCTTATGCCTTCGTATCCGCCAGAATTGGAGTTTGAGCGAACGGAGGGATGCACTGGGTTATGACCACCAGAGAGTCGAACGTCCACAGGTTGACTCTGTCGTGACTCTGGCCCAGCGACGCGTATACTGTTTCTGATTGTGCCAGCGCGGTCACTTGGATGAGTATCCAGCTCTGACATACGATAGTCTCTTTCTCCAGGTCGAAACTCTTGATATTCTGGATAGGGAGCTTGAACAGACGGTAGCGGAGGACCCCCGGGATGTATATGTGGCACTGGATCTTGCTCTCGCATGTCTGGAGATTTGTGTGCGCCAGCTAGCCTCTCATAAAGGATACTATGCGTCGCCGTAAACACAGGCTCATCCCGCAGAAGGTTATAGGAACTCACGCTCGCTCGAGTCTCAGCCTTCTTATATTTCGTTTCGCCTCCATAACTTTGTAGCACAACTTATCATTGTCCTGAATTGAGTTTGAGAAGACATAAAAGTAAACGAAAAAAAATGGGGAAAACGCACTAGCTCAATCTCCTTTACTTTCTTACTGAGCTCTTTGTACTTTTGCTGGTACTTTTGGTCCTCTGCACCAGCTGTGATACCCATGGCATGTCCAGACTTTGTTTTGTATCTTGCAGACTGAGATTGAGGCGTAGTGTCGACGTGGGAAGCCATTGATGGACGATGAAGAGAAGCAAGGGACAGCGGACGTGAACGGCGTCTAGCTGGAATAATCTCTTGCGCGACCTTAAGTAAGTAAAAGCAGTGTACTGTTCTGGCGTTGAGTCTCCCCGAGTTCGCCCTATCGGTTCTTTGGTCTTTTCTCTTTATTTTTCTGCTTTCATATCTCAAGCTTTGGCCTGCATTTGTAGTCCTGTATCATTGCCTCGCATAATCGCATACTAGGCGAACGATTTCTGAGTTCAACGATCGCAGGAGGCGGCCATTCATTGGTAGGCAGTCCAATCATTATGGTGAAGAGTGCTTAGGTAAGCAGTCAATAGTTGCTCTTTACTCCTCCAAGTAAGTTCGTGGCATCCTTGAAAGTTCTACAATCCTAACCTACTCGTGATACGCCATTAGTGTCGATTCCTTACCGACAGTGCGCTTGTCTCCGCCTCTCGTTTTTCTGCTATCTAGACGCTAAACTTGTTCTGTGTATAGGGACATGCCCCCAGCAGGGGGCTTCCAACCCATCAAGTACCAACGCAACCTGCCTTTCAGAGGTCCAGGTGCCATGGCTATCCTGGCCGGAGTTACCGCCATCTCAGCTTATGGTTTCTACAGACTAGGGAAGGGTAATCTCGAAAAGCGGTGAGTTTTCGTTATGACCGCCGAACGGCGAAAGTGGGGATACAGAGGTGTAAAGATATCGTTCTTTCGTATCACCTGCCCGTGGAACGTGTTATTCAATCGCCCGCTCAACGTTAAACGTGGCTCCCTTGGGATCCGTCCGCGTGCTACGAGGGTTCTTGCTTGGGTCACTTGCCAATTCATCTCGGTCCGTACTCCTTATGGTCGAGGCTGATTCCTCTTCGCTGTTTAGGGAGCTACAGAGGGAAAAGGTCTGGTCCCGTATACACTTGGTTCCTCTACTGCTAGCGGAAGGCGATCGCGATGCTTATCGACGACAGCAAGCTGCTATTGCTCGCGAGAAGGAAATCATGAAGGATGTGCCAGGTTGGGAGGTATGTCGTGGTCCCTTTTTCCTTGGTTATCTTTCTCTCCTAAGTCTTGTGATTGCGTTACTGATTGGGCCTCTCTCCTTCCATATTCTCGTTCCATCGCTTCTCTCTCCGGATTGGGCTATTACCCTCGGCGTAAACTGCGTTGTTTCCTTCATTTCCTACAATCGCGATTTTCGGACATGGGATTTGCGGAGCAGGCGGGGAAGAGCGTGTATAATAATACAAAGTACTACACGCCGGAGACGATTGCTGTTGTTTAGGTATTCCACACTACTTTACCTGTGCTTAGACGAGTTCAGACCGGGAGAGACCAGAAGCGACCTTGAAATCGACCAGAGTAGATCTATGGCGATTTATAACGTGATCGGCAAAGAGCGCCAAACTGCTGGGCCTAACCCAAATGGATGCAGGACCCCAGGCACCTCGGCCACTGTTCTTGAATCCTTCCACCACCCTGCTAATTTTTTTTTTTGGCTTTTGCGTCCGTTCCATAACCTGCCTCCGGTTGTACCCTCGCTTCCATCTCAGCACTGCCGGCGCATCTCAGTGACTAGCTTTCTGGATCTGATGCTCATTCCGTGGATCACAACCAACAAGAAATTGACAGTCTGTGACTCGGTTGCATCGAATTTTGTGGGAAAAAAGCACTAGAGTATATCTTGGATCTCAATAAAGCGCCAGGCATATAGACCATATAGACCATGGTCACGGTAGTCCGAGTATATATTAAGTCTAGTCTGCTGAAGATACCCTATCGACAGACTTCGCTTTCACTACCCAAACTCCGCCTCTCTCTCCCCCACCTAATCTCCTCTCCTTTTCCCCAACCTTACTATCAATCGCATCCTATGTCAGGTCTTAGCCTCTCTCGCAGGCTCTTCTCTTCAGATAAGAATTTCGATATCGAGGAGCCCGCAGCCCACAGACTCGAGGGTTCGCATCGTCTCAATCGCCGCCCCGGTCCCAACGAGATGATATTCGGGCCTCTTGATCTGGATGAGTCTAATCTTCACGATGACCATCACATCTACCGTGGCTGCCATACTCGCGATTCGTCAAGCGACGCTGACTCTGACAACCCGTCTCCGCACTTCTTCACGATGCCTCTATCCCCCCAACCCGCAATCGCGACCGTAGACGACCTTAACTTTGACTCAGTCGGCTTCTACAGCCCACCGGAGGCGCAGTACGCAGACTCGTTTTCCGATCCGTACATGGCCGAGTGGACGAAGGACTCTGGGATGTCACCCGTTCTGTCCCCAACATCACCTATTCCCATTCCATATGTCAACGACGCTTCTAGCACAGATCAAGGCTATATGGCCTTCCCCACATTTGACTCGTCACCTCCACTCTATCCTCAAACGGCTTCTTTCTCGCCCGCAGAATTCCTCGCCCCTCACCCGTTACCCGATGTGTCCACGACCTACAACGGGGGCTACCCCACTTCTTCCTCTATTTCAGGCGATCAAGTCATGACAGACTCGTCTTCTCCATTCTTCACAGAAGATAGCAAGGCGTCCTACTTGGGAGAACACCTCGCACAAAGTCACCAGCAACCGCAGCCCCAGTGGGCCTCGGAGTTGTGGGGTAATCCCTCCTTCGCCAAGTCTGATACGACAATCAGGCCTGTCCGTCACTCCCTCCTTTCCGACCGGGATCGCAGGCGGGCTGTGAGTCAGCGGGGGACTAGTACGCTGGCGCAGCTGTTCCAGTCATCAAGTGCGCCCAGCGTCGCTCCGCCTATCATGTCCAGGCCGTACAGCCGTAAGGCCGAGCCAGAGGATAACGACGCTACTATTCGTAGAAGAAGGTCGCCTCCTTCCACTGACGACTCAGAGAAGAGTAAGCACAGACCATATCTTTCTGACTACTGTTGACCGTACTGATTATTGTCCCTGATTTTCCCTTTATTGTTGCGCCTTCCATTGTCCCTCTTGATTGTCTTCTCTCCATTGTGCCTTGTGCCTTCTGTTCCAATCCGAATAGCACCCCTCAAATCCGTATTACGCCCTCCCAAACTAGCGCCTTCGGCATGGCAACTCTACTTCACCGATTGGATCCAGAGGCATCAAGCCTCTAGCACCCGCAAGCTGAACGTTGCCCAAGCTGCTAAAGAGGCCGGTCAAGAATATGCTACTCTCACAGCGGAAGAGAAAGAGGTAAAAGGCAACTCCCTCGCTAGTCTGACGTCATTCTCATTGTTCCTTGTTTTTTTCTCATGTCTCCTCAGCCTTACAAGCGTAAATCACAAGCAGCGAAAGAACAAAGGGAGCGCGAGATGGTCGCTTATATGAAATCGCTCACTCCTGACGATATCAAGCGGGAGAACGTCTACCGAACTGAGCAGAGGAAGCTGGGCAAATCTCGAAAGAGTAACATCAAAGACCCGAACGCCCCAAAGAAGCCGCTCAGTGCCTATTTCATGTTCCTTCAGTGGTAAGTTCTCGTCCTTTCGTTCCGAAATTTCCTTTTATGTTGGCCTTTTCTATTCCACTTTCACCCCCTCTCGATTGTCTGTTTTCCCTCTGTTTGGTCAAACCTTTTTCTCATCGGTTACTTGATTAGGATCCGTGCTTCTCCTGAGCGGGTTCACAGTGTATTTGGAGGAGAAACCGAAACGACCAAGCAGAGCGTTCTGGCTGCAGCTCGCTGGCGTTCGATGACGGATGACGAACGCAAGGTCAGTCATTCATTCCTCTGATTATCAATCATCCCTCTCCTGCTCTTTATCATCAATCTATCGGATAATATTTACTCATCCTCTTAATTTGTAGCCTTTTCTCGCTCAAGCCGAACAGGAGAAACTGGACTACGAGTCTGCTCGGCGTCTCTACGAGGAGGGTACCCCAGGTCCGTCGACGAACATCAATTTTAGCATCCTACCTGGGAGCCCCGTCGATCGGGGATTTAGCAACGCCACCTCCAACGGCGGCTTCACCTCGACCTTCCTCTCGAACCCTACCCCTAATACCACTTCCGCGGAGTTCAATAATCCGACTCGACCCAAAGCGGAACCTGAGAGCGATAATGAGTTCTCAGTCGATGATTTTGTCAAGAAATATACCCATTAAAGTTTACGATCCTCATTTTTCTCGATTTATGTGTGGAGTGTGGCCTCTCTCCATCCCCTTTTGTCTTCCTATTGTTGCGTTCTCGTTCTTTCTCAGGATGTACCTCGGAGGTCTTGCTCTATTCTGATTCATCGACCTCCGAACCGTTCTCATGTCTTTCCCTCCCTTCGTCGTCTTTTTCCCCCTTTCTGCTTCACTTCTCAGTCTTGCTTTCTTCTCTCTGCTTCGCTCTCTCAGTTCACGACCTTACGACCCCCCACACAATAACGGACAATAGCTCACTCATCCTTATTATTGGCACGCTGTGTATATGTACGGCTCTTTCTTCTGCGGTTCCTCACTATTGTATCATCAGCTGTATCCTCAACCCCACTTACTTTTAACCGACCCCCGCCTTTTGCACCCCGGTATCCCCCGAAGCGCCCCTCACTCCGTCCATCTTACTCTGTATCATACCCCTGTAACGCTTGCCAGCGACGTATACACTCTTAGGGAGTCTGTGCTTCGTTGTAGAGGTTGGACTCTAGTAGATAGTTATATTGCCTCTTTGCTTGTCTATGTCATATAATAATGTCATTCCTTGGAGATAATAGTAGAATTACGTTCCATAGTGTACTGGAACCACTAGCAGAAAACCCACTCATAAATACTTGGTCTAATCTCTTCGAATGTTGGGGATTGCGTCTCTAGGCTGTGCGAAGATGTTGAAAGCCCAATCCAAGTCAAATGTTCGTGATGAACCAAGGAAGCTGTCGAGCGGCATACTCTATGTATTGGTAGGATCGAATAGGTTCAGGCGATGGGTAAACGTGCAATCATGAGCTGATGGGGAGCACCCTCTTCGTCGAATTCTGGACCCTGTAAATGCAAAGGAAGGGTGTGTTTAATCAGATATGTATTCGTGGAAAGACAGGTAAGACAAAGATGTGGAAGGCCATCCTCGGGAGATGACCTCTACGTAGATTGCCAGGTAGAAGCAACTCACCTCATCTTGATATCCGTATCTATATCGAGTCAGAAAAGTCAGCAAAATTCCGAAAAAAGTCAATGGGAGAGGATAGCTGTGAGAAAAATCAAGACTCGGGGTCGTGTTGGGCCCTTCCGGGCGGGAAATCAGAATCATAGAGCGGCATGCTATAGATACCCTCCACCCGTTGGGCGCGTAGCGGCAAGACCAAGCAGCTTAACCACATGCTAATAGAGCTCGGGGCTATCGGTACTATACGAAGCCATGTCATCAAGCAGTGCATCCGTAAGCCTGGGGTTACTACTGAGACCATCAGAGTCATCCAGAGCTGTAGTATACTGTCAAGATTTCCAACACTTCTGAATCATGACAGCGCTCTGGTGGGAGCTGTAGATTCGACCACGCATGTGCGTATCAGGGCTCATGATTGCTGCCCCCACACTCACTCGTATGGGCAAGAAGCACAGGTGTCACGGGTAGGGGCCCAGACTGCCCTTGAGACATAGCGAAGACCAAGAGGCACTCACTTAGCATAGAACTTCTTGACTGGTAGCTGTGAATGGCAAAGCACTTCAGCAACTGCGATCCCCCGGGTCCTGGCATCGTCCTTGACCCAGTCATGAAGAGCGTTAACTAGAATACCTCCCCAGCCGTACTTTCGATATTCTTTCAAAATGGCAAGACGTGAAAGTTTATACGATTTTGGAGAGATCGATGGCTTGTAGGTGCCGCGAATGGTGCCTACAGCTTTACCAGCTTCAGGGCTCGGGTCAACAAGGCGCAACAGGATATGATAAGACGAGTCCTCCAAACTAGAGTTTGGGATTCTCGTTAGAACATCTCAGGTCAAGACCCGAGGGAAAAATATAGCAAACTACTTACTCGTCTATCTCAGTATCCAATGGAAAGCCTTGTTCGTGGTGGAAGACATCGATCCGAACAGAATAGCATTCTAAAATGGATTCATGCCCTCCTGCAAATACCTCGACTGTGTACGCAGGTGGCGTTGGTCTAGAGATACCCTTCGATTCGTCGGTTGACATCGCAAGCGGTGCTGTGCTGTCGCTGTTGTTGGAAAATGGGGCATCGCCTGAAGTAGTGTTGACAGTCATTCAGAAAGGCGATAAGACAGATCGTTGCCTTGCAAGACACACAATGCTGTTCAAGGAGAAATAGAGTGATCTCAACAGATATGAGTCAATCAACAGGGGACTGTCGAAAAGTTGCCGTTAGAAGCAGGGCGCTCACCACCCAAATTTGACAGAAAGAAATCACGATCACGGGAACAGTATGGCATGAGATATCGGCAAATATTCCCACACCCTACTGACCTTGTGGCTGAGCGCACGCTCAACTGCATCATTCAGCGTCCAACGTCCCAATCGCAACATCTGGTCAACTTCCTACTTCCTACTCTCTACCGTAATCCTGGTTCTCTCATTGTGTTTCCTACCTTATTTTTGTCTTTTTGTCTAGTGCATTGGTAACATGGGCTTGATATTATACTTTCCTCTCAAATTTTGCGATAGGTACAGTATATTTACTGTGATGTTGTCCGGGTTCTCGAAGTGATGGCGGATCATAATATCCATCAGTCAATGATCCGGAGGTCTAGAAGAGCCTGAGAGGCAAGAGGGCCGGAGAAGAAGTTATTGCCTCGTCTGGATGAGGAGGGTGGTAAAGCTGTACCAAGCGAAATGAAAGAGAAAGGGAAATCTTCCAAGGATATCAAGCCTCCCAAGAGTGAGCGTCGCCGGGAGATGGGCCCATTGATGATTGACAGCAACTTATCCGGGCAGCATAAGCTCTTCCCATATTTGGATGTATAAAATCGACCATCGCATGACCATCAATGCAATATATGTGATATGTGATATCATTTCTCAGACTTGTTTTTCTGTATTTTTTATTCCTCCAGCAGCTGGGCAGGTACTATGGTAGAAGATAGAGTAGAGAGTGCAACGTTGGAAGTAGAAAGTTGATGATGGCGGCCGGAACATTGATCGTTTGATGGTGGACTTCGTAAAAATGCCGAAAAATCATCTCATAGAACAGTCTCGCAGCTTCCCCATCAACTTCAACCATCAACTTCCTTCGATCCTTGTAACTGCTGCCAATCTGCTATCTTTCAGTCATGATAGAGCATCATTTATTCATTCGTTTTCTATGGAATCTTTACTCCGACGGTTCTGGGATAAACAGCATATCTTATCTGTGGCTCACAGCCCCGCTTCCCATCAGTCACCCATGCTCAGTTTACCCTGGTAACAGTACTCGGGCGATTGAGCTACAGGTCGTCATACGCCCAGGGCCTCAGGCAACGCGACGACACAACTTGACATCTTTTTTCACAATAGTCTCATTATCTACTTCATAAGGACATGGCGACTGACCAAAACGGCACTAATATTTCAGTATTATGTTCCCAAATACATCAACAGTCAAACAAACACCTGGTTTCTGGTACTGCTCCAGTCCAACCGATATACTGCTCGTCTCCTCCACACGGGAGAACAAGATTACCCGAGCGGTACGGGCGTGCTGTGCGTGCGGCATGAAACGCGTTCTCAGCTGCGGGTCAGCTGTGTAAGTGTAACCTAAGGCTGCTGACTCTTGCTCTCTAAGTCGAGCAGACCCCAGAAACCTCAGTAATATTTCTAGATGGGGCACCTCCGCTGCGAATTGTGACAAAACCCTTGTTAGGCCCTACTCCGAGGGCACTAGTACTCGGTACTCAGGATCGTCGTTACTTGATCGGCTGGGTTTTGTAGTAGCCTCTGGCTACTAGCGGAGGATCTATTTTCGAAACTGCATCTGGCTTGCAAAGGTAATTTATAATAACCACCGACAAACGCTTGAGGATGACTCCCGTCCCAACGAATCCTATTCGGCAACGCACAAGCAATGGCTTGCATTGGCTTCTGTGAGCACCGGGATGGCTAATAGAAATATTTCTGACTAGCCCAGTTCGTGGGGGCGTAAAACGGAATTCATACGCCAGAAGACCTCTACAAAAACCACTGCATCATACCCGTTTTCGGCCGAAAAAAGCTAACACAGGCAAAGAACCCTCCACGGGACATAGAAGGTCGCATCATCATCTCAAGGGAGCGTCTTTCGCTGACCCTAGTCCAAGGTTTCGGCACTATCGCGTCTGGATTAGTGATGGCATGAGTGTCTAAGAATTCCTGCCGAGAGAAAGAAATCTCTTTCAATAGTACAAGTTACCCAGCGGCTCTTCGAGGCTCGCGGGAGGTACAAATCCAACGTTCAAAGGTAGACTAAGCTACGAAGCTTATCAAGATACGAATCAGGTTTAGACGACGGTCTTACGGGGGAGTCGGGACGGATGTTCGCTTTTGGTAAGGACTGCGCTAGGCTTTTGTCTTCCTGTACGCTGTATGTGTAAACGCCAGTGGCATAGTCCGGGTGACACGGAAGAAGATGGAAGACTAAGGCTAAGGCTGAGATCTTAGTGAGCTAGGATAGGTCGGGGTAAATGAGCACGGCGCTAATGGTGATATTTGGCAAGCGTTAAGTGTAAAGCTCGAAACTGGGACCAGGATATTGGACCGCGGAACTTTCCATGCTAAGTTAAGCTACTTGTGCACCTCGAGTGATGAGAAAAGAGTGCCCGCTGCTGCACGGAAGTCCAAGTTCCTTGAAATGAGAATTCAGACGGCAGGAGTACGACACAAAGTAGTCAGATCTCCCATCCCGCTCGAAAACCATGCTTACAAGTTTGTTGTGAATCACCCGAAGAGAGGCGGAGTAGATGCTTGTAGGGTCGTAATACGAGCGTGGATGATGTTTAGGACCTAGTAGTAGTCTAGTACGATCCAAAGTCACAGAAAGCATAGAAATGAGCATAGATTAAACCTTTGCCTAGAGATATATGGCCAAGCTCGCATTCTACTTGATTACGAACAACTAGTCAAACGATAGGCCAAGATGAGGTTAACCAAGCCTGCAAACATGCACAAGTAGTCAACCGTGCTCTTGGTGCGCAAGAACTACTACATCGGCGTTAACTTGGTCTTGGGCGTACCACGAGCGAACTATTTCAGCATGTGTCACCGAAAGTTGCGGCTATACGGTGACGATGGCACGACCCAACCTGCTTATCGGAGCTCCTGCTTGTGTGTATACAATGTTCGTTGACTTGATAGACTAGAGACCTAGGCACCAAGAGAAATGTAATTGCAAGGAGACTCAAGCTAAAAAGACATGTATGCAAACTTCCAACACAAATTGCAAGTTGGTACTACACCGAAGAAAACACTCACCGCATGGAAGTGCGCGTACAGCGTAGGACTGAGAGACCTACAGGACACAAACATGAGAAGGCAAGAAATAACACAAGTGAGTGGCAGACTCACAGTAGTGATGGAAAAGATAGTTGGTGGAGGGATAATCCTCATGAAGAGGGAAAACAAAAAACAAAAAACAAAAAAAAAAAAAAAAAAAAAAAGGTTCCAAAAATTGGTTCAAGCCTCGTGAAACAGTGGCAGGAAACAATCACGAAGAAAGCTTCAGGGACACCGCTCCTCCACAGAATGGAGTGACCCCCAGAGTCTCCCCGTGCGTCGATGCCCACTGTGGGAAGGACAACAGCAAACGGATCGTAAGCAGGCGGCTCGCAAGGAACATCTAGCGCGACTACGATGACAACTGGCGGGTCTCGAAAGACCGTTCAGTCATCATCAGCGCACCGAGTCTCGTACGGCCACCTATAATATAGTATAAAACCATGGGAGGTTATAACCGTTAAGATTGTATGATGCTTCTTTGGTAGGACAATACGGTATGTTTAAATCAAGTAAAATAACCTGGTATGGGTAGCAGTATAAGATGGTTTGCATCATTATCAGGTTTCATTGGGGTGACTCGTATGTCTATTTGTTTCGCATGTCTCGGTGACGATGCACGGTACGGTCGTTTGGGTTCTTTAGGCATTATGCGCTGCTTGTTCGCTGTCGCTGGGCGGGTGTCTTTGACACCACGACGGGAGACGGAGGCATGATGCAACCGCCATTAGAGGCCCCATCATACGACGTCAGTGGAGACACTTGGGTGGGGGCTGAGAGGAGATGAGGCAACTCCTGATGTGAAGACAGGAGAGAACGTCTGAGTGAATTCTCAGGAAAGAAAGTAAGTGGGGCGATGGCCTTCTCGACCAACTTGAACATGGGGGAACATGAAGGTCGGAGAAGAGACGAATTGTCACATGAGAGTTTTACGATTTCTTTTGGCTCGGCACCCACAGATCGACGCCACATGGTATCATATCGTATTACTATCGGGAGAGCAACTCCGTATATATATACGTATGTATACCCCAGCTACTAGTACGAGATGCCTCATCCAGAGCCACAGAAAATTCTAGGAAAAGCAAGCAACTTCATACTGGTACGCTCGTAAATACGCCCGCTGAAAAGACTAAGCCCAGAAGAGAATCACCAAAGCCATGAAATAACGACCCACCTTTCTGAAGTCCTTCAGAATGGAGGTGATCCGAGTCGCACTTTGCCCCATTATAACATGCGGTGATGAGCTGTTATTTGCAATACCAACCAACCTCTGTTCTTGCTGCTCTTGTTTTTGTCACAGACTCACAGGCGACAAGCTGCGACGACCTGCCCGCACCGATCATCAAAATAATAAGCTGTGGCTCCAAGTTCAATAGCCGATTTTCGAAGTGACGTTGGTGATAACCGCGCTCGCCAGGCGACCTTGCCCTTCCCTCTCCTCTTCATTGCACCTCCTCTTCTCGTCCTTGGTCAACCTCTACGATTTTCGATGCGCCTGCGATGGAAGAATGGCAGTTGAGTCCACCTGGTATGGTCCCAATGGACATCGCCACAGACTGCATTGTCAGCTCAGCTGTATACAGTACGACTCACTCCCCCCTTGTTTACCTTCGAACACGCTACTGACCAAGAACTTGATTCTAGCACTTCACGTCTCTCTCGCCGTCTTTCTCTTGTTCACGACCTATACCAATACCAACCGTCCACATAGAAAAAAGCATCTAGCCTTCGTCACGGCCCTGCTCTGTCTTGCCACAGTGCAAACCGCTGCCCATCTATACTTCAGTCTTTCCAAAGGGCAAGAGCACATGGTGCTTTGGGTTCGCTACTTTGTCCGTGCGCAGTCAGTGGGCACCGATAGCGCGCTGTTTGATCAGGCGAAAGCGGAAGGCGAGCTCCTCCGAGCGCATTACAACGTCGCGTTATATTTCCTGGGGTTCCCTTCCTACTTCGTAACCTACCTGGCGAACGGATACATGGTAAGCTTGAGTCCTTACTCATTTAGAAACACTCTGCTGGTAATTTAATCGCCATTCCGTACATTCTTAGCTTTTCCGATGTTTTATCATCTGGAACCGGAGCTTATGGGTGCTTGTTCTTCCTTTGATACTTTTCATGACAGCATTCGGTGGGTGTAGACTACGCGGAATATTTCCAACGGGACTGACCACTTTCAATCTACAGCTAACTCCATAGTCCAAGCCCGGAACCTGATGGGTACCGAGCCTGTCTCTTTGAAGACTATTTCCCTCCAACTGCAATGGGCGCTCTGTCTCTCCCTGAACACTTCTATCACTCTCCTTATTACCATCCGACTACTTTCTATACGAAGGACAGTCTCACGAGCGCTTGGCATCGAGCACGCCTCCGCCTACACCGGAGTCATTGCGATCGTCGTAGAATCGTCTTTGATATACACCTTGGTCGTGGCCATCGGATATCCTCTATACGGACCAACAGCCGTGATGTGGGATCTGATACACGCGACGGAGAATATGTTCTCCCCACTGCTTGTCCAAGCTGAGGTGCGTATTTCTTGCTACGCATCATCCGGTTATGCTACCAAGATGGCTAAGACCCTTTTTCCTCGTGTCTTTTTTAGTGTATAGCAGCGGAATTGATCGTCTTGCGATTCGTCAGTGGGCGTGCATGGACAGAGGAAAGGACGCGGCAGATGGAACAAGCGACCAGATCGCTGCCTTCTGTGCTCGTCATCGGTCGTAGTAACGCGACCTGCGATTTGAACACGCTGGGTGATTCTGATTCCCACATAGAAATGACTTGATGGACTGGTGAGCTTACCGTCCCTCGTTTCTCCTGTGAGTAACAACTCATGATGTCTTTTCATAGCATGCTTTATACCATTTCGGACCTTTACTAGGATGTATGAATACAAGTTAATGTAATAAAAAGTCACACCTACCGCCCCCGTCCTGTCTTTACCCCCTAAAAATATCTTTTGTATCTAACTAGAACTCCACGTCCAACGATTTTCTTTCTGACTTCCTGCAATAGATCGTTTACCCAACTTACTTTTAGTTTACTCAACTGCCCTTACCCCAAGTCCTGTGGGGCCTGCTCTTCGTCATCTTCTGGTTGGCTCTGACCTCAATATGTGAAGTTAATAGTTCGCGCAGTTGATGACGAATGGTGAATACGTTATGTAAACTTAGCCAGGGTACACACACAATAGATAGAAGGGCTATATACAGGTGAGATATGATAAAAAACAGGATGGGTTCACAAAGCAAAGATAAACACAAAGCAAATCAACAGCACCACTCACACATATAAATAATAAGTTAGAAAAGCAGAAACAGCGCGCAGCCAAAGAACGCTAGATATCATGAGAAACCCGTCTCTTACCTGCATCTTTGGTATTAACTTAATTACATGTACTCCAGCTAACCGCAGTTCAAATCACAAAATTTCGCTTCCAACTTCAGAAGCCGGCATTTTTCCAAATTCAGACCCCAATTATTTTTTTCGTCGTTTTGAACAGCATAGGCTGGCGAGAATATTCACCCATGTCTTGGAACTGCTCGACCATGAGTTTTCGTGCTGAGTAGGGCGGGGTGGCATCGCAGGGCCAATGTTTGGTAGCTCTTCGTGGGGCGAGGGAGGTGTGCCCTTCCCGAGTGAATATGCCGCTACGGCATCGAAGAATGACTGAGGTAAACCGAGCTCATCTTCCCAGACTAACCAGAGAATCATCAGAATGAGACCCAAGAATTTGGAAAGACCCAGGGGCATACCGAAAAAGCCACATCGTTCTGGCATACATCTACCCTTGGGACATCGATAGAAAGGTCTGAGAAATAGGTAAAAGAACAAGCTATTACACAACGTGTTCATGGACTAGATAGTCTGGAAGGCAGACCTATCAGGGTTGAGGTTTGTATGTGAGATGTATTTGGCAGAGTACGCGTTGTGTGTTGGGCAACGAGGCCATTCCGGGTGTGGTGCTTCCCAGTTCGGATCCCATTCTTCAGAGAGCAAATAACATGAGTGCACAGACTCCAAAGGACTGAAGAAGTACTCGAACAAACCCCAATAATCGCAGGCCTCTGAGGACTCGCCGGTCTCGAACTTGTAGCATCTGCAGAACTGTCTATTCGGCGAGCATGGGCCCCAGTTCAACTTATGGGTAAGTGTATCGTACAAGAGACTGACCTGAGATAATTCTCGGTCGCATAAGCAGTTATCATCTGTGCCGGTTCGTTGTGTCGACATAGTGGGTAATTAGCATCGTCTGCCATATTCAGGCTGTTCCCAGAAGATAAAGTTCCAGATACTCAGTACTCCAATGCTACTATTCCGTAACGTTCAAGATTGGGGTCCGAGGAATAGGACCTACGACTATACAAATAGATTGGCAGAACTGAGAAGTAAGGTATCGTCGCTCTAAACTAGCCACACCCAGAGAAATGTTGCTTTGTCGCCTAGTTGTTGCAGTCAATATAGTCAGGATGGAGCTGGGATACGGATAACTTGGTAGTCGTAGGTGGACCTCGAGATGGATTACTGGTAGAGGATTGAGGAAGATGTAGTAGGATCGAGGAAGCTGTAGTGATCTGAGTCCGGTGGCCGTGAGAAATTCGTATCAATCTCACAAGGCACAAGGCACCGCGCGCCCCAGTCCGGCGCTTGAAATTATTGATTATTGAATTCTGCGGTCTGGCCCGTCTGGGTGCTGGTATGAGATCGTACACAGAATTGTAGATGATCAGTCCAAGTTGAGGGACACGAACAGGTGCAATGGACGAATGTGAAAAACCTTAATCATCTTTGGAGCAGGTGTAGACCTTCTCAAGCGACTCACCACGGGATAACATAAATAAGTATAATATATGCTAGTACGATACATTGAATGCTAGCTAGTAGAAACATCACCACTCGCGTACATATTCGTACACGAACAGTAGTTAGTAAATACTACGACCCAAGGTGCTCTCGAGAACACTAGGAACCAGATTGTATTAGGCGGAAAGTCGACATCGTCCATTTTACTTTTGTCTGAGCCTGGCGAGAGATTGTTGGGGGGTTGAAAGTGAAAGCAGTTCAGCGGCAAAAACAAAAATTATAATTTGCACAACAACTTACGAATGAACTTCCTTCTCCAACCTAATCTGCTTCCTTCGTTCAAGGTTCAGCGCCTTGCCCATCTCCGCTATCTGGTGGCACATCGACTTGAGTTCCTTCTACAGATATTATCGTAAAGTCAACCACCGAAGATATGAACGAGCCAAACGTCCTTACCAAAGAAACCACCTTGGTCATGGCTATATTAACCTTTGGGAAAAATCCTGCCGGTCAAGCGTAAGGTTTTACTACAGGTTTGACCTCTAGAGATGTAAACAGACCTGTCAAGATTGAGCGCCGTACGTGACTTGTATTTAGCAGCGTATGTCTGATGCGCAGGGCATGTGGGCCGCTTCGTATGTGGTGCTTTCTAGGAAGGATCCCACTCTTAAGGAGGAGAATAACAATGGTGAGGGGAGGTAGAAATGGTCAAGAAGAAAGGTAGCTCACTGGCATAATCACAACGACCGGCAAGTTTAGCGCAGTCGAAAAATTTCCTATTCCACCGGTATCGGTTCAGTTACCCTGGTCCGGGAGAAGTAGGTGGAGAAACACGAACCTGTAACGGTTCTCTGAGCTATAGGCAATAATCACACGTGCTGGTTCGTCGCATCGGTAGAGTGGTTGCATAGGTTCGCCCAACACATCTGAACTGACATTCTCCATACTAGTAAGGCCTGAGTTGTGCTTAAGTATCAGGGGGACACCAAGGCAAGGTGAACCGAGACAGATCAAAAGGGAGTCTGGCAGAGATTCCAGATAACCTATCTTGCAATCCTCGAGGACAAGGGATTCCGAATTGCTTCCAGAGTCCTAGGGGGGCACAAAGATGGAATCACTGTACTCTCTACCTGGATATAAATGTGAATGAGTTCGGACTCATCACCATGCATTACGCACCGAAGGAAAGCTTATAGTCTCGGATAATCCTAATTCAATGCAGGGAATTCTCGGCAGGATAGGAAACTGGAACCGTGATACCCTGCTAGTTGAACGTCGAATCTCGAGGCGAGCCAGTTTACCGTAACAAGTGCTCTCAGGTGGGAAGGATCATAAACCAGTGATCTGAGCTTGATGGCTGTGAGGGATCTGACCAATCTTGGATCAGCTGGGATCCTCTCCGGTTTGACTTCCACAGACTGGCGCTGCTAACTATGCTATGCACCTTTTTCATGCTCTCTTGTTGCAATTGCCGCCGATAAACATCACGATGATGTCAACGGGGCCAGTTTCTTTTGGTTCCTATCTTGAGGCTCATGACACTGTCCACATAACCCAGTGCTTATAACTCGAGCGTGTTCCATCGACGGAATCGACAATTAGTGCTTTTGTTCGCTTCCGACATGCAGCCCTCAGCTCGCTATTTTGCCTCCAATAGGCCCTCACTAGAGGATCCGCCTTGTATGTCAACCTGGGAGTTTATCTTTGGGAGTTCTAGTAGGGTCTCTCCCAACAAGACGGTCTATATAGATGAGCAATCTGGGGCTAGTCTAACGTTCGTGATCATCTATCTTTTGCGCCTTATTCGTTGTCTAATCTCCTTGGCAGATGGGGAGAAACACAGTCTCTTGCTATACAGTTTGCCGACGCGTTTGTTTCTCAGTTTTCCCTTGAGAAGGGTGATACTATCGCTCTTGTTTCCTCCAACTCTCTGTACATTCCCGCATTCGTGCTGGCAGCCCAAGCGGTGGGTATCATCTGTTCCCCAGCCAGCGCCTCTTTCAATGCAGCGGAGTTGTCAGTATCTTTACTGTCATCTATCGTACTAGACCTAATGGATCTGTAGGGAATATCAGGTCGCCGACTCCGGTGCGAAACACGTATTTTGTAGTGGGGATCAGTGGACAAATGCAAGAGATGTTTGCAAGCGGCTGGGATTGCTAAGCCCCGTTCTCTTCGACAAGTCCGACGCCCAGGGGAAGAAGACGATTTGGAGTTATTTGAGGCCAGCGAGCAGCTGTACTAACGACTTCAGCGCTACTTGTGATCCATGCAGTGACATCGCTGTGCTGACCTATTCCTCAGGCACGTCTGGAAAGCCGAAGGTAAAGCGAATCAATTTCTCAAACACCAGACTTGCCTCTGATACGCACACTTGCATACACAAACTAACAGGGTGTTCATACGTATGCTTGCCCTTTTAATATCCTAAATAATTATACTCACATTCTTCCACTCTAGGACTCATTTCAACATCACTTCTGCATTCTGTCAAGCTCTGCAAGCCACACCATCGTCGTTCACTAGTGAGGAAGTCTGGGTTGCAGCTATGCCCATGACACACATGTATACGCTAGTGAGCCCAGAACATTGTGCTCCCTTGCTGCCGATGGTTAACCTGCGTCTAGTTTTTCCACGTTATGGTTGCGATGAAGATTGGTGCTACAGTCATAATCATGAAGAAATATTCCATGGATCGTTATGTCCAGATCATCAAACGTTTCGGAGTCACAGTTAGCCCCTTCTCTTGTTTACAGGCTTCCTGAGAGTGACATCTTCGACAAGCTTGGCCATATAGTTCCACCTATTGCGGTCAATATCCTACAGGTCTGTATCTTGATGGAGGTTCCGTTCTTCACGTACACTGTTTGACGGCATGTGTTCTAGGATATTGAACTCTCGGTCGCTGATTTCCCCTTTCTTCGTGAATGGTGTAGCTCTGCCGCCCCACTTGGCGCTGAGCTTGCTCAATCGCTGCAAGGTAGAACAGGTGTCCCAGTGCATTGTTTATACGGTTGAGTCAAATTTTCACGCATGCTGCAACCGGTAAGACTCATTTACAATATGACAGGGATGACTGAAGCAACTGCCGGGGTTTGAGAGCTTCCTTGAGCATCCGATTTAGATTACTCACGTTGTTTCCCAAGATCGCATATAGCAACTCCTCGTGTCAAGCAAAATCTGGGTCTGTTGGATTGCTATCGCCAAACATTGAAGCCAAACTCGTAGATGGGGAGCTACGTAGTAAGCCCTGGATTTCCCTACCACATGGTTATGTGCTCAGCTGGAATACAGTCAAAGGTCCAAATGTGATGATTGGATATCACAATAGCCCTGACTCACCTTTCGACGAAGAAGGGTACTTCATGACTGGTGATCGCGTACATATCGATTCAGATGGGTATGTGTTTGTACTCGACCGAGTAAAAGAGGTAGACTGCCTCGTCTGTACACGTGCAGTTCAAACATCAAGCTGATCGAAACATCTCACGCAACTAGCTCATCAAGTATAATGGCTTCCAGGTCAGATTTCAGTGCCCTACAATGGGTGTACTCGAAGCGCTGAATCAACCGTTATTAATTTCCTCCCCAGGTTCCACCTGCTGGTCAGTTGAAATAACTGCGCTTTTGTGCCCTTGCTAACGCATCTTAGAAATCGAGGAAATCTTACTGTCACGCGAAGATGTGAAGGATGTAGCCGTTGTGGGTATACAGGACGATGTACGAGGCACTGAACTGCCTAGAGCCTACGGTGAGTATCCTAGCCTTCTGTCTATCTGCTGGGCTAAGATAGAACCAGTCGTCCTTCGCGATCCTCGCAACAATAGCCAAAGTAAGCGTCGTGAACTCCTGGAATATGTCCATTCTCGCGTAGCAGATTACAAGCGTTTGCGGGGAGGCGTAGTTTCGGTGGATTCAATTCCACGAAGGTGATTGACGCAGATGCACAACCTTCTTCTCTCTCTAAGCCTATTTTACAGCCCGACCGGAAAGATCCTTCGAAGGCTACTCCGTTACGAGAACGAAGGTGTAAAGCTCGAGTCACATCCTCAAGAGCGGAACGAAGATACGACCCAGGAGTCATTAAGATCATCCCCTTGGGAGAGCAGTTCCTCTCAGCTGGATCTTCCGATTGCCATTGTATGTGCAGAGAGCATGCACTTTGATGACTTGCACCCATGCTCAATGCAGTCTCATAGGTTGGTATTGCTGCTCAACTACCGTCTGGCGCCTACTCTCAGACTGATCTCGATTACGACACTTTCTGGGATTTCCTCACGAGCCGCTCTGTCGCGTACGAGAGGCTCGACGAGCTCAGTATATCACCAAACCCGTGAGCACCGTAGTCTCGATTTTCACAAGCAGGTTACTGAGCCCCGCAGATTCCTCGCAGCGGGTGATTACGAGAAGGAGATCCTACCAGAGAGAGGCTCTTTTCTCAAGCACGCGTCGGAATTGGACTATGTCTCGCTAGGGATCAGCAAGCGTGATGCCCAATCTATGCCTCTATCTACCCGTCGACTCGTAGAACTTTCCTTTCAGGCATTACAAGACTCGGGTATTGATAGCAGGGGCCAACAGATTGGCTGCTTCATGTGTGGATCTTTTCCCTACAATACTGAGGTCCGTTGGTTTCCCTCTGGGGAACTGTTGTTCGTCTATTAATCACCCTGCAGCAGGATGAATCTGTAGAAGGGAACCTCACTAATATACCTAGTGCCATGGCAAATCGCGTCTCTTACGCTTTGAATCTGAGAGGTCCCTCGATGTATATAGACGCTGCCTGTAGCTCCTCCCTCATGGCACTCAGACAAGCTATCAACTCAATTAGCACAGGCGATTGCTCTGCAGCCCTAGTTGGTGGATGTCAGACAAACAGAAGGTAATTCTACTCCCAGTTAGCCCATCGTATCAACGGTGTTGACGATCCCCTCAGACTTTCAGAATGGGTCCATAACATGGAACTAGGGGTGCTGTCAAGGGATGGAACCTGCAAACCTTTCGACGGGGTGGCGAACGGGTACGTGGGATTATATGTAGGATGAGTGGATCTTACAAGCTACGTAGATTTGCTCGTGGAGAGGGCGGCGTCGTCATTGTAATCAAGCCTTTGGAAGATGCCATGAAATCCGGAGATCACATTTACGCAACGGTAAGGAGACCTGGTTTGATTATAGTGTTTATCTTATCCTTTCGCAGATCCTGGGCTCTTCTATCAATGTTACCGGCTCCGCTGCTCCTCTTTATGTACCCCATGGCCCAACGCAGCAAATGTGTTTCCAGAAGGCTGCCTCAAGAGCAGGTATTAGTGTCAAAGACGTTGATTATCTGGAGATGCACTGCACAGGTAACATTTGAATGCCTCTCTTGAAGATCTTTCCTTATCTGGTCTTCTATCAGGCACATCTGTCGGTGATCCCATCGAGGTTAACGCGGCTGCAAATCTCCTTCAGAGAGGGAGTCAAGTTCCTATTGGGAGTGTCAAAGCGAATATCGGGTAAGGTTCCTTGATCCTACCATACATCACAATTCTCATCAAGCTTTCTTAGTCACCTCGAGAGCACGGCTTTCCTTGCATCCCTAGTGAAGGCATGTCTTATGCTCAATAAACGGGTGATACCACCGAACGTCCCTATACGACATCTGAACCCCGCCATGGACTGGGCGTCTGGTCGAGTGCAGATAGAATCAGAGTTAACGCCATTGGGCTCTCGTTCCGGACGACCTATGATCGCGATATCAAGCTTAGGCATAGGAGGCTCCACGGGCAACGTGATCATAACTTGCTCTCCCAACGTACTTCCTAGCTCCCATGAACTTCCGACCTCCGTACCGTTTTTATGCATCATCGGCGGGCTCTCCCCATATAGTTGTCGCACGGCAGCAGAGACTCTACAGCGACGCTGCATAGAGCAGGCCCACATGGCCCCGAGTATGATCGTCTCTCAATCTCGTCGTGCTCGGCAGCTACCTTGGAGGACCAGCTTTATTGCATCAGTGTCTTCCAATCCCCAGCTACCTGCCCCAGTTCTTGTGCCCCCAACAGCTCCACCAATCATTTTTGTGTTTGGTGGGCAAGGTCCTCAGAACTTTGAGATGGGTCGTCACCTCTTCATTGACTATCCTGTCTTCCGAGATACTATCCTCGAGTTGGACGAGGTGCATATCCGCGTCACAGGTGTATCATTGATCCAACTGACGGGGCTTTTCACTGGCGACAGTGCAAAGCTCGACCTGGCTACAGAATCTTGGCCTGTGCGGATTACCTTACCAGCTCTACTGATGATACACGCCGCACTTGTGGATCTCCTTATGTCCGTTGGTATCAAAGCAACCTCGATCATCGGGCACTCCGCTGGGGAGACAGCGGCGCTCTATGCCTCGGGCGCTGGATCCAAGGAGATGGCCATGAGAATTGCCATCGCCCGTGGTAAAGCTATGACTCTCACAGAAGCCGTCGATGTTGGCATGGCGTCCTTTGCATGTAACGAAGCCCAGGTTGCGGAGTTGATTCGTGCGGTATCGCCAGAGGAGAAGGACCGTCTTAGTATCTCCTGTTACAACGCCCAACAGTCGCTCACCGTCTCTGGTCAAGGAGCTCTATTGGAACGATGTATCAAATTAGCAAAGTCTCAAGGCATCGACTGCCAACGACTGCGTACCCGTGTACCAGGTCACAGTCACTATATGGACAGCTGTCGGCAGACCTACCAGTCACTCATGGAAGACGTCTTCACCCAACACAACGGTCCTCACTGGCCACGCGTACCCGTCCTTTCAACCTGCACCAAGGAAGAAGTGGTTGACCACTTCTCTCCTCAATATTATTGGCAGAATTGCCGACAGCCTGTACATTTTCGTCAGGCAATAGCAAACTGCCTAAAGAGATACCCTTCTGCGATCTTCTTGGAGATCTCCCCTCATCCGGTTCTGGTTTCCGCCATAGAGTCACAGAGCGTCTCGCCTTCCAGAATTCTAGGTGCGATGCGCAGGACAAGAAAAGGTAGATCTAATGAGAGTGAGCATTTCATGAAAACGCTGGGACAGCTATGCCTTCTTGGTGTCAACAGCTTGGAGCTGGGTACCATTTACGGCCAGTCTAGCAGTGCCCGCATTGAGCCCATCGTCAATTTGCTGAGCCTCAGACAAGTCCCTGTCAGAGAAAGCAGGCGCACAGGAAGTACCTCATCAGGACCTGGGCTATCTACAGGTACTCAGCTTCGATTGAATAAGGAGATGCACCCATTCCTTTATGACCATGTTGTAGGCGGTGCGCCCATCATGCCAGCAGCGGGAATGATCGCGTTTGTGAGATATTTTTCTTTGATAGTGACTACAAACATTAGCTCATTGGAGTCCAGGCCTTAGGGATGGGAGCAAAAGTATTATGGGATCTTGAATTCCTTTCGGTCTTTGTATTACCCACAGCAAAAGAAGTGACAGCGAGAATAGTCCTCAAAAGACAACGTGAAGTGGGCTGGAGTCTGTCCTCATCGCTAACTACCGGAGAGAATGATACGCCTTCAGTGAGTCACCAGTTTGTCTGGATCGTTTCTCGGGTGTTCATTTCCTCAGGAGGATCGATGTCATATCATTGGATGCCTCAGTGATTCCGAGCCTCTGCAAGAGCCTCCTACTCTGAATATAGGGGAGTTATGGTATAAGTTTCCTAGTATCGGAATAACCACTGAAGGTAAGAGCAGGCATAGCACCATCCACGGACATCCTCTTACGATTATTCCTCCCACTTGAGTAGAGGTCTACCGCTCATTTCCAGTACAATTATCCTATGGGCCTTCATTTCGAAGACTTGTGCGTGTGCACGGGTCATTTACAGAGGCAATAGCCGAAGTACGAGGGATACGACCGGAAGAGAAGTGTGTTCTGCGTACATGGTTTGTTAATGAATCGAGCTGATTCTGGGTTCTAGGTATCACTCCTTTGTACTGCACCCGGCAATGTTAGACGCGTGCATACACATTCTGGCACATCCCCAGCTGTCTCAGCACTCGAAAGAAGCGAATGTGTACTTACCCGCTCGTCTGGAAAGATTCATCGTCTATCGTCAGTTTCATAGAAGTGACAACTGGTTTACTCATGTCAAGCTTCGAAAATGGGAACCTGGTAGGAGTCCTTCGTTTGAGACTTTTCTGATAGCTCACGACTTTCAAAGATCAGCGGTACTACGATATCGATGTTGCAGACAGATCTGGCTGCTTGATTTGTTCTTTCCACAACCTCCTGGTCCGCAAACATGTCTTCAGTACGCCACAGGACAATCGGGTTGTTGCGTACGACTACGTCTTCACATCTTGCTCGGTTAGCAAACCTGGCAGCGTCGAGACGTCTAGTTCTGTACCAATCCAAGGTCTGCACACGGAATCAGAGCATTGGTTCACTTACGAGGCTGGTACCGAGATGCAGCTACAAGTACAGCTCTCCTCTCTAGACTTTGCCTCCTCTCTACGCATCTACATTGTTGCACAAATTGGACATGCAGGTCACTTGGCCCTTGGGCTCTGCGCTTCCCTGCGCGGGGAGTTTATCAATTGGAGAATACGTCTGCTCCTCCTCGATGCTTCTTTGATTCTTCCAGATCTCAAGCATTGGATCTCTGGCATCCTAAGTAGAGATCATGCGGACGAGGATGTGCTCTCTATCGGGGAGGATGGAGTTATATCCATTCCTCGGCTCGTTCGGTTGGATCCCTTAGAGCAAGGGATGCGGCAGGAATCAATCAAACCTGTTCACTCTGAGAGTTCCCCAGAGACAGAACATCTTTTGGTCATTGCTATTGACGTTTACACTCACCAAAAAATCGATGCTTTTGTTGGACATATCGCCAGGAGTCAAGATCCACACTTGCCAATCGGTTCATTAGTAGGGGGAGTTGCTCGCCATCAAGCGTCGCGATCATTCATTGTTCCCCCAGCTGCCCTGATAATTTACCCAAAAAGCGCATCACGGAGTGCTATTCGATTTCTTGCTCTTGTAATGGCCTCCCTCGCAGCTGGAACATCTCGTCTCATGTTTCCTGAACGAATGCATCCAGAGCGTAGGATCGCCGTGCATTTGGACGATTCCGCATTGGCTTCTTTAGTGGAGGAAGTCTGTTTAGCAATACCCTCTTTCCCCAAACCCATCTCACCTACCGCCCTGTCAGAAGACATGGAAAGGGTGCGGATTCATCTGATCCTTTCTGACGCGTCATCAAGTCTGTTTGGTAGAAGTCTTCAACTCCTCTCAAGAGAAGGCACTATCCTACGTATTGATCAGCTCTTGGATGATCTACGGACAGACGACCCTTGGGCACTTCACTTCGCTCTCGAGAGAGGGATAGCCTTGGGCAGCACCTTCATCCCGGATAATATCTACGACCCGAAGCACGAAGCACCCACCGGCAGTCATGAAGTTATCAGTTGGCCGCAAAACTTGGAAGACTTCCCCAGCCGTATGAACACAGATCATAACTTATTCACCTCTTGCAAGTCGTACCTTGTGCTAGGGGGAATAGGAGGCCTAGGCATCGATCTGGCAGTTTGGATGTATCAGGTAACTCTTCCGCTGGCAGTCTTACTAGTTTGAGAATAATCTCATACATAAATTGCCTTAGCATGGTGCACGTTTTATCTATCTCACCTCACGACGCGGCTTGCAGACTCTGCAAGAGTCAGCACATGCAATAACAATGTTGAAGGTCAAGTACCTCCAGGATCTTCCCGACCTCGACATTCACTTCGAAGCTTGTGACGCCACAGATCTTGGCCAGACAGGAAGGTTACTGGAAACCATCAAGGCTCCTCTTGGCGGTTGCTTTGTGCTGACTATGCAACTTCGCGATGCACTATTCGTTAATCAGTCATTGTTTTCATTCAAGACTGTTCTTGACTCCAAGATCAAACCTATCGAAGTCTTGAGAGCAGTTACAGATGTACGCAGGCTTGAATTCCTCGTTGCATTTTCCTCTGTCGCTGGACTTTTTGGAAATCCTGGCCAAACAAATTATGCAGCGTTCGTACCTCTCCACACTTGTTATTTTACTGATTTTGGGACTGATCCTGCCTTGTATGATCACAGAGCTTGCACCGCGCTGAATGCGATTTTGGCACCCTTTCCGAATGCTGCATCCATAATCGTCCCAGCTATCATCGACTCAGGTTATCTTCTGCGGTCTCCTGATGTAGACGTTCATACAGGATTCAGTTGGGGAATGACGAGTGAAGGTGAGCCCTCACAAGAATATTATGACGTTGTCCTAAACTAAGAGCCCTCGCAAGATTTGTTCGTGCATGTCGGAGACGCTGTTGTCAGACTCCGGTCCTCATCTCATTTTACTCAATATATTCCGGACCTCAATTGGAACATCATCGCTTCTCAAATACAACTACCACAGTCTTGTCGCCATCTAGTAAGTCTGATGAATCAAGAGAGGTCCCTGCAGGATTTCGTCACGAACGAATTTGCGGGGAATCCACTTGATGTAATCCTTGAGCTGCTGGAATTGTCAGGCGAGGAGTTCGATCCTGATCTACCTCTTACCGCATATGGCCTTGACTCTACCAGTGCTGCTCGCATTTCCAGAGCCTTGAAGCCATTTGGTATGGTTACACCAATGTCCTTACTGTCAAACGAGACATGGAATCAAGTCCAACAACGATTCACGAGATCGCTTCCTTCTTCCCCATACAAGGTTGACGACGTCAAGCTAGAGCGGTTGGTCCTTGACATCATACTTGATATCCTCAACATATCGGAAGAAGAACTGTCTCCCATTGCACCGTTCTCCACCTATGGCCTTGATTCTCGTGGTGCAACCCGGCTTGCCAGTGCCCTTCGACCTTACATTCGGGTCTCGCAGATGCAATTGCTTGGCGAAGCCACCTGGGGGTCCATGCGTGCCCGTATCGAAGCAGAAGACGACTTAGAATCTGCTGCTATCCGCACAGAGTCTAACGAGGTGTTGGTCCCTCTCGACGATGGTGTTGGAATACCTATGATATTCCTTCACGACCTTAGCGGTTCCATCTCGGCTATTCTTCCCCTTCGAGAACACATTTCCTGTCCTTTGTGGGCTATTCAAATTACACCATCGATGAACATAGACTCTCTCCAGAACCTGGTCTCAGAGTATCACAGGCTAATCAAACTCAGGATTCCCCATGGACCGTATCACCTTGCTACTTTCTCCGCGAGCAGCGTTCTAGGCGTCGCACTTGCGAAGAGAATGGAAATTGCCGGTGATGATATTGTGCAACTCTCTTTCGTGGACCATTTCCCTGCGTTCTGGCTGTGTCGCCCAGCGGCCGGTTTCTCCTTCCCGGACTCAGATGAAGATTTTGAGGTCATAGCTAAAGAAGCAGCTAGACGAAGTATCTTCAATGTCATCGACCTCCTACGATGGGACGAGAACGCCGCCCGAGCTCGTTACGCGAACGAAGTGGAAGCTTTCCAACGCGGCGGGAGCCCCTCCGAGGCTATCAAAATTTCGATGGAGACGATCAGAAAGCTTGCACGCCTAAATCTGAAGTTTCTCCTGGAGAATGCGGGGGCCAATCGTTCGGATATGGACGATTTCTTCTTAGCGTGGCTAGCTGACGTGAAGGCACCTATGAGTGTTTTCATTGCCTCGCGAGGAATTGTGCAATGCGTTCCGGAATGGGCGAGAGACAAGTGGAGCGATCTCGGAGCTAGCAGATGTTCAAAACCTACTCAAGTGTACCATTTGGACGCGGGACACTTCCAGATAATGGAACTACCAGAACTCGCGAGATTATTACAAAAGGAGGTGCAGATAATGTGAGGGTAGCAGAGCTTTTTAGCCAACATCTAGTTAAATATGATATGCGTACAATATTATACTTTATGTACTACACGCTGGTTGCCTGTTGCCTCGACTTTCTAGTCATGGCTCGGTTATTTTACCTCATCAGTGATTTGAGGTGCTTGAGATCTGTCTACGCTCGTCTTATTACTATTAGAATGATCGCCTAGGCTACGTCTGCCAGTTTCTTTGAGTTCGTTGTTCGCAAACCACAGGACGATGAAGGTGATCACGAGGGTAGCCACGGAGACACTTATTAGCGCTATCATTCCCTTTGTGAAGTTGGGTGCGTCTGTAGCAGGGTAGAAAACAATGGACCACCAGGCGTTTATGACGTTGTTCCACATGCTAGTTAAATGTTAAACGTTAAAACTTCGATGTCTGGGGACGAGAGGCTACGGAGGAATACCCACTTCATAGACGCAAGTACTATTCCACGCTCTTGGTTGTCGTCAGCACAGATCTCGTTGGCCCAACTGCATGGATATAAATGGAGATCAGATGTGCTCTAGGAAAATAGAATCGAAGTACAGAGGACTCACGCAAACGTCGTAGCTTGGCCGGCGTATGAAGCACCTATCTCAACTTTTCAGCCTGAGATACAAAGATAAACGAGACCAGTCGCTGACCAGCAAGATCTGTGAGAAGAGGTAAGGGTAAGCCATGTGACGACATACGGAGCAGACGAAAGTGCTTACAGAACGCAAAGAACTTGAGGCCAATTGGACTGCTGTGCACCAACAGGCAAATTCCAGAGATGATACAGCAGATCGCCATGTAGGCCAGTACCACCCATCTGCCGCCAGAGTAGTCAGTCCAAGTAGCACATATCAAGGTCGACGCGATAGCGAAAGCCGTTGCTCCAGACGGATAGTAGTCTAGAGGGAAGAGAACATTGTGAGAAATCAAGATGGGGGACACTGGAGGATGGAGATTTACCAATTTGCTCTACAGTGTAGCCACCGACGGATTTCAACCACTGGCCCATGATGTTGTTTGAACCAAGACTTTCAGTTTCACCGGATATCGCGAACTAGATGTATGGGAATGATGAGAAGGGATGGGCGAAGGATCCGGTAATGATACCCTTACAAGTAGGCTACAACCATACCAACGCCACTTGCTGAGGACCCGACGTGCCAAGTTCCAGGTGATTTTATGCCGCTTGACATCGGTTGAAGGGTCAAGACGCTCATACGAGAGCACTTTCTCCTGGAGTAGATGGTTAGAGTAAAACAAAGAGACAGGTGTCGTAGACGAACTTCACTACTGAGGTAGAAAGCTTTCGTTGACGCCGGGACATCAGGAAAGACGAGGAAGCCGTAGAGCGCTATCGGCAGCGTGATTATGCCATCGATGATAAACCTGACAGACTGTGTATTAGAGTGCCGTGCTTCAACCTTCAAACTGCAAAAGGAGGCCTCACAGCCAGCGCCAGCCGCTGCGCCCAGCGATGCCATTGAGGTGCCTACCAAAGGTTAGTGAGATTGTGTTGAACGGAGTTTTTGGGAATATTGTGCTTACTTGTAAACCGCAGCTTGTAGCACACCGGAGAACCTAAAATCGAATCAAGCTTAGTCCACAGGTCTTGTCTGAACAAACAACAGACGGACAGGGTTCCTACCAATCCCGATGCAGTAAAAATTCCAGACCGTTTGCCCAACTCTGCTGGTTTATACCATCTGAGGCACATTGACGTTTGCTTTCAGATCCGAGTTAGCAGGATAGGCGTCACGCACGAGCCTAAAATATAATGTGTTCCGACAAAGGTCGAAGATTCAGCCATTCCCTGCAGGAAACGGATACCGTATATCTGACAGCTCGATGTTAGAGGCTGTTCCAACACTGAAAACGGAGAACTTACAGACTGAACGTTGTGTACGGCACTGGTGGAGAAGGTGAGTACACCCCAGATTATCTGCATGCAAGGAAACCATATCCTCGGAGGTAAAACCTGTAAAGCTAGATTATCTACTCAGGGAGAGATCATCGAATGGTTAGGAAGGATACAGCTCAATCAGCTTACTCGGGATCATCCCTACAATGTAACCGCAGGTGAAAATAGTGTTGATTTTCTAGCGAACAAGAGGACGTCAGGTTCGAGCGTGGGGTTGACCTGGGAGGTGTACTCACATTGAAATCTGTCCCCTGCATGTTCAGCTCCTCCTTCATACCAGAAACATATGCATTCGTGATGTTAGAACGGTCAAGATCTAAGGGTGTAAAGGTACATGAGATAATACGGCATTGACGGGTGAATGGAACTCACAGTTGCTGAAGTACTGAACGGGTGGGAAAATGAAGTCATCAGTGATTCTGGAAGTAGGGCCGAACATTGGCGTACCATTAGACAACAGTAGGATAGAATGAACCAGTCAAGTTTGAGGAGTAGTGTCCTCTCTTTCTTCGTAGAGGGTCTTTCTCCCCATACGAAAGCGCGAACCGCCTCGATACTGCGGTGCATTTCTTTGGAAAAAGCTGCTTGGCTGGGCTCCCGCAAACTGAGCTGCGAATCAACTGTGAACAGAAATTCAGTAGATCACATGTTCGCCCGTCTTGGAATCGCACATCGATGATCCCACTTCCGTTGGCGGCTACAGTAACAGTGCCAACATCCTCTACCGGCACTGCTCAAATACAGCGTAGTTGACCGTGCGTTGCGGACAGACGAAGTGGCTAATTTACCAGTTGGTTGTTTTTGCCCTTTGAGCCTCCACTTGACGTGTTGGTACTTTCCAGCCAGGCGGTAGTCTTTCTTAGGTTCTTTGCCATGATGGAACCCCCAGACGCATGATCAGGATTATTTCTACTCCGAACCTCATCCATATGCCCCTACCGCATCGCTAGGATATACATTTTATCAAGCATGGTAGAATTGACCTCAATCGCGGCTGTTCGAGTATGGTCTTGAGCGGCGGACCATTAGTGAATTCACTCAAACTCCCCAACCCATTTTTAATTGACGAGAACACCGTTCGCCTTGCCTAGACGGCGTCTGGAGTTGACGCTGGACAGGTGCCCACCAAGCTCAACCGAACCAAAGTCTTGGAGAAGGCACGTTTTCTCCCACGCGAAGCACCGGCCTATACAGATTGCAGAACGATGCCGACTAGTATACTGCTCCTGGACCGAGCAGAACAGCCCCTGCCTCTTTGATCATCCCTAGACTCTGGCTGGATCTCTTCCGATATCGAGCCAGGGCTTGACGAAGACCCTCTATCACTGCGACTGCAACGTCGTTTGGCTTATCCAGCCAGACCCGTTCCACCGGGACGGCGCAATTCAAATTCTGAAATCTTCTCGATCGCTTTGTCTTGTCCCCCAAAACTCTTCAAACAGTCGCAATCTATCCCTTGGCCCAGTTCAAATGCATTATTCATTGGCATCACTCCACTTTACCGCCGTTTTCAGGCGGATCACCATTTCTGCTGATCTATCAAGTGCACTGTTAGTATTCGTTTTCCAAGCTCGTGAGAACAAGTACTTCATCTTCCTTTCCATAGGTCATCTTTGAGGAGGACCGTATCCCTTCCTGAGAGCCAGCCGGCAGGAAAGCCCATCAGTCGACAAGGCTTCGGGCGAGCCTTCTCAGGGTTACATCTATCGATACCAGCCCGTACACCTGCGGAGCTCGTTCGTGAAGGATTACGCATCCTCCATTACAAAGCGCTGCCGGTATTCTTCTGACTCAGACCTGTTGTCACCTGGATCGGGCAATCCGCAAGGACTTTCGGAATTAAGAAGGTCCAAATCGATGAACAAGCGTCATGTTTATAATCTCTCGGCTTCCAAGCCTCACATCCTTGCATTTCTTTCACTCGTATCTGCACCCCGATGGGATTCAAGGCCCAGCCATCCGCCTTTTTCGTCGCCCTTGCTGCATCTACCCTCGTACTCAGCACTGCATCTGGCTCCGGTGCCACAGAATTCCTCGGGAGCTCATTGCTCCCTCGAGATGGTCATGGCCACCATCACGTTCATGGCGCGCCATTACTAGAGTTGAATGAGACGGAGGTGACCTTGTACCATGCCCCAACCCCACCGTCGTACTGGTCCATCGATATTGACGATCCTCACGATCTTGAGAACGCGCGGCATCCCGGACTCATGGCTGCACATGTATTGTTCATGTCTCTGGCTTTTTTCGTAGCTCTACCAGCAGGTACATGTTTCAGTCTCTTCAGGTTGTATTATCCATGTCTGACAAATGGCGCAGGAATAGCTCTACGTTCTGTGAAGCATTCACTTCATGGCCTTGCAGTAACCGCTTTTTATGGATTTTGCGCTCTAGGTTGTGCTACTAGTGCACTGTACTCAAAGTTAACGCCCAACATGTTAGTTTTCGTCCATAACCTTTTTTGTCTTTATTCTAGTCAGAATTTTACTCACCCCTTAACCATTAGGTACGAAGGCGCTGTACATGGTAAACAGGGATACTTAGTCATACTCTGTGCCCTCGCTCTCTCCGTCATCGATATCGCGCAATTTTTCGTTCGTCTAGTCGCTTATGTGCGAGCCGGCGAGAAACTCCGACTCAAGTCGTTTTGGGTACAAGTTATACGAGGCGTCGACACTGAATCTGATATCCCCATGGCCGAATATCATGGCATTATCTCCGAGGAACCGGAATCAATCGATTCTGCACGAGCGAGTTCTGATCTGGACCGAGGCCACGAGAACATGCAGACGGCTCAGTGGGCAAACGAAGTTCATCGTCATCATCAACGAAGTTACTCTCATACCTCTGAAGGCACCCTTGTGTCTCCCTTCCACAAGCTTTCGTTCCCACGTCGTTCTTCTTCGCCCAAAGCTACCGTGCCCTTGTTCAGAAGAATCGGACCTATCGCCTTCGCTACTGCAGAGAGAGTCTTGGTCTTCGCAGGACTCTTGATGCTGGTGACGGGAATAGTCACTTACACTGGTAGGTACTATCCTTGTCTCTTACATTTCTGGCTCTCATTGTTACGATGCAGGCGGATGCCGGGAGAATTATCTAAACGGCTGCCTTGCTCATCTCATCAGTGAGTGATTGCGCTTCCACCTCGGAGTGGGTATGTATTGATTATGTTTCAGAGGGTGGCATATTCTGGTGTTACGGTCTCTTCACGTTCGCTAGATTCCTAGGGACGTTCTCTGAACTGGGCTGGGCCTGGAACCGTTCTCCCCGTGGCAAGCCAACAGTGACGGCAGAAATGGTCGAGTCTCTGGTCATCTTCACGTATGGTGTCACCAATACTTGGATGGAAAGATGGGGAGCAAACCCTGGTGATCCTTATACCACCAAGCAGATCCAGCACATTGGTATTGCCGTAAGTTCAGGTTCTGTTTCTGCTCTCACGTTGCTCATGATGGCGATAGGTGATGTTCTGGTTTGCTGGGTTGATCGGTATTGGCATGGAGTCTCAGTCTGTTCGTCGCCTGCTTTCCCAGACTTCAGCAGATGGATACCCTGCCATCCAAGAATCAAGATCAGGCGAAGACATCGAGTATCCGTGGAGTTTCAATCCTTTCCCTGCTCTCGTCATAGGCGTTACTGGTGCCGCGATGGCTGCCCACGCACAGACCTATCAGTTCCAGGTAGACTTCGGATGCTGTTGTTTACTCTTCACACCGAAACTCACTCAACAACTCATAGGTATCAATCCATGTGCTGTGGGGCGGACTCCTACTTGGCTTCTCCGCTTTCCGTTTCATCACATATTTCCTTGTTTGGCTGCAGCCACCACAGAAAACTCAACCATCAAGGCCACCTACCGAGGCTTTGGGCAGCTTTTTCTTAGCTTGTGGCGGGCTGGTGTTCATGATGTCGACTGAGGAGCTGACCATCGCGGCGATGCGCAGAGGCAGAGACGGTAAGCTTGTTAATTCACATGTCTGAGATGCCGTTTTTCTGACCCAATACCAGACGCTATGATGTTCCTGAACGTCGCCGTAGCGGTTACCTGCTTTGCTTTCTGCTGGGTGTTCCTCGTCGTTGCCTTCAAAGCCTGGCTCAAATCTCGTCAAACATCTCCCCCAACTTCCTTCTCACCCACCGCTTAATCCCGGTTGAATGTGCTTAATCCACTTGTTATATCCATTTTTGTTGTTGAACCATTAGATTTCTTTTACGATGTCTTGACCTTCTGCTAACCTGTGTATTCATTTGCTTATGTTTGCTGTTTCACGACTACCCCTTCTACCCCTTGTATCCATTGCTTTCTCCAATTCCCGTTGTCACCCCTTTCCGTGTTCTACTTCACTTTTCGCCAATAATCGAGAGGCATCCTTTGTTGTTGTTTTTGTTGACAAATACCATGCATCGTTCTCCCACGATGGTTCACAACCGTAAATCTCGTCAAATTAGAGGTAGTATGATGCACCAGAAGCTGTGGTGCGAGCCGTCATGAGAGAATAGTCGTGGCAAAGGCAAAATCAGCCAAAGGGCCCATCCACAGCCAGAAGCCAGACCAACCACACCCAACGAATCCTTTCCAACAACTGACTCTGCTTTCGAAGTCGCTCTGGTAAAGAACCCTAGCGAGTTGAGCGGCAGCAATCCCCACGCCAGTATAGAACAGTGGACCCTGACTGTTCATGAAGCCAGCGTAAGAAATGAGCCCCAAGGAAGAGGCAGTGAGCCCAGATAGTATGGTCCTTGAATGCTCTCCAAACAGCAGGGCAGTTGATCGTATGCCCACTGTGACATCGTCTGTCTTGTCCTAGAAGCAAGGAAAACTCGTAATCAAGGAAGGATAGGCACACTCCGCGTAAAAACACACCTGATGAGCATAGATCGTGTCATATACCAGAGTCCAACAGATGCCCCCAGCGTACAGGGGGAGGCACACTGCCCAGTCCACTGAGCCAGCCACAGCTGACCAGCCCAGCAGCGCGCCCCAGTTGAATGCGAGACCTATTACAAGTATCATTAGACCAGAAACGAACAATCAAGATCATTACTAACCAAGAACGGCCTGGGGCCAGTGCGTTACCCGCTTCATGAATGGGTAGATAGTCACCACAGACAGCGAGGCGGCTCCGAGCAATATGCTGAGAGAGGATATCAGTAAACAATATAATGCAACAACTGCTGATACCATACCTATACGTGTTAAGCTGGAGGAGGACCCCGAGCCCTATGGCTAGTTGTCCACCAAGGAATAAAAACGCCTGTCTAGGTGTTATATCTCCTCTTGCAAGAGGCCTCGATCGCGTTCTCTCTAAGCCGGAAGCTTAAGAACCACGCATAACACGGAAGAAGTTTAAACTCACCAACCGCCTTGTCCAGTTTACGATCCCACATATCGTTGATAGTACAGCCGGCGCCCCTCATCACCATGGCACCTGTGCCAAATAGTGCAACGTAGGTGAGAGGAACTGTGTATGGTGTTTGCAGCGCGTACGACGCCATCGTGATTGACCATGCTAGGAGATGTGGGTTCAGGGTTAATCACTCAGAAAAGCTAGATAGAGAAACAGACTGCATGGGAAGAACAGAAGTAACGTTCCAATGGGTTTGTCTACTCGCGTCAAATAGAGGTATGGCCGTACTTTGACTGGAAGACGCTCGACCCATGATTCAGTCGGTTGAACACTAGTTGTAACGGAGACTGGGGATCGTTGATGTAAACCACCCTCGAGTAATGCTCGGCATGTTCTAAACGTTCGCTTGGGTCGAAGAAGGAGTCGCGAAGAGGATAGTGGAGGACTAAAGAAGGGTTTACACCTCGACCTCGGAAGACGGACAAAGAGACTCATTGAGATTCAGGCACATGACCAGTACATAAGCGTCCGTACGGTTGTAGTGAGCAACGTCAAACAACGGAAAGCGAGGGATTACAGGGTATGCTTTTGACATCTTAGTACCAAGAATTGAGATTTGTACAAACACATATGATGGTTGAATATGATCGTTGACGGAGTCTAGGTGATGTTCGCAGTGGGCAGGTTACCATTCTTTTGCGAGCTTGAAAGACCACTCCCAGTCTGGAAGTACTTAGTGCCTTGTGGTTCACATCTACAGATAGAAAGAGATCTTACCAGCGTATACTTCACCGTCATCATCAATGACTCGGCTTCTAACGTTGTAGGTTCCCTAGGATGATTATATGAGAAAATGGAAACCGATCCTAATTCTTCAGACTTACTGTGCGAGCAAGCATGCCAGAAGGGCTGGTTTCAGGATCAAAGTTCTTCACATATGGTTCACCAGTTGGGCTGGGACCGTAGGACCCGAGCATTTGTTCCAGCTTATCGACTGAGAAGGAATGAGAGAGGAGCGTTCAAAAGGCAGGACTCGATGATACTAGTGAAACGCTTGAGCACCTTTGACACCAGATCGTTTCACAATCTGAAGATATCGAACACCCTACATGATTGATACGTCTTCAGCAACACTTTGCTTCCGACCAGACCGCTGAAAGACGATCAGCACTCACCGAGATGATAGAGTGGTTGACTTTGAACGTAATTCGAACACTAGACAGTGGGAAACGGGTTAGCGACCGAAACTTACTCGAAGTAAGAAGGGCCACAACTTGTATTCCACGCCTTCCTTGATAACAATGGGGTTCTTCTTGGTGTCCGCCAGGGCAGCTGCATCCTGCACGTTCAGAGTGACTGTCTTACCCTTCGGAAGGGTATCTGAGGCCAGTTCCAGGGTTACAACCGTGACCTAAGAGGGGCTGAGATTTGTTCAGAGGATATCCATAGACGGATGACACTGACCTTCGGTCCAGAGGCGGCAGCACCACTGGCACCAGGCACGATACCAAGGCTTGCTGGAAAACCGGTTGAAGCTAGTGATTGACACACCGACCAATACGCTGAGCCTTACCCTTCCATCTAGCTAAGCTCTCATCCTCAGCGTCAAGTTTGGCGTATTCGGCTGCAGATTTTGCTGGTCCAGCTGGTTTGTAGCCTTGGTGAGAGCATCAACCACCCATGGTCGTATCTGAGATCAATCAGCTCCCTCACCAGGTGTTTGACTGGGCTTAAGATCTTCGTGATCCTCATCGTGCTGAAAGATCGCAGCTCAAATAGCGGTACTACACCAAAGAACAAAGTGCATACAGTAGACATAGTGACGTTCAGTGGTTTGTGAGGAGAAGTGAGGTGTTGTTTGCCACTGAGCGTGGAGAGGGAAGTAATATCGATTTCACACGATCAGTGATCACAGTGACAGTAACGATCAGAAATTCTTTGGCGAATACATAGTGTTGTGCTCCTCCTCACACGGGGAAACACCGTCCTCGCAGTTGGCTCGAGTGCGAGAGTTAGTTATGCCATCAAGCACTTAGTTTCCAGAACTCTGAGCGAGTGTAGTAAGGCAGAGTCGGGCATTTCAAGCCTCGAATTGAAAGGATCTATGCGGGGCATCATCATAAAACAGTGGTCCAAACGTGAATTTAGGATTGGATAGCTGGATCCTAAGTAAATGGCCCTTCTCGAATCGAGATCTAGCTAAGAAACAAACAGATGTGATAAATATATGGTTTGAAGCTCTTCCCACGTAACCTCATCCAGCACAGGAGAGGTATCAAAGAAAATCAGATGGACCATGCCTCATCCTCGTTACGCTGAAAGCTGCGAAGAAGAACCCGATGGGGAGGACTGGGGCTGGACTGGGCTACCGTCATGCTTGTGCATCGCCTCTGGTAATGATCGCTTGAGCAAAGCATGCACTCCCGTGGGGAACACCAAAGATTCAGAATGAATACTCACCGCCCTTGAACCAACATTTTCCTTTGCTCATGTGATAGCATTTGATACCGTTTGGACAGACATGGCCCCAGCAACATTTCTGGCCGTACGGACAAGTTAACCCTGAGAGAAGGGAGCTCAGGTCAGGTCATCGAGGCGAGTCTCGGTACTAGCCAAACTCCTACCGTTCTTCAACCAATTACAGGGTGCTTTTTTAGCGTTCACAGCTAATGAAGCGAGTTGCTCGGGCGTAAGAACGTAGTCGTGGGAGTATTTGCAGCTGGTCTAGTTGCAATGGCAAGACATCATCATATGAGGCCCTTCCCGCATCTGTAGGAGATAAAGCACAACGTACCCCCTTGGAGCATGACATGAGATAGTGTTCGTTGCAAGGCGGGGGAACCTCTAAAGAATGGATTCATCGTTAGGATGCAGGGCAATTGAGAGCGGTTGCCTGGGACGGCGTTTGCGTACGCTTATGAAGTGGCTGAGCGAGAGGGTAGGGTCAGTACAAAAGACAAGCACCTACTGACAAGCGGAGATAGGCACTCACTAAAGAGGAGTCAATCAGCTTTGGCCCGTGGTTGGAAGGAGAACCAGGGCTGATGAGCCCGCCGTTTGTAATGACTGAAGGAAAAAACGATGCACCCGGCGGCGACGATCTTGTAACTCTAACTGGTGACGTTAAGGTCGTCGGATCCACCATGAACAAGCTCTCCACCGTCAGAAAACCGACTGGAAGCCTCTTTAGCTCGAGAGGGACTTCACCCGGGCCGTATAGTAGAACCAGCTTCCCGAGGTGATCGCCCTCGAGGCTATCGAGCATGGAAACCTCGTGGCCTCCTAAGATAACGCGTGTATGAGGGGAGGCTGAAGTTAAAGTAAAGGACTAGGTACCTCTGTAAAAGACCCGGAGAGTCTGGGGAAAACGGATGTACGTTTCTGTTTTCATTCAGGACATGTTAGAACCCGGCTATCACAGAAAAAAAGGGAAGACTAACGTAGGTAGTCTGATTTCATTCAAATTGAGTGAGTAGTGTCGTTGAGAACAACAAGATCAGAAACACCGACCTCTAATCTTGTTCTGAACAGCATCTTCTCTACTGATCCCAACGTCAATCAACGTGAACCGTGGTGAAGCTGAGCTGAAACCCTGGAGTAAAGTTAGTGGTTCTGAAGAGGGTTCCAGACTCAGCGTGCGACTCACGATGAGGAAGGAATCAAATTGCTCCCGACTGCAAATGTTATTGTCTTCGAATAAGGAGATTAGACGACCCTTCGTGTAGTAAACCGAAACCCAAAACGAAAGTCCGCCGAATAGATGGATGTCTTCTTTGGACAGGTATTCTGCGATACATTTAGTCAGCTGCTGGGCTGCATTTTTGCCGCCCTCGTATCCCAGCGCCAGCAGTGAAGGGTGGAAGACGTTATGGTCGCCGTTAACGACGCACAATAATAAAGGATTTTGCTGCTGGTGGAGAAAAAATAGGTGAAACCCAGCTGCCGTTGAACCAGAGTCAGATATACCTGGAAGAACTCGGCTCCAGCGACGAGCCTATTAAGAGCGGCTACTTGCGCTTTATGCGCCTTGCTTTCGCATTCATACGTTTCGACGAGCGAGGCATGAGCTTTTTTCCACACAGAAAGCTCAACCTCAAGCTCCGCCGCATGATTTTCGAGGTCAGCGTTGCGTTTTATTGTTGCCGTAGAGAGATCTGCAACGAGGATTCAGGTTACAATGAGGCGGTGTGGGTCAGGTCATGAAAGAACGCACTGAGTAGTGTGGTTATCGTTTCATCCCTGAATAGCATCGTTAGTACGGAAGAGAGCACTGAATACACTGAGGTGTCGCGCACCATAGTTGCTGTTGAGCGGATGCCCCCCGTGCGACAAGGGAGGCCATAACATAAGATACAGACGCAGTGGAGGGGCAGCGGCAGTGGAGGAAGAGAGATAGCAGGCGCCATCTCCGATGAACCAGACCCTTGGTATTTAAATCAAGACCAGTACCGCAGCCACGCCGTTTCCCGCCACTGTTGACAATCCAGATACGAACAGTTGCTTCTCGGAGTTCTGACCCTTCTATGCAGTAACTTTCAAAGCGCGACGTGACAAAATTATCACTGTTTACCAGTGAATCGCCACGTGGGGAGATCACTGAGAACCCGTTTGAATCTCTGATACTTCGGCGGGTTCAGTCAAAGCGGTGTTCATCCTGCAAAATCACTAGCACTGACCAAAGTCCGAGCTCGTGTCTCTACTCAGCTTGTGTGAGAATCTCGATCACTGATCGCTCGTTTCGGGCTAAGATCTGTGTGAACATGATGGAGAGCCACGGTCTTCTCCTACAAGGTGCTTCTTATAGACATGCAGGTCATCGTTCCCGTAATATAGCGTTCTAGCCAATAAGCAGAGAACTGGCATTCGGGCATTCATAGGAAAGTGGGGTGATGAATTACAATGAGGCTACTTTGAGTAGAGATTAGCATACATCAGTGTTCTGAGTGCATGTCGGCTGAATAGACGAGGCGAAATCAATGAGAAGGAGAACAGTAGGATAATCAGACAGATAGACGCACCACCCTTAAATTTACACATTCCTTGCTTGAAGAATCTGCACCTGGGGCCCTGCGAGCAAGTGTGTCCGTAAATACAGTCTTCTCCCCAGAGGCACAATTCGCCTTGAATGATTCATTTATCAGTCTAGTGTTCCCTGATGGTCATGGATATGACGTTACCTTTATTCAGATTAGGACACGGTCCCTTCTTTGCACTCTGGCGCATCTCATCATAATGGATCTCTGCTAGTTCGTAGTCATGAGCGTAGACGCATTCTGTGCCGAAGCGGCATTGACCCGTCAAATAATGTATATTGCAAGGGGGAGGAGTTTCTAATCAGAAGGGGTTGTTCGACGAGTGAGGGACGTTAGATCAAGATCTTTGCGTACGTTTGGAAAGGGGCTGTATAGAGAGAAGATGGGGAATTATGATCAGACAAAATGTGTTAAGATGGGAAAGGGATAGGGACGGACAATATCACGCTTCAGGCGACGTAGAAGAGGAGAGGAGCGATTGTTGAGATCTCCTCCGTTGGTAGAGCTAACACTCTGTCGACGTTGTATAACTTTCTGTACTACGGTGGAGTAGGTAGCAGCAGCAGCACGTTCTGAAGCTTTGGGAGATCTATTGAGGGGCGTAAGGCCAGGCGGGGCGCCAATCGGCGCTCGCTCGATTTGAGTTAAGTTGGGAGGAGCAGAGCTCGTTGGTGGCGGCGATCCATTCTCTGGGAGTGACGCGGTGGATGTCAGCTTCTCCTCCATGAAGAGATTCGGTACTGCCACAGAAGGCAATCCAAGTCCAGCTATCCCAGCCGCCATCTCAGCGTAGCTATTCAGCAGTATCAACTTTCTCCCCAGCCCAGCAGTGAGATGGGACCGCAATGATGTTACATAGCCGTTGTCATGGCATCCTAAGAGAATAAGGGCGGTGAGAACGAGAGGACTGGGGTCCTGAGCTGAGCTTCCATACCTGCAAAGAACACCTTGAAGGTTTGAGGCAAATTAACGTCATAATCCAAATAAGCTGCGTGGTCTCGAGCGGTGAGCAATTTGTGGGACATAACGAGGAAGACAGGGAGAATCGAACTACAGTACCTTTAACTTTACTATCAGCCGCCTCTTTGCCAAACCCGACATCAACCATCGAAATCTTATCCGAGGATTGATTAAAGCCGAGGACGAAGTCATCCAGCTTGGCTCTCGCAGTCTGGAAGCAGGACCTCCCCAGGGTCTCCGTCAGCCCTCGTTTGTTGAAGAAGACGTAGACCCATAGCTGATAGGAATTGTGGCCGAAGCTCTCGTTGAGATAAGTAGTGATGTAACAGCAGAGTTGTTGAGCCGCGTCGTGGCCGCCCTCTCTTCCTCTCGATATGAAGCTCTCTGAGAAGATTGCACCGTCTCCATCAATGATGATGGAAATACGATAGCCCTGTGAACCGATCGGAGTGAGTCACCGTCATTCCAAATGATAGAAGGTAAAGGCACCTTCAGCTGACCTTTGAGACGCTGTATTTCGTCGTCTCGGTCCTGCAGCTGAGCACGCAAGCAGCTTTTCTCCTGCTCCCCTGAGAGGTAGGCACTCTTATATACGTTTAGATCCGTGTCGATGATATGCTGTAAATCCTTGTTCAGATCAAGTACGAAGAGAACTTCTCCTATGAACGTTTTACGGTGAGAAGTTCCTGTTCGAGCATTATCATACGTTGAGGGATACGGCATACCTTTTAGCTTGTTCAGTAAACCTTCACTGGGAGAGAAAATAGGGTCAGGGGTATCTCAAAATTATCAGGTCAAGTCAAGTTGACAAACATGCTATTATGAGTCGATGCATGTCGTTGAGGCGACGCTAGATTGTGACTTTCGTTTTGCATGGCACATACAACGGGGTCGATAGTGGTTGATTCAGGTGGATATATAGTATTCAAGACCAAGTCCTGCCCTTATAAAGTACAAAATCCTCGAGGGGAACACAAGGCAGAAACAGGATACAGACGCGCATGAACAAGGTTTCTCAGGTAGGGTAGCGCAGTATGTGAAGAAGTAATAGAGTCGACCAGTCTAGAGAAGGAATGGACATGTCTGGACGATGTGGAACACCTCGACAGTGACCGTCAAATGAAGTGAGTGATCTGCTGACCAGCAATTTGGACTGAACGCCAGATCACGCGTTCGCAAACCGAACCAAAGGCAAAGGCGCGTCCTTGTTCTCCACCTGTGACACCTCCACCGACGCGTTCCCTTCCTCTGTCTCATGGCGAGCCTCTACACCGACCTCCAGGTCTCGCCAAAGAAGAAGAGATATCCCTCTGATGACGAGGACGAGCTCACATTGTCACCTAAGAAACTCAGGATCGCGTGAGTAACCTTCTCCCAGGTCCCACCAGGGCCACTAACGAATATCATGCAGTCCTCCTACGCCGCCGGCAACTATCTCTCGAAAACCAATCAAATTAAAGTCTGGGCCTTTACCTGAGCATCTCTCGCGTTTGTGCTCCATACAGTCTAGCTTGCAACAAGCACTATCCCATGCACTTGCTACCTCAGCTGAATCTCCGTCCTCGGACACTGGAGTTGTTCGGAATGTCCTAAATCACTTGTCGCTGACCCAATACGCGGCACTGGCTACCACGTTCTCCACAGATGATCTCAGACAACTCTGCTGGATTTGGGAGTGGGACGGGAAAGCTCTGCCTAAACCTAACCAGGAAGAGGACAATCCGTTTTTGGACGACGCACCACAGCAGGCAGTCCAATCGAAGGACTGGAGCCGAGGTGGAATGGGAATAGTGATATCACTGGCCTCCCATTACTCTAAATCGACCGGAAGACGCGAACCAGCGTATGGAGTCGGAATAGAGGTCGAGATGAACATCGATCCGGCTATGAGTGGTGGTACCGCGGCTGTAGCACGTTGGGCAGGTGGTTCAGAGTCTCGACTCAAGGAGCTACGTACTAAATTGGATAGATGGGTCACTGTTCGTACATGACGTTCATGCATGTCCCTCAGCACGCATTTACCTGCTTTTCTCTTGCTAGCTCCACGCCGATGAGCCAGTCGTGCCACGGATTCCTTCCGCAGACTTACCAGCTCTTCCCAAGGCCCAACAGTCATCCGCACTCAATGTTGCTCTTTCGAGCGCTTCGCCCAACTCACGACTGTCCTCACCTTCTAAGCTTGTTCCACCGTCTTCTCCTTCACGATCGCCATCTAAATCTCCACTAAAGCTACGAGCACTCGCTACTGGAGAGCGCACTCCTATACCCTTCCCGTCACTAACACCCCGAGCAAGCGCAAAAGCAAAATCCGTATCTACAGTCCTATTCCCCCAGACACCTTCGAAGAAGGGTACTTCCGCTGATGCAGCCTCTGCTCTTCTCACACCACGCACACCGACGACTTCACTTACGAAATCCGAGGCATCGGACATATCTAATCCTTCCACACCCTCCAGATCTGGTAGTAGTAGTAGACCTCAAACACCGACAACAGCTCGGCGTCAAGCTCTCTATGAGAGGGTTCGATTACGATCCCAGAGCTTATCACCCAAGAAAGTAAAGTTCCATGAAGATGGTACTGCTTACACTAGAGAGCAGATGCTGAAGCTGGATCGAGAGGAGACAAGGAGACGCTGTCTACTCGGCCGCTTGCCCGGTGTCGCTGAAAGTGTGTGGATGTAGGTTTTTTCCCATCGTAACTCCGCGTTCTCTCGACTTCTTTTGATCCTTACTCTTGATTGTCTCTCTTTCCAGGTTGTTCTCGGCATCCGCACCTTCCATGCCTGGGACACCTAGCTCAAGGGCTCGGAAACGCAAGGCTCTTCCGATGTCAGAGGTTGTTCCTGTCGTCGTCAAGTCGTCGCCCGTTCCCATTTCCGCCGCTGAGGCACAAGAAAGTTTGGTGATGCTCACGGATCTCTGTCCGTTCTTCTTGAAACAGATGGAAGTCGCAGGAGAAGACTGGATAGAGATGCCAGAGCAGTCTTCCACCAGCGCCCTTCCATCTGCTTCATCTTCGTCTTCATTGTCATCTTCTACCGCACCTTCTGCTTCGCCTTTAAAACGCCGTGGCAAGACAGATGTTCCTGCTAGTCCCTCCCGGTCCAGGACTATTTCTGCCACTCCTACCAGCAAGTCTTTGAAGCGGCCAGTGAGAGCAACTGAGCCTGCCAGTCCTTCCCGTGCTAAGGGTACTTCTGCTGCTTCTGGCTTTGACCAGGTGACCAAGAGTCCCGTCCGTGTGGGTGGGGAGCGAGGTAGCCTGAGAGAAGTCCGGGATATAATCAGTAGGGAGCTGGAATTGGCAGACTGAAGCTCCTGGGTTCATAAACACAGTCGATGACTTTCCTGATTTTCCAGACTTTCTACCTTTCTTGATCTCGATTTGTACTGTGCTCAATTTGTTTTTCTCGCTACTGACGTTCACCAGTCACATCGTCTCGCTTTGTACCATCTCTTGATATGTATCCATCAGTAGTATATATCAGGATACAGAAACGTATCCATACGCCATAAATACATCCAGAAAGGGAACCGATGTTCTGCTTTCGAACCCTAATCAGCATCATCAACCCACTCGTCAGCCATTACTCTCTCAACATAATCCCTGACCCAAGGTTGCCTCCGACTGTGCTTCGCTCTCAGATCAGCTTTCGCCTGTGCTCTTCGTTGTCTGCCCTCCTCAGCGACACCTGCCCGTTCGGCCTCTGGTACGCCCTCTACTTCCGCAGCCACAATCGGATCGCGCTCGTCCTCCTCGTCAGTCTGATTCCGCACCCGCGTCTCTGTCCTCACCCTACCCTCGCGTTCCTTCAAAGCCACCCGTCGCTTGTTCCACACCGCCGGGTGGAAAGTGACGATGAACAGAAACACGAATGCCATAACCCTCTTTGAGAGGGAGGGCGGAGGTGGTGGTGCTCGCTGTTCGTCTAGCGGTGCAGTGTGCAGCGCTCGTTCTTCCTCGTCTAAATTGTAGTCCGCTAGCGATATCAGGAACAGGGTGACGGGATCGACGCGGGGGTTAGGACCGCCGCGGATGGCGAACTCTCTAGGTCTATTGGCGCGAGGCTGAGCAGGGGCCGGGGGATTGCGACCTCCAGCACCAGCAGGAGCGGCGTTGGCCTGATTCCTACCGTTTGCTGGAGGCACCGCAGGGGCGACGGCTGGCTGGGGTTGGCGTTGGTTCTGCGCTGGCGCTGGCGCTACATCTGCAGCTTGAGGCAACCGTCTGGTAATCGTCGTCCAGAGCTCATACATTACCCAGCCTAGCAGTAGCACAAGGAAGAACGGTTTCCTCATCGGTGCCAAGAAATATATCAAGAGGACAGTCCGAAAGGCGAGTAACATTACGGGAAGTAACAGATGCCTAATGGGGAATTCGCGGAGGGCTGGATTGGCCGCATTACCTGGGGGCGGCGCTTGTGCGTTATTGGCGAGGTTGCCTTGTGCGTTCACCCGGATGGGAGGAAGGCCTAGTTGCTGAAGGACTTGGTTAACGTGAGGGGATATCACTACCTGGGAAGGATCGATTTGTCGAGAAGTAGCTAGTTGACTACCCAGAAGAGTTGGAGGAGGGGGCAGGGAAAGGATAGCGAACGTGTGAGTCAGAACTTTCAGAGCATGAAGCTGCAACGGTGTCGGAGGTACGTTGGGATCGACAGGCTGCAGATAAGGTCGGTCACTGCAGAATCGAATTAAAGTCAATGCAAGGACGAATCGGGTGAAGAGACACCTACCGAACTATCACCCGAGTGAACTGGAGACCTCCTGGTGTAGCAGGAGGGAATTCCTCATCTAAAATACTGGGCCAAGAGTAACCCAGGCTCTGCAAGCCGGCTACAGCAATCTGTCTAGTGATCGAAGGAGGTGACTGAAGGTTGGCAGGTGTATTTGGATTGTTGCCCAAACTCTGCAGCAGTGATTGCAGAGGCGTATCAACCGAAGACTGTATAGATTGATGAGGATCTCCTGTTGATAGGGCAAGTAGTGCCATGTTATGCTTCAGGTTGACGAACAGCCAAGCTCTGGATGGCACTGTTGGTAGTGACGGTGGGACCTGAGGCAGATAGGTCGGAGGGACTGGAATTGCTTGCGGGTAATCAGCGTGGGCAGGAACGTATGATGGAGGCGGCATGTGGGATCCAGTCAGGGATGGGATAGTGTTATTGGGCAAAGCAGCAGTTGGAGGGATACTAGCACTACTCCCAGGATCAGTGGGTGGGCTCGGTGGTTCACCCTTCCAGGCTGAAGGATGTACTGCCAAGTGAACTACTCTAGGATCATCGGGCAGCTAAACGGATACATGAGCAACGAAAGGTTGTAGTAATGCGTATTCACGACTGACCTGCCACAGGTCGATGACTTTCTCATGGTCCAACAGAAAGTGGCCTCTGTGGATGAGTTTCTGTCCAGAAGGCTGTGGGTTCCCGGGGCATACTATGGATATTTTCTGCTTGATATCTGCGACGTTGGCAGTTTCTGGCACTTCTACGTCGAACGAGTGGGAACAAGAAGGGAGCTCGACGCGTAGAGTGACGATGGAAGGAGAGGCCATCTGTGAACTTGGTGTGCCAACGTGGAACGACTGCCCTTCATATCTCCGCATCACGTTACCCGGAATTATTTGGGATCAATAGAAATTCCGGACCGATGAGGAATGCCCTGAATCATCCAGGCTCACCGTCCGCAACGACTATGGACGTGTTCAATCTGTTGTCTTTGCCGACAACTTCCTCTGGTCTCTCCTCTCTCTCCAAGGCTCACACCGATGGGTCAGGGAGTCCTCCCAGAAAGGCTCGTCGCCTCGAAAGCCACGACACAACTCATTCTCCTTCTTCTGCACTTAGGTCACGTAGCACCAGTAGCTCAATCGCAGCTTCATCCATTCAAATCAAAGTTACTGGGCTGGTGAGCCAAAGTACGGCAGATTATAAACATATATATGTCTCTCTCTTTGCTAAACTAGGACTTTAGAGAAGAAGCGATCCACAGAGCCGGTCGGACTCTTGCGAAGATGTATCAGGATCGCGCTTACTCACATCAACCCAGAGCCCTACCCTGCTACCTTCGAGCAGATATATAACGCCTGCATATCCGCAGTTCGAGATAACAACAACTGTGAAGCTCTGATTAGCCACCTCCATCTTGAACTCGAAAGATGCGTCAGTTCTTTGAGAGCATCATATCTACGGAAATCCTCCGAGGGCCTCGCTCCAATCCGAGACTTCAATGACTTGTGTGTTTGGTATGAGGGCCAGATAGTCAGTCTAATCACTTCTAATTTCCGTGATATTCCTCACAGTCAAGATTCTACAGCGCCTGCTTCAAGCCCTCTTGACTCATCTGGATGAAATCTACACGGTATCTCAGCCAAAACTATCTAGTATTCGGTAGGAGTTTCTTCTTCATGCTTGCCGACCAACCTGACGGACGGACATTCTAGTACGCACGCGTACACGCTCTTTAGAGAGCAAGTATTCCAAGACGTTACGATTGTCTCACGCCTGCAAGACTGCATATCCTCTAACATAAACCAACTCCGGCGAGAAGATGATTCAATGAAATCCAAGGGCTCCAATGCTCTTCTAGAAGAGACCAAGAGTGCAATACGCGATCACATCGAGCATCTGCAGCCTCACAACCAGTACTCAACATTCGAGGATGCGTACATTTCCTTCACACGAGAGTACTTTGAGCGAGAGGGAGACAAGCTAGCCAAAGACCTTGATGCGCCCGCGTACGTTAAACATGTCATCAATCGAATGAAACAAGAGGATATTCGTAGTATATCCATACTGCGGCCTGAAACTCGAGCACCAGTACAGGCATGCATTGAAGAGGCCTTCGTATTGAAGCGTGCCTCCTGGGTTGCCAGTGGTTCGTTTCCTCTTCAACGACTCATCTTCACTCAGCTCATAACCACTTGAACTCTCCAGCCCTTCCTGGCCTCCTAGAGCAAGACGACCACGTGAATCTGACTCTGTTGAATGATCTTTTCCGCCGACTAGAGCAGCTAGACGTCTTACGAGCAGTTTTCCGTGCCCATGTTAAGGTGAGGGACCAGCATATATGTTCTCCACCCATCATAAATGCTCACGAGGTTGCTAGAGCACTGTCTCGACTATCGTCCTAGACAAGGAGCATGACGAAGAGATGATCCCAAGGCTCATCGCATTCCGTTCTAAATGCGACACCGCCGCTCAGCTATGCTTTCTTGCTCCTGGGACCACTAATCGGGCCCCGGATATGCGTTACCACGAAGGTCTACTCACCGGCTTTACAGAAGGATTCAAGTCGCGAAGATCTAAACCCGCAGAGCTCATCGCTAAGCGGCTGGATGAACTCCTCCGGAAGGGCTCCAAAGGAGACGATGTCGCTTTTAGGAAGACTTTGGATGATGCTATCCAACTCTGTCGGCACACAGACGACAAGGATGTTTTCAGAGCGTTTTATCTGCGTTCCCTAGCCAAGAGATTGCTCGTCGGCCGGAGTGCTAGCAATGAAGATGAGCTTGGTGTTCTCGATTTATTGAACAGTGAGTTGCCTGGATCTCATTGTTGTCAGTTTCGGCTGGGCTGATCAATTTGGTAGATGACGTGCCTGACATCTCCACTTCGAAAAATTATTTCAAGGATATCACACTGTCCCAAGAGCTCAACGAGATTCTACACGAAAAACACCCTGCTATACGAGGCCTTTCTGTCACGGTCCTTCAACAAGGCTTCTGGCCCTTTGTAACCCCCACGCAGACTGTCTTGTTACCTACCGAGGTGAGCTCCCTGTTTGCTCAGAGGCAGCCCCAGCGACCCTAAACAGAATGTCTCTATCTTATGTAGATGGAGAGTGCTCTACAGACATACCGGACTTTCTACAAGACAGAGAAGACGATCCATAACAGCCGAAAATTGCTCTGGCACTACGCACTGTGTACTGTCACTCTGACTGCCAGGTTCAAAAAAGGCACCAAAGAGCTCTCTGTCAGCTTGTTCCAGACATTGATACTCCTCCTGTTCAACGATGAATCCAAAGCGTCGTGGACACTCGCCGAGATACGGGAAAGTACCGGTCTAGGTGAGGCAACAATGAACTTGATCTCTTTATTATTTTGTGCTGAATATGGTATGGGACGTAGAGGAGGAAGAGCTCAAGCGAACCTTGCAAAGCTTGGCGTGTGGCAAGAAAAGGGTTCTGAAGAAGGTTCCTGCAGGCCGGGAGGTCCTGGAAGGAGACGAGTTCCAGTTCAACGCCGATTTCCAAGATCCTAGGGCTCGTGTGCATATCAATTCTATCCAAGTCAAGGAGACGGTAGACGCTCTTCATTTCATCATTGATCTTTCCCTGATGCCACAGTTTTTGTAGGCCGAAGAACATCAGCGCACAGAAACCGCAATTCAAGAAGATCGAAAGCATTATCTTGATGCTGCTATCGTTCGTATTATGAAGGCGAAGAAGGAGCTCAGCTACGAGCAACTCAAGACGGAGACTATAGAAGCAGTCAACAAACACTTCATACCTGATGTAGCTGACATCAAGAAGCGCGTCGAGTCGCTCACTGAGCAGGAGTACATGGAAAGGAAAAAATCTAGCGACGGGGAGAGAGAGATGAATGTGTATGTTTATGTAGCTTAGGACCAGCGACACAGGTTGTACAATATACATGAGAAAAGAGGCATGACATGTAGCATTACAGTACACAATTAGACAGGTGGGCGATGTACGATACATGCAGGATCTAGCAAAGCGTACGAGCAGCGGTTAGCAATACAAATAACAGTTCCACAAAACTGAGGTCCTTGAAGTCCATCGATGAATGAAATAAGAAAAAGTCCAGGGATACAGGATACTGTACAATCACATGCCGGGTCCACTTCTTGGATACGAGGGCTACCTGTTTGAGCGTCGTGCAAGGAGACGAGTATACGTGTCAGAGATCTAGAGTCAGCCAGAAGGTGAGCGTTGTGCAGTCATGTCAAGCCCACACTCAGGCAGAGGTGTACTCACTTTGTCGGCTCGGGAACGACCATCTGGTACAAATCTGCAAACGACGGTGGCTGCCTCAAGCCATCGCTTTGCGTCGTCGAGATGGGACGCCCTAAGATGGACTTTGAGCAACTCCGCCACGCTGCTGGCACAATAGACGAAGCTTACTGAAGACATTCGATACCTGTGTTGTATGCAGAACCTAGCAACCATTGGCGCTCTTCCATGGGATAGGACTTTCGTAACCAGAAGGCATTCAGCACCCTATCAAGGAGGATATATTCAAACTGAACTTAAAGCTTACCGTTTCACCGTTCTTGTGCTCCTCGATGACAGCGAGAGCTTGCTCGACGTAGTCTATCGCCCTACTCCTCTGCTGTGGTCCTTTGACCAAGGAGATAGTACATACAGCGCGTAGCCATCGTGCAAATTTATCCACTCTGAGGAAGTTCTTCTCCAGGCTTGCGTGTAAAACGCTCTAAAAGGATATCAGCATTTCTCCTTCCTTCCTTACATTGATATTTGGCCCGACCTCTAGACAAGCGAACAAGACTGTATTTAACAAGTCAGTTAGCTTCGTCGAGAGAGCATTGTCAATTCTCACCATCTGTTGGACAGCTTTTCTCGGTCCACTATCACAAGAATGATCAGGTTTCTCTTGTGCAGAGGAATAGATTTATTACCAGAATATCGGCAATGGCTTCAAGGGTAGATAGGCTCGTGAGGGTGGACTGAGCCAGATCCTATACACTCGGTCAGCGCCCTAGTTCCTCTCAATGGTTGCACTTTGTTCAGCTCACCGTCACGGCCTCCTCGAGAGCGGCCCAATCCCTCAATTGAACAAGCATTTCAACTAAGAACACGCTGAGGTTGTGTGAGAACGGTCGTATTAGAGTTTGCGCATCGTGCTCCTCTATTTTCTCTTCCGTTAGTAACCGATTAATGAAAGTTTGCGATTCCTGGATTTGAGAGCATAAGCTCCTAGTTCCCTATTCCATTCATTAGATATAAACTACCCCGACGAGATAACTAGACGTTCGCACTTCATCAGACGTTTTCGTTTGCCGCCGATGCAAGAAAACTGATCAGGAGGTGAGCCGGAATCCAACGATTTATTGACATGAACGGAGAGGCATACCCCTAGCACAAATAGCAGAGAAAGTTGCATTTGCTAGATGCACGTTAGGTTTTGAGTCGGTGTCTGCTGGGTTGTACTTGAGATAACAATTCAATAACTTTGCACCATGATTCATGAATCAAGTCATCAATATCTGGGAGAATAGGATAACTTACTTCAATAGACATGTCGAACAACTGTGCAATCTCCCCTTCATGCTGTGGCCAATCCTCACAACCCTGCACGGCAGTGTTGTACGCTGTCCTCCAAAGCCAGGAAACATCCTTGCTGACCAGATGGACAGCATCCTGGGCAGTCGCGGCATGAACCAGGTCCGTCGCTGCGTTGATAACTTTCAGACTTGTGTCGTGCTGAGAAGGACCTACTCACCTGTTCTGAAGTGCTTCATCAAAGTCTTGATGAGAGAAGCTCTTCAAACATTGTGAGCTCCAAACCGAGGAGGAATAAGAAAGTACCTACCTATCCGTACCTAGCTCGACAAGGAGCTTCAAAGAGAGACGAATGATGCAGCGTATAAGAGTCAATGCTTGGACGGCGGTTTCTTCTTCCTTGTCAAACTTGAGCGTATCCAAAAGCAATTGGAGTGATAGGAGTAGAATGTCCTTCATTTGTGTTTCGTGAGCAAGCTGTGTACAAATCAGCAAGTATTTCCTATCGAAGTCCGGTGTTTGTGATATCAGTCTCATGCCCTTGAGAGCTTGACTAACATCAGTAGCGCCTTCAGTGGGATGAAAGTTATACACAGCTACCTTCGTTTTCCGCACCTGAGAGCCATGTTAGTAAAAGATCAATGCATTATTTTCAGCGTCCTTACCTTGGCGAATAGCGATCAGCACCGATAAGAAATGTGTCGCAGCCTCGTTATTTGCACAGCGCCTCACAAGGACGCCAGCGGTCGCGTACTCGCCTGCCTCTATGTGACAGAGAGCTGCTTTCCTCAGGCATTTAGTCTGAGCGGTAGGACTAGGTGGTTGGAACACCGCGTGGCTCCCCAAAAGAAACCAATCAGCAGCCTCACTCCACTTTTTCCCCGCAAAATTCTGACTGCCGTATTTCCAGAACAACTGAGAAATCATGTTCAGAGATCATCCAAAGAACGACTGCTAACGGCAGACCACGTACAGTCAAGCAGGACGCAGCAAACACTGGGGGTAAATCGAATTCTGCGTCCTGAAATTCTGCCCTTGGTATCAGCAGAGGGTTGAGAAAGAAGTTAAGTCAACGCTGTACGCTTGAGTAAATTTTCCAACATCTCTATCGATTGCTGGTGATTCTCATCCTTGGAGCAGTGAAGGATTAGGGATATCGTCAACCTGTCCACCCAAACTAGACCAGGAGGCGTTGATAGTGCCCTTGTGATGAACTTTGTATGGATCTCTGCCGCAAGTTTGCTGTCATGCAAGCTTCAGCATCAACAGAGAAACCACCAACTCGGATAGTCTAAGCCTACCTGTCGCTTAGAGTTCGCAAGTCTTGCAAGATACTATGAGCTTCGTGAGCGTGAAGCGAATATCTAGCATGAAAGAACTGTTTACTCCGCCACAGTTGCCTCAGAGAAGGGTACATTCTCGATGATCGATTGATAGGCTGTGAGACAGGGAACTCAAGCTTATTATCACAGTCGAGCGAGGAGGCCAATTTAAACAAACCAGAGAACAGTGCCCCATCATCCGCATGACGTTGCTTCAGGACGGTCAGCCTTTGCCACCTGAGTTCTTGATAATCTGCGCAGGCCTGGAAAGGTTCTCAATTTTGTGAACAAAATTGTCATGTCAACACTCACGCTGTCAGATGAAGCATCAACAGAAGTGAGGAGTTCCTGAAGAGCGACTTCAGCTCTAGCCAGGTTCTCCGGAACCTGAGAGGACGATAGAAAGTATGCCCTCGCTGAATAAAGTTGAGAGGCGGTCACAGATGCCGTAGGCTAGCAATAGAGGCGAACCGATAGATCTTAAAATCGAAATCTATAGTCGAACTGAGCACTGGGAGCGGAGTAGGTTTCGATGTAATGATTACCTTCAGCTCTGCCGTTTCAGAGGCATCTCGATTCTCTACCAAACCGAAGGCTTTCTGTAGCCAAGGGACAGCGTTCTTGGCTGCTGTGGAGCGATCGATAGATTCCTGTTTGAGGACTGCCTTCCCTATATCATGGTGCTTGGAGGACACGATCCGTATCTATGCATTCAAGTACATTAGTGGAGTTCTTGAAGGATGATAGGAGATCAGACCTCTGATTCACTTAAGCGAGAGAATCCGGGGTGTTCTTGTGAACGAGTTCAGTTGCATGGCCGATGGTTTCTAACATACAAGACTTACCGGTAGTCTTCCTGGACATAAATTCTGCCAGGGATGTATTGTTTTCTTTCCATGCCTACAAAGCCCACTCTATGTCAGGAAGTGGATAAATATTTTAGTAGAAAAAACTCACGGTTTCCATCCTGCAGCAGAAATAAGCGACCACTATGCTGGCTGCACCTTGGCTGTGTTCTTCGTTCACCGGAGACTCTGATAGGATACCTTCATACTGGGGCGATCGAATTCAGCTGCTGGTATCATCATTATGAAACTGAGTGACCTTCGCTGCGATTGTCAGGATACCCCGTGCCGTGTCTGACTTGCCCGCCTCTGAACATAGTGGATCAGAGTTCACATAATATAGCAAAGAGAGCGAAAACGCGTGAACTGACCAGCACATGTTGAGGCTGTTTTCGTGGCAAGCTGTATAATCCGTAAGAGTGCTACATATTGCGCCAATGAACGATGACAGTTCAGTTTAACAGTAATCAAATTCAGGCAGCGGACACTGACTTCCTATTTCGAGTTTGCGCTCTAGCCCTGCTTCTACGAGATGGAAAGCAGCTATCCTCACTTCATGAAGCCTAGTCAGCGTCAGGTAGGCACACATAGATGGTAAGAAGTACATGCGGCCGTTCGTTCGATTGAATCCAAGGCAAGTCCTTCCTGAGGGTTAGCAGTCCCTGTGATGTTCCATAGTGCGACACCTGTTCCGGGGTAGTTCGCGTCTTATCTGCAAAAGGATCGACTAGCAAGGGTACCTTCTGAGTCCAATTCATCAATGTAGTTCGACCAGACAGTATGGGAACTCTGGGCCCGGAATTCAGAGAATAATGACGCGAGTGTTGCTGTTTGTTGAAGATCTTGGATTAGTGATGTATCGAAAGTGTCGCGCTCCAGCTTCAGTTTGACGGTGCCAATTAAGTCTGAAAAAAGAATGAGTCCGTAGCATCATAATCTAGATATCATTGCCAACCTTTGATAGCGGTATAGACATCCTTTGGTGTGGTCGGTAAAGGCTTGCGTTTTGTGGACATGGTGGGAAGTCAACGCGTCGCAAGTCAGGAGACCGCGTCCTGTATCCCTCCTCACCAACCCTCAGCTTGCAGTTCATTACGATTCTTCGCTTCAAACCCACGTCGCTGCTACTCAACCCATCCCACTAAGCCTTCCTACGGCATCTCCATAATTACGTTGCTCTGGCTGCTTAGCGCTTACTATCATTTTTCCTCGGGTCTGTTCCCCTTAATGAGTCTTGCAAATAGCCAATTTACGTCACAAAATTCAAATCATGCTTGCTTTCCTCCTTCTCATCGCCTCGTCTGTTGTCCTCGGGCAGCTTCACTTGCCAGATCCTCCATATATTCCCCAGAATCCAGAGAAAGGCTCCCACCCATCGAACGATTCGTCTTCGCCGAATCCTCAATGGACGGCCTTGTTAGGCAACGCATTGTACTTCTATGAAGCACAGAGGAGCGGGACTTTGCCATCGAACAATCGAGTCTCCTGGAGGAACACAAGTTCAACTGACGATGGAAAAGACGCAGGCATTGACCTTAGTGGAGGATACTACGACGCTGGTGGTAAGTATTTTCTGCTTCCTTGCGCAGACGGCTTCTGTTTCTGAGCATTGGGTCTGTTAGATTACATCAAAGCCACCTTCCCTCTTGTTCGTACTTTGCCCTCTGGGTGTTACACAGAGGTTTAATCTGAGCTGCTAGTAGTCGTTCAGCCTTATGTCCATATGCTGGGGAGCTACTGACTTCGGACAGGGTACGTATTGTCCTGCCTTGGTGAGTTTATGAAGCTGACCGCTCCCTTAGGTTATGATATGGCAAACCAGACCGCGTACCTTGATGCAATGCTGAGATGGGGGCTAGATTGGTTAATTAAGGTGGCGGGGACCTTACTTCACTGCTTTCTCCTAACTAACTCAATCGACCTCTCAAGGCACATCCCAATGACAATACTCTCTTCGTCCTTGTAGCAGATCGTGAGTTTCCAAGTAGAATCCCACCTGTTGATAAGCTGATCTCCTTCTAGCTCATATTGACGACGACTACTGGGGAGGGGATCTGGGCATCCCTACTCCTCGTTCCTCGTACAAGATAAATGACGATAAGTATGTCCCCTTTTTGTTCTCACCCAAACAATCAAGATTGAATGATTTCAGCCCTGGGACTGATGCAGCAGCAGCAGCTTCTGCGGCTTTCTCTGCTTGCTCATACCTATATACCTCGGGAAACAATTCGTTTGGATCCCCCTACAGTTCACCTGCAGCATTGAGAAATACCACCTACGGCCAAACCTTGCTTGAACACGCAAAATCGTTGTATAATTTTGCCGTACACGCCAAGGGCGGGCAACGATTATACCAGGAGTCTGTCCCTGAAATCGCAGATTCCTATTCTTCGTCATCGTATCAAGACGATCTCACATTGGCCGCGTTATTCCTTGCCCTAGCCTCTAACTCTGCCGACTTATTCCAAGAGGCTCAGGACCTGTATAGTAAATATCACTTGGCCGGTCAAGATCGTGTTTTCAATTGGGACTCCAAAGGACCAGCAATCCCAGTCCTGTTCACCCAAATAGCGCGGAAATGGAAGAACGATACCAGCTCTTGGAAAACAGATGCCGAGAGTTACTTCGACCGCATCCTGAACAACAGTGGGCACGGAATCCTGACAAACGGTGCGTGAGATCAAGCCACGAGTTCGAGATTCATCTAAGCTAACAAATTAAACAGGCGGATTGCTGTACTACGATGGTGATTCAGATGATGCAAGTCTTAACCCAGCTCTCAATGCTGCAATGCTGCTGTCAAGATATGCGCCGCTTGCCAGTACTGAGGATCGGAAAAGACAATACCAGGTTCTTTGTTTTTCTTAAACACATTGAACTGATCCTCAATTCGTGATTCAGTCCTTCGCGGATGGTCAATTCGCCTACGCCCTAGGAAAGAACCCTATGTCGGGTGAGGAGCAAGAAAAATCGATGTGGACCGTGACTGATATCACTTTGCTAAACGTTCTAGTACCCTACATAGTAGGTACCAACCCAAACTCCCCCTCTAACCCTCATTCGGCGCCTGCATCAGGGGGGTCAAGCGTCAATGACATCGATGCGGGAGAAACTGCTCATATTCTGTATGGAGGCGTGGTAGGTGGTCCAGACAAAAACGATAAGTTCTGGAATATAAGGAGTGATTGGCCAGAAACGGAGGCGAGCATTAACCTCATCTTGTCTTTTCATCTTGAATGAGCTGTTTTCCAGATTGCCTTGGACTACAATGCACCTTTGCTGACGCTCACCGCAATGCATATCATCACCGACAGCTCCGATCCTTTTTATACACGTCTCCAAGCCGGGGAGTACGATAAGGTCAAGCCTTCCGGTCTGCCGTGCGACGCAGTCTTCCCTTGCTCTCAAACGAATCCTATGCTGAAGGGTGGTAAGATCGCCCTGGGTGTTGTCATCAGTGCTGTGGGCTTGGCAGTCTTTGGTTTGGCAGCGTGGTACTTCTGGCTTATAGCTGGATCCTCCAAAGGCAAATTGTCATAGGTAACTCCCCAAGTGACTCATCTTGTTTCACCTTGATTAGTTGAGCCTAACCAAGGTTCCAGATGACTATATTTTTGACTTAACTCGATATACCCAAATATATCCAATCAAGCCATCGATGTGTGCAAATCAAGTGATGTATAGGGGAAAAGAAGACCAGAAGCACGTTCCTAGGAGTTGATCATTTCTTTCTCTCTCACTACGGATGGGGAGAAGCTGCGGTGTATGCACCGGCCATGTGTCCGCCTTGCGTTCGACTTGCGGCAGAGTGTCTTACCGTTTATTAACCCTCTCCTTTCTTCACCCACTGTCTGGCTTGAATCTCCCATTATGGTTTCCCTTCAGCCCCCCTCACAACCCAAATTTCACCCTCAGTTTACATCTCCAGACTCCGATTTCGTACTCACTTCTTCTGACGATCCACCGATCTTATTCCGCGTTCCCTCATTCACTTTGAGGATCTCATCACAGTTCTTCAAGGAGATCTTGACTGCAAAGAGGCTTACTACTCGCAGCGGAGATGCTGGCACGGACGACCAGCATGATTCATATTTTGAAACGAAGAAGCCTGCTAGGCTATTGCTCCCGTTCTTACAGATGATCTCGGCATTACCTGTGTCTCTGATCACAGTCACGGACGCGGAAACTGCATCGCTGCCTCAGATATACACCCACATCACCTCACTGCTTCATTTGTGCGAATTGTATTCCGCCCCCGGACCTATTTCGCAAGTCAAAGCTGCACTCCGGAACCCTCTATTCCTCACAGATCCGATTCGATTGTACTACATTGCGTGTACCTTCGACTGGGAAGAAGAGCGTAAATGGGCTCTGGGAGCCATTGTCAGTGGTGTCGGGGGATGTGCGAACGTATGGACTATCATCGAAAGCGGGGTCAATTCTGGGATCAGGTCAGAGTCCTCATCAACCTCGAACGCAGGAGGATATGACAGGGTAGATAGCAATCCTATGGCACCGCCTAGCCATGCTCAACTTCTCTTAACTCTGAATCCTTCCATTCATCTCACCCGACTCCTCCTACTACACCGGAAGCGTCGTGACGGACTGCGTTCTGCGCTAGACTCCCATAAGCATTTCGTCGAGACCTCGATGAATGATAGGTTGTTCTCCTGCCCTGGATGCGCGCAGCGAGCTGCTGCTGAACGACGCACCGTGCAGCAAGCAGAAGCAGAGGCGGCTGCAGCACAGACCACTAACGGAGCACCTGCGAATCCCATACCCACCAGCCCTCCAACCACGGGAGCTTCGAGCCCAAGCTCACCCAAGCAGAGCAATTGGGAATGGCGCGATCTGAAGAACGCCATGGTGTTAGACTTTGAGAGGAGGTCTGACGGCGGTGCAGGTATGGTTGGGAAGGGGATCTTCGACCCGTACAAGGGAGTGTATGATACCCTTCGCCTCCATCCAGCTTTCCCAGTCGCCTCGCCTTCCACGCTTCCCTCGGAATTACCGATCAGTAACGATACGCCTACTTCCGCCCAACTGCAAGCGCAGTATAGCGCACCAGTCACTGGCCGCCCAGGAACAATTGAAGAATGGGTAGAGGGCAAAACATGTTGGGATGCGGTGTGTACTAGAGACGGTTGTGGTTGGCCAAAGTATGATAAGGCGAAAGTGCTCGAAGCCCTGGGGGATTGTTTGAGGGTCCTACCAACGGAGCTATAAGCACTCCCATTTGACGCCCTTATCTTAGTAGCAGTCTCCAGTTTCGTCTGTGTATAGCTCTACTCTTTTGCGGTCGTCCATAGCCTATGGATGATTTGTATGCATAACACTATTTATGTAACCCAGTATGTAGCCAGGAGGAGTTAAAAAGTGAAGTCGGTCGTGAACAAATCACCAAACTCGTCAGTGCTCTTTTCCGTTCCATCACCACGAGTCTAGTATGCTAGGTGATTGGAAGAATCCGCGTCGTGTTGCTCAAGCACTCACTCTTAGCCTCCTATGGGTTTCTTCTGTCCGTTCCGAATCCCCTACCACAGAGGCAGCTCAGTCGAAGCTAGGAAAGAGTGCATTAGAGGAGATCCTTGAGCGCGGTGCACCGATTCTTGGTCGATCCAGTCTCCAGAATGATATCTCCCTCCCAACTTACGAATTGGTTCTTCATATAGGCCTCGATGAAGGGTGCTCTGGGAAGCTTTGTGACTGGCAAAAATATTTCTCAGATGACACAAAACTGGTGCATATGAACCTGCCAGGCACTCATGATACTGCAACCTGTGCGGACGTTAAATCTATTTGCACATACCCCGCAGCTAACGGCGCCCATGTTCATCACTCTCAGGGAACTACACTGCGGAAACACAGGCCTCCCTCTTCAGATACACCGGCTCGTCAGTATGCTATCATGTCTTGACCACCATCTGACTGTGCTGAGATGGTCTCAAAAATAGGACCCTACCTCCGTCCACTTTTCGCCGGTGCCAGGAGCAATCCCTCTTTCACCAACTCAACAACGGTGTGCGCGTCTTTGACTGGCGCGTCTCCTACAATCCCGGCAATGACACCATCGGTTTCTATCACGGTGGGCTTCATGCAGCTCTATAGAGGTCTCATCGACTAATCTTCGCTTTGTGCTTAGCCGAAGCATTACTGGCGCCTGCCACCCGTCTCGAAGACGTCTTGTTCGGTTTCTACTCGTGGTTGGACAAGCATCCCAGCGAAGCTTTACTCATCTCGATCAAGGATGAGCCCGGACCTGGACGCGCAAATGATGCTGGTTTTCAAGAAAAGCTTTACAACATACTGAACGGCAATTTAGCCAGACGATACTGGGTACAGACAAACGGCACTGTACGTTCCTTCGGCCTTTCCTGCTATCCTGATGATCTTGATGTCACTCAACAGCTCGGAACCCTGGGAGAGGCTCGTGGTAAGATGACCCTCCTGCAGAGATTTTCTTGGAGTCTCCTTCCAGATTCGCTAGAGTATTCAAGTCGTTTTGGTATATACCTCGACCCCTCGATCTGGACGGACAACAGTCCTAGTATCGTTCTCCGCTACAACGATGCCACAAACGAAATTGCCTACATTGAGGACTTTTACGAACCTAACGGCGCTTCTGGTGCAGAGGAGAGCATTACGTGGAAGTACAATGCGACAGTCGCTCACTTGGAAAAGGCGATTACTCTGGAGAAAGATCAACTCTTCATCTCATTCTCCAGCGCCGAGCTCATCTCCTTCGATCCACCGGTCACTCCTGAGGTAAGGAGAACCATACTCTGTGACCATCCTGACTGAAGTTCTGACCGCCACTCGAAGATCATGGCTCTCGGAGAGGTCTCAACCTCTGGAATGAACCAGCGTCTGCTCCCATGGCTACAAGCCCATAAAGGGGAGAGGTTCGGTATCATCAGTACGTCATTCATCGTTCTCCTCCCGCAAAGCAACGCTGAAATGGCCACTATACAGTGCTTGATTTCTTTGATAGCGTTCCTGGGTTGGTGGAGGCCGTTATTGGCCTGTAATACTCGCTCTTGCGGAGGTATTCTAACAGAGTGCCCTACAATGTGCACATAATATTTCATATCATACAGTATCTATCCTAAAACTTGTGAGTGGGCCTTGAGAATAGTCTGGCCTTTGTGCGAGATATGAAACTCAACTTGCGGAAAGTCAGATATCATTCTTATTATTTCAAGACACAGATATCAACACACAGAATGTATGTTCTATTTGTTTGCATGTGTAAAGAGACACTCCGTAAATATTGGTACACATAAAAGCAGCACGACAGAAAGCAAGTTATTCAGAACCATGAAGACAAGTACATGAAAAGCGGCTAGTAAACTTCGAGAACGTATCGCTCCTCCTCCTTCAAAGACTCCAAATATTCTCCGGCGCTTTCCCTCGTCATGCCATGGTGGCTCACAAGAGCGCCGACCAAGGCCTCATAGATCTCCGGCACAGGCCACGTAGGTCCACACAGATAGAAGACACCGTTCTGGTTCGTCTTCAGCATGTCTCCCAAAATCTGGGCATCCTCGAGCATTTTGTGCTGCACGTAGATCTTGTGAGGCTGGTCACGAGAGAAGGCAAGTCCGGCTTTGGTGAGCGTCCCTTCGAGGAGGAAAGCTTCGATTTCCTCGCCGTAGAGGTACTCCGCCGCCTGGGAACGAGAGCCGAAGTAGTAGTACATGGGTCCGAAGTCCGTATAGCCTTGCAGACGCATCATGGCACGATGCTGCAAGAAGGCACGGAAAGGAGCCGCGCCAGTACCAAGACCAGCCATAATTATAGGCTGCATGGGGTCCTCGGGGAGCTGAAAATGTTTATTAACGACGAGAAGGCGGATCTAGAGAGATGAGAAAGCTAACCTTCATAACGCTAGGCTTGATAGAAACAGTAACTTTCTGTCCGGGTTTCAGGTCGTTCAGATAACGAGTGCACTGGCCGTATCTGGGTTTGCCTGCAAAGATCCGTCAGAGTGAGGTGTGAAACGAGTATGTCTAAACGTACCCTGAGGAGTTTCCCAATTAACAGTAACAATCAAGAGATCGACACGATCGCCGACAACGCTCTGCGAGCTGGCAATACTGTAATGCCTGGGGATGATCTCAGGAATCATCTGGCACAGCTCCTCGATGCTCGGGCGAGCGCTATCGTACTTCTGCAGTACATCAGCAAAAGTGACGGTGTCCTTCTCGTTAAGTTTCTTCAGAGTAGCAGCGCCCTCGGGCGATCCGATGAAGAGCAAAGCAAGACGATCGTACTTGCGCTTGGCATGGGCAGCGAGATTAGTGAAGAAGGCTTTGGGAGGTTTTCCGAAGAGGTCGATCTGCTGCTGGAGAACCTGGAAGACGGTACGGGTGTGCTGGACTTTGCCCTCGGTATCTGGAACTGGAAGGGTGACCAGTTGGTTCGGGTCGACGCCGTACCACTTGCAAAAGTCCATGACCTCCTCATCATTGTTCCAGCCATGAACACCAAGTGCCTCTCCGAGCTTGTACTTGAGACCTGTACCTTTGGTGTCGAATTCGAGGTGGAAGAGGTTCCGTTCGTACTCGATAGGTGTGAGACGACGGTTGACGGTACAAGTGACGAGGAATGTACGGGCAGACAATTCGGGATGAAGTTTGGGGTCCTGCGGGTACTCTTCGACGACCTCTGGTGTCGCTGCTGGCTCGGGAGCCTCGGCCTCAGTAGGGGTGAAAACGATGGGGAAAAGTAAATGCTTCGCAGCGGTATGCCAAGTATCCTCTCCCTCTCTCTTGTCCTCCTCTGCGTCCTCGACCTCCGTGGCGATGGCGTTAAACTCGAAATCTTTCAGAGGGTGCACCTTCGCATCCACGTCAAACTCGAGAGGGGTCTGAAGCTCCGTCAACCCGTTCCAAGCCAGTGCACACGCCTCTTCGAGCGTCACACCTCCAACTTTCTCGTCAAACGCGCTCCTCGCGAGCTTAGAAGCAGCGGCCTCAGAAGCAGCCTGCCCAGCATGCAGTTTGTAGAAAGCCAAGTGGACGACCAGACTCTGTACGGGGAAAGTATCCTCTCCAACATGTCCAACGAGCTTAGCAGCGATACTCTCGGCATCGATCAGGAAGACCTTGAGCTTCTTCTCCGTAATCGCCTCCAACACCTGTCGTGGTACGTTGGCGGAAAACTCCTCTGTAGTCCACGAGGTGGCGAGCAAGATCGAAGCGTTCTGAGCAGCGAACTTGAAGATGGAATGAGAGTGAAGTAACTCCTCGTCAAGAACGCCGATAAAGTCCGACGTGCTGGATGCCTCTGCAGAAACTGGGGAGACGAAGGGGATAGGAATGAAGCTGGCCTTGGAGTCTGCTGGTGAGAGGATGATCCTGCTGGCGCTAACACCGCGCTGCTCTGTGACGAAGTCGTGGTCTGTGATCAACCTAGCGGAGATGCCCCCATGTGAGAGGAGAGTCGATTCAACGATGTGAGGGACAGAAGACAATGGGGTCTTGGGAGTACTGAAAAAAAGAAGCTTCTTGGTGGCGCTAGAACCGAGGGTTGGTTTCGCGCTCAACTGAGGGACAAGCTTCTGCACGAACTCGCCCAGCACACCTGGAGCGTCCATGAACTCATGCGTCTGAGACGGGGTGATCCTATGGCCGCGAACCCTTGGAGGCCTAGCTGACTCCATGACGGCGCTGAACACATCGACATACAGAGGACCTTGAGTCGCGATGTTCTGGACGTCGTCAAAGACGTGGACTGAAACAACCGAGCTAGGAATGACTTCACGAAGACTAGCCTCGTCCCATGGACGAAGAACCTTTACCAAAACAACACCCAAACCCTTGATGCCGGAAACCAAGGCCTTGACGGCCAAAGCAAGTGGGCTGTTCAAGAGCACGATAACGTTGGTGGCCTCACCGTCACCGGCGTACTCGAAGAAGGAATAACCTGCTCCGCGGATGACCTCAGCAGCGGGAGCGTTCTTGGACTCGACCGTGATAGGTTCAATAGCATGTCCCTGTTCCCTAGAGCTAGAAAAGTGATCGAAGAGATGGATGACATGATGTTGGGTGAGTGCATAGGAAAGACCTGCGAAATCGACGGATTCTTGGGGAGTGGCGGACAGGAGGACGACGATGTTCTTGGGTAACAGTGGGATGGTGGCGGAGAGGGAGTAGAGGGAGGGGGAGAACGTCAATTTTTCGCCGACGGGGGTTACAGTAGGCACCTGAAGCACTAAACGACTCTTCGAAGTGGCTGAAGGAAGGTATGTGAGGGCATCTGCCATCAAGGATAGCCCGATGGGGGTGGTATAGGCGGTGATGACCGACGCTTTGGAAGCATCCTTGGAAGGTCCTTCTGATAGCCGCCCTACCAGAGCGAGACCGGCACCGGACCTGGTCTGAAGGTGAACGACGGGAGATACGTCTGCTGGATCTGTCGTCGACCTGAGCTTGGTGAGACTACCAAAGCCGGCCTCATGAGCCAGGTCATAGATGTAGACAGCAGAGGACAAGGAGGAGGTCGAGGATATGACCTCTACGAGATTAGAAGCAGAGATACGAGGGTTTGAGAAGACAGAGTCCTCGAGATAGCTAGTTGGCTTCAAGACTGGCGACGAACAACCAGAAAGAGTGGTGGTAGTCGATAAGGGCGTTCCCGGGGCTACGTCGAGCATTTTTATGACGAGGAAATTGGGGGGAGACGCCCCAGCGAGCGAGGGACTTATACATTCTGTGAATTCGGAATTCGCAAGTCACGTTTATTGGCGTAGTATTGCGCAAGGATCGCCTCACAAACACGTGTGGCTCAATATCCGCTGCAATTACTACTGGCTGCTATGTCTTCCGTCCATCTGCTCCAGCACCCAGTCGTATCAACAGTTCTCACAGATCTCAGGCAGGAGACTTCTCCTAAGGACTTCAGAGCAGGCATCCACCAGATCTCTCTCGCTCTCGCTCTTGAATCTTCCAGAAATCTCGAAACAGTGCCTTTCAATGGCCATTCACCTTTCGCACCCTTTACTTCTCAGATTATAAAGCCCCGCATCGGTCTCACGCCAATCCTCCGTGCTGGCCATGGCATGACAGACGCCTTACTTTCGGTGTTTCCGTAAGCTGTGGAATGTCCGGCGTCTTGCTCTATCTGCTTAACACTCTATCATCATAGAAATGCACCTGTCTACCATCTGGGTCTTTTTAGAGAGAAGGTATCGCTTCAGCCTGTAGAATGTGAGCCATCGGATTCAAGATCGGATTCGTCCTCGATCCCAACTCTTTGTTTAAAGATTACTCCAAGCTGCCTCCTTCACCCCCTGTGGATATCGTCTATCTACTGGATCCACTCATCGCAACAGGCGGTACTGCTATCGCTGCAATCACGATGTTGACTGATTGGGGTATCCCATGTCAGTAATCTAATCTGCTTATCGCATCTCGCCTACCTCATCTCTGGTCACGGTCGGTCAACAGTATCGAACATCAAGTTCCTAGCTGTGCTGGCATCTCAAACTGGTCTCAACGCCATACTAAAGGAATATCCTAACCTAGAGGTCTCAACCCCCCCTCGCCTCGCGCGTAAGGGATATAACTTGCTCACAATTCACGTAGATTTGGGTGGCTGCCATCGACCCAGAACTCACGGAACAAGGACTGATTCGTCCTGGTCTAGGCGATGCTGTAAGTGCGCTAGGGTCAAAATTCCGAATTCTCTAACCGTCGGTCCATCTTTTTTATCTTCACTTCAATAGGGCGACAGGCTGTTCAACACGATCCGAGCCTGATGTATGTTTACACGTTACCCTGGAAGGAGGAGGAAGAGCATTCTGATGGTAGCATTGGAATATCGGGGATAGAAATAGATTTTGTACATCTAATAACTGTAGTTTGTAGCGGGAATATGGTATCATCACCCTAGGTTCTATCTATGACAGGAGTATGACAAGGAACACGAGCTAGGCTCGTGAAACCTCTAAATCCGAATTCGGAAAATTGAGAACTGCACGCGTGCCCTAGTCATCTATCGCAGCTTTGGCGCACCCCACGGAACAGTAGGAAGAGTGGGCCGCCGAAGGTCGCCGATTCCGTGCTAAGTGCTGTGCCGTGAGTAATGAATTAGTGGAATTCGGATATCGTCAACACCCAAAAGGGAACAGTCACTGGAATTCGGAATTGGACTGAATGACTGCTGGGAAAAATCATAGAGGGCTTTCACCCATCTTCACCCGTCCCCGTGTGAGCGCGGGACCACGGCAGGTGCGCGTCGCAGGTATACTCGAGCAAAAGCAGCGAACGCTCAGTTTCAACGTTTCTTGTATTCGCAGGCCTTTAGCGTCGAGCCTCGCTTCATAAGGGCAGTGATGTCATGTTCGGTCTTCACCTTCGTCTTCTTCGCGTCCTTCACAAATTCGAACATGACGAAATGTGTGTTGGAGTCGTCCTAAAGAGCTATTTTTGAGGGTGGGATACTTTGAGAAAATAAATACCACAAACCTTCGACACAAACTTGAACCCGACCGATTTCACAATGTCGATGAATTCTTTCATATCCGTAAATCGACTAGCTACTTCAGCGATCTTTAGTTCGCCACTAGAATTAGGCAGTCAGTCAGTATGGCAGTTCGAGAGGAAAAGTGTTGTTGAAGTCTTACCCGTTCTTCAAGATTCTCCAGGCCTCTCGGATGCAACCAACCCAGTTCGTGCCCATCAACGCAAGAGCACATACCACGACATCGACGATCGCTGCTCCTCCTTGCTCTTCTTTATGGGGAGCAGAACCAGGTAAAGGGACGCGATGACAAACGTCAGCCTCGACTACGTAGTCGCTGCCGACAAGATCAAAGGACAGAACGTTGAGCCCTTGCTCGTTGAGCGATTTTGCGAGCTGAGCGTCCCCACATCCCAGGTCTGCGATGAGAGTCCTGGACGGATATGAGGCAAGGGATGAAATGTACACGTCGAGAGGATTCGTAGGCCATGACTGCACTTGATGTCGAAAGCCTGTATGATACTGGGATTTACAGCGTAGCATATCAGATTTGAACACCTGAAAACCAGATATATTAGCACTCACGTCATGGAAAATCTGGGGGTCGGATTTCAGTAGCTCATGAGAGGCTACGGAATCAGATTTGTACAGTTGCTCATTGATCTGCCTAAACGAAGAAATGAGCTGAAAGGGACGCATCCAACAGTTGGGCACGAACCTGAATCGAGCACCGTCTAGGCTCTCCTTCATCTCGCGCTGAAGTTTGGTGAGGCCTGTGTCCATGCTGACAGGTCGCTCCTCCTTGGACTTTCTCTCTTCAGGTTTTGGCGAGCCCTTTGCTACGCTGCCGTCCCACTTGACCCGTTTAGTAGGCCTCTGTGACACCGTAGAAGCGACCGATACAACACGGTCCAGACCCTCCTTATCCTTCCCTTTGCTTTTCTTCTTTTCGCCGTGGGGCTTATTATCATCCAGCGATGTCGGCCTCTTTGAAGTGTGCCCAAGCTTCATAGGACCAGATATAGCAGCCTTCTTTTTCTCTGCTTTAGTCATCTTCTTCTTTTCTTCTTTGTCTTTTTTGCTCGAAGAAGGTTTATCATCCAAAGAACCGGAAGAACCTGACCCGCTGAGCTTGCTGACTAGATTTTCGAAGTTGATCTGGGCAGAACCGAGCTTCGAGTGAGAGGTTTCATCCGCTGAATGACGCTTGCGCTTTTTGGATGGAGATTCAGAGTCTACAGGCTGAGATTCTGGGACTTTCCAGCCTGGAACCTGAAAAAGAGGCATAGCTTGAGCAGGGGAGATGGTGGACTGAGATACCGCAGCGTGCAGGGGGATGGTTGAGCGACAAGATTGGGAAGACACGAACCCGTGACTTTTGTTCAACGCGACGCGAACCAGAACGAGAAGGAGCATCATCAGATCATCATGCCAGTAGCAGCGGCCCGCTCGATCTGTTCCTCTTTACGAACGACATCGATGTGGACAATTGTAAAGATTTAGGTAGGCGTTTTCGTTCTCCTTCAAACATCCCCTGAAGTTTTTTCAGCAGTTGAACGAAATCCGCTCAAAAGGCTTACTACTCTGACTGAATGGCGTTCATTGTATCGTTCATATTCATCAGGGTCGATCTGACGGGTGCATATTACACCCTGCACTTACGGAAAGGTGTTCTGACTCTAACCAAGCTTTTCGCTAGTCACTCTTCTTCACTCACACCCTACCGCTGACAATGCCCTCTGTATCTGAGACGTACGACCCGGTATGCAGCGAGCTCTCGATTCGCTCTCGCTCCATCGATGCGCTAACTAATTGTTGGCTATTTCTCAGGAGCTCGAATTGCTGACCAACTCGCTCGATACCTTGCATACTGGCTCGAATCATTCGATTCTGACTGCTCCGGTAATGACACAGTCTGCCTGGCAAACTCTTCCTGCAAAGGAGAGACCGCCGCAATATGGCGTGTTAGGTTCCATTCTCTATCGACAGTAAGTGCTCCTTGGCAGTAGCTGCGTCCACGGTCAGTGACTCAGGTGTCACATATACCTACAGCTCCAAAGATAAAACGATGAGGACCAACAGCTCCAGACTTTATGCCAATACCGTAAGAACTCCTGCCCTGCCCTTCCTCGTGCAGCGTGTGCTCAACTGCTGGGGCAGAATGCGCCATTTTCAGCTGTTGTTTGTGGGGTACAAGGCTCTGGAAAATCACATACCGTGGCTTCTCTACTGGAGAGTATGCTCATACCAGATTTCGCTCCCATCGGTCCTTTGAACACTCCCCTGGCTTGTCTCGTACTCCACCGGGGCGATGGCGGGTCTAGCTCGAAACCGTCTGAAGCTGCTTGGGTCGGTGTTTCCGATAGGCAAGAGGAACTTGACCTGCCACACATACAGGTTCTAGTCTCCAAGTCTTTTCTCTCGACCATGACGAAAGCCTATACCGACGTGGACCCGGAGGCCAAGGTGGAGCCACTCTTGTTCCAAGAGAGCGATCTGGATGCAGAAGCTGTTCTCTCGCTGATGGCTGTTGGCTCCTCTGAAGGCGCACCGTTGTATATGCAGATTGTTTTGGTATGTCTTCCAATCGAAAGAAATACGGAAGGAAGGAGAAATAATTCATTTGTACAGACGATCTTACGGGAACTTGGTGAATCGTTCACATACTCCGCCTTCAAACACGCCCTAGAGTATGAGAAGCCAAAGCTTAACCCAGCACAACTATCACACCTTGAGCAGCGGCTTTCTCTGGTCGAACCCTTCATGGATACATCTTCCGATTCCAAGCAGCGCAGAAGGCAGAAACGACGGTTCGCTGCTGGCAAGATCACCATAGTGGACTTATCGGATCCTTTTATCGACGAGGCGTCTGCATGCGCCCTCTTTAATATCATCACCCGTCTCTTCGTGCGAGCGGAAACAGGCTCGGGCAAGGTTCTTCTTGTCGACGAGGCTCACAAGGTTCGTATCGGTTCACCGTTTCTTGGCTTGACTAACATCCTGTCTCCCCAGTACCTCTCTTCTTCTAGGCACTCGTCCGGACTCACGAAGACGCTTCTTACTATAAATCGGGAGCAGCGTCATCTAGGCATCAGGCTAATCATCAGCACTCAAGGTATTCCGACCCAACCTTCCCTCATCCCCCCCCCCTCCCCCCTTCTAACCCATCCATCAGAGCCAACGGTGATACCAGATGCCCTTCTAGATCTCTGCCCCCTCGCAATCCTGCACAGATTCTCGTCACCGACGTGGTGGGATCATATCAAGAAGCACGTCTCTGCAGATCTCACCTCAGACGACGCTTTTGACAAGATTGTTCAGCTCAAGGTCAGAGGCAATTCTATCTATCATGTTTATTCCAGGGAGTGTTGATCCAGAGCTCATCGATCATCTTTGCTAGACCGGGGAGGCTATTGTACTCGCTCCAAGCGGTCTTCGCTTAGCAAGCGACGGCACGAAGGCTGTTGTAGCTTTTGGGCGGAGCTATCTGACTGTCAGGATACGACAACGTATCACTGTAGATGGAGGGGCATCCATATTAGCAGAGGTGTAATGTTTATGGTCATGATATCTTCGCTAGACCCCACTACCACATAACACCATTTGGATACTCGTATGTTCATTTAGTAGATATACTAGAAGTCAGTAGTTATCCATAATTCCATCGCCACCATACTTTGGTGGAAGGAAAGTTGAAAGGGAGCCACAGACGTGAAACAGCTGGTCATCCCTTTGAACCCTCGACATTCGTTGTGGCGCGGGTGCATGTTAGATCTCTTCCTCCATCTATGACCACCTCTGCTACCTCACCTTCGGGGGAAATCCTCTGGCATGACAATTGCGCTTAGTGGCAAAACCTGAGGCTTCATGTACAAATCTATACGCCTTGCTTTGATTTCCCTTTGAGCCTCTTCTACGATGTCGTGCGTCCTGAGCGCTAGTCTTTCACCCCTTCGTGTCGCTGTGCCATCTTGCCTCTTCTGGACCATCCTTCTTGATTACATCGCACCCACTGGTACGTTACTCAGTTACTGGCCTGAGTCGATGGGTATCCGGTAACTCCCGGAGGAGTAAACCAAGCTCGCGTGTCTCCAAAAGGACCGGTCGACCTCTTGTAGGCGATCCCGGGTGGAGGAGGGGGAAGCACTTCGCTTCTGAGATCACACGCATCTCCCATAATATGTCTCTAAGAAATCACCGCCTACGCCACACGCTGCGAAAGGAGTGTTGCTATCCGTTTGGGAGGCACTCTCAGCCTCACGCCATGATGTCGAGCCATGTTCTATCACACTTTTTTTCCGACCACGCCATGATGCAGGATGCCGCACAGTGCATGCTTCCATTGAAGCGTACCACAGGCTTGAGCTTGTGTGGCCTTTCATTTTCTTGAAAGAAACGGTGCTTCTTGATCTACCTTTTGCGACACTGTCCTATACAATGGGCGTTCAAGCGCGCTCAAGCTCCTTAAATACGGTGGAGGAGGTAGTACTTCCTCCCCAGACTCAATTCTCCCTCCCCCCCATCTACTCCCTCACATCATAATAGTTTGTAATTCCTACTCTCTCACCCAATGCCCGTCCCTTCACATACATTTTCTGGATATGCGATCGACCCCGTACGAGCTCTCTTCGCCTTTTGCCACTGCGGTATCTGATCCCGCCTTTATGTAGGAGACGGAACTCCTGGATGGCGATGGTCTCGAGGCAAACAGTAGCGAAGCGCATAGCTTGTTGACCTGTCCCCTTCTGACGCGTGAGGCATGGTCTTCTCTCCCCAGTGCGCAACAGCCAAAGCAATACGGCGTCCTCGGGTCGCTGACTTCTATCAAGTGAGTTCCTTTGTTCTACGGTACTTGGACTCTTTGTAACGTCATTGCAGCGACGAGACTCTCGCCAAAGCAGACGCGCTTAAACAACGCCTCTACATAAATACTGTAAGTCTTCTCCTTGTCTTATCACACAAGTTTCCGACCTCAACACATCCCATAGAACGCACCCTTTTCTGCCGTGGTATGCGGCGTTCAAGGGGCTGGGAAATCACATACGGTTTCCACCCTCCTTGAAAGCATGATTAAACCCAACGTGCCCGCCATAGGTCGTCTGACCAGCCCAATGTCCTGCCTAGTCCTTCATCGTGGTGAAGGAGGCACTGCTTCACGTCCATCGGAGGCGGCGTGGGTTAGTGTTGCGGACAACAGCCAGCTGAAACCTTCTCCAGTCCGGGTCTTTGTCTCAAAGACGTTCCTGTCTACCATGACAAATATTTACTCGTCCGTTGGATCGAATGTCACAGTTGAACCGCTCCTTTTCCAAGAAAGTGAGCTGGACGCAGAAGCATTCCTTTCCTTGATGGCAGTAGGAAGCTCGGATGGCGCCCCCTTATATATGCAGATCGTGCTTGTGAGTGTATTTCCTGTTATTGCTACAATTGGAACACTGTTGACTGATGATGATTCCAGTCAATTCTGCGTGAGCTGGGTGAAAACTTCTCATACGCCGCATTCAAGCAGAAGCTTGAGATCCAAAAGCGGAACTTCAACGCAGCTCAAGTGGCAGGCCTAGAGCAGCGAATGTCGCTGCTAACTCCTTTCTTGATGGACGTGTCCTCCAGGAAGAAATTTAAAGCTCGTGGAGCCCGATTTATGGTGGGGCAGATCACCATTGTGGACCTCTCGGATCCCTTCATCGATCCTGCTTCTGCTTGTGCTCTGTTCAACATTGTGACACGATTATTTGTCAAAGCTAGTGATGCTGGTCAAGGGAAGGTGTTACTAGTGGATGAAGCCCATAAAGTAGGTCTTGTTCTCGTTCTGTGTCTGAGTAATGCGTGCGATTGAGGGATATTTCCTCCCCTTCAGTACCTTTCGTCTTCCTCGTCCAGCCTCACGGATACCCTACTTACAATCAATCGGGAGCAGCGACATCTCGGGATGAGAATGATCATAAGTACACAAGGTTAGCGCATCTTTTTCGTCTCTTATAAAAAGCCTCTAATAACATCGGACTTTACTGTAGAACCAACTGTCATCCCCGATGCTCTACTGGACCTCTGTCCAGTGGCGATTTTGCACAGATTCTCCTCACCTACTTGGTGGGAGCACATCAAGAAACACGTCTCTGCCAATCTCTCCTCAGATGACGCTTTCGACCGGATCGTGCAGCTGAAGGTGAGCCTCAACAGTTCCAAGTTATATGTCGTCTGGTTGAAGGAAGCCTCTTTCAAAGACTGGAGAAGCAATCCTCTTAGCTCCCAGTGGCTTGCGTTTATCTAGCGATGGTTCCCTCATGTTGCTCGGGAGAAACTACTTGACAGTTCGCGTTCGGAAGCGTATCACGAAGGACGGCGGTGCTTCCCTCTTGATGGAGTCGTAGATCAAATCAGGACATATTGCCCTTAGAATATTTCTTGCTGTACCTCGTTTCTTGTTACTCATCTTTTGTCGTCATAATGCTATCATAATACACGTTTTACATTCAATACACATATCTGACTGTTAAAGACAAGTTAGCAAACAATCCACGCTGCACCTCGAAGCAATATCAACTCACAATCCGGGTTCTCCTGATCAGTCAAATCAGCAAAAGCATTCTGGTGGTTCAGATCCTCCTCCTACATCGACCAGTCACAATCAGTCGGTATCGCGGCTACGAAGATGAAGGGACTGACCACTTCCTCCGCGCTAGCCTTGTTCTCGACTTGCTTCTGCGCTCGTCTCTTGAGGACGTTGAGTCTCATTAGACGAGCACGGAGCAAGACAATGGTGAGCATCTGGACACTGTATAACACGATATGCGCGATGAACGCCTTGGTGTATCTCGGGGAATCGTTCGCACGGAAGACTACGATGATCTCTATCAGTACTGGAGCGCAAGGTGATCAAACGTGAATATCTTCTTACCCTGAGGTCCGATGGCGTTACCCACTGCCCATGCACTATTAAAAATACATGAGTCGACTCGAAAGATAAGAGGGCGCGACTTGGTATATGGGAGACGTACACGAATACCAACGACGACGCGATAACTTGCTTCGTACGGCCACCCACATTCCCAGTCATCACAGCCAGATCTATAGGTGAGCAGAACAACGAAATCAAGTGAGCGAACGATATCGTGCACTGCATAGGGATCCCAGACACTCACTCAGCACCGCAACAGCCCCGAAGCCTTGCATGCAACTAGAGTGACCGTTGAGTATGAGAAGCATATTCATCCCACAACAACGTACTAAAACGCTAAGAGCAAGCCGACTTTGGTATCGGATCGCGTCGGGACAGCTGTACAGGGAGTTGAGTTGAGAATATAAGTCTGAAAGAAGACCGAAGGATCCTTACTCAGGAAGACGATCGTGCCCGCTACGTTGGGAAGGGTGAAGATCTCAAGCACGGATTAGGAGAAAGATAGGTAGCTATACTTAGAGAGATGGCTCACGAATGCGCATACGAGACGTTGCCGATATCTTTTGGAAAGATACGCTGAACCGAATAAGAATATCATGATGATGGCCCCTAGAGAACATACGTCAATACATAAAGAGCGAGAAATAGTGAAGAGGCTTCTCACCTTGGGCGATAGCAAGAAGGTAAGTTTGAAGCGTCGTGTAACCCTATATTATGATTCTGCCTGAGTATAGAGGATTTTTACTGAGAGCGAAGAAGCTCACGAAGGCAGTGATGATCAGGTTAGAGAATGCTCCAAGGCCGCCAGTGGGCAACGCGTTGGTAAAGGAGATCAGAGTGACACCCCAAACCGTGAGGTCAGTGAAAGCCTCGTCTGCAATGAGGAATGTAAGTATGTTTTCCTACTCTCCAGAATGTAGGAATAAGAGAATAGCGCACATGCTTGGTACATCTGTACGTATCAATGGGGTCAATGAAACAGCGGAGCAGACGATTAGCCAAGTGCTCACCTTGAACTCTTTGTTTTGAATCCCAGTTTCGTTCTTCCGGACCCTCTCGGCAAGGAGAAGACGATCTTCGGGGGAGAAACAGGTAGCTCGCATCGGACTATCCGGGAGCCACCAAAGTACGAACAAGGCCCAAGCCATCGTGATGCAACCAAGAAGCTACGCAACATGATTGAGATGGAAGCTGGGAGAGTTTCGTCGGAAGGGTCCTCACCAGGAAGAGGAACTGCCAGTTCTTGACTGAGAGGCCTTTGGCTTGTGAAACGCCGTAGCCTATCAAACCTCCGACACATTGTTGGAAGCCGTTCATGCTGTAGAAGCTATTGCACAGGGACATGTCAGTATATATCGACGCAAGATGACTGACGAGACCAACCTGCCGATGACCAACGCTTGCTCTTCACGAGTATACCACATGGTGGATCTGAGAAATTTGCATTGTGTCAGCTCCCTGTGGACAGGATGGTACGCTCTCCTTACAAAAACACAAAGGCCTGAAGAGAACGCTTAGTACAGAGGCAAGAAAAGTGGACAAAGACTTGCTTACTGGCTGGCAAACACACTCGAATATACCGAGAAGGGTACGGACGATGACAAGTCCAGTGAAATTGTTGCAGGCTGCTGTACAGGCCAAAACGGCACCCCACGCAAAGATGCTAGGTTAAAACCATAATGAGCACTGTTCCATAAGACAAATTAACTCTACTCACTTGAAAGCGAGATACTTCGCAATAGGCAATCTCTGGATCAACCGATTCGTTGGGAACTCCCAAGCTAGACTGTAGGATGCAAGTCAGCTATCGACGAAGCTTGAGCATCAGATTATACTACTCACATGGCGATGTACACTGTAGGATGCGCAAGCAAATTAGGAGCTCTTGTATAGGTATGATTGAAATATAGACATACGGCATGTCGTCTAGTTGGGAATTAGTACTGTAGTCTGCCCCACGGGGTGAACAAAACTCACCAGCCACGAATACTGCTGTCCTTTAAGTCCGGTATCTTCAATTATGCCCATAATCGAGGCAAAGTTGAGAGTCCTGTGGATTTCAGAACCTTAACGGTAGCTAGTAGTCGATATAGGAATACATACCCCTTGTCCAGAGTTTGTGCGAAATATGTGACGACCATCACGACCAGTACTCGCTTATGAGCAAGCCAGCGAAGACGCCTGTTCTCCTCTTCAGAAATTTCGACGTGTTCGACTGCATTCTGGGCAAAGAAGTTCGCGACTTCTGCGTCGATTCCCTCTGGGTATGGCGAGACCGAATGTTCAGACTATGTTGCATATCTGGTTGCTGAACGAACGTACTCTTGATCTCTGGCCGCTGCTCTGGATCTACGCTGTGCATAGACTGAGTCTCCTTCTCGATATCGTAGGTGGGAGAGGCCATGCCAGGAGGGAAAGTAAGGCGGGAGAAGGGGGTAGCGCCATCCTGAGAATTGAAGGTTTTTATGGGCCGAAGTTAGTATTGAGATGGAAAGAAAATGTACCTGATCAGAAATGGCGGGGAATCAGCACGAGATGCGTAGAATTTGAATGTTTTCTAGCCCCAAGGTTCTTCCAAGTTCTGTCTTCACCGTCCAGCTTCAACCTCGGAGTTTCTCCTTTCCCACCTCGGGCCGATCAATCTGGGTCCGTTCACGGCCCGCCTACCCGCCAAGCTCCTACCCATTACCCCAGGTCGCAAGTAAATCGCACCCTCCTTTGTATTTCTTTCCTCTTTTCATGTCTAGTGCAAACGTTAACCCAAAAAAGGTCCAGGTCCTTCGAGAAATCAAGAAACTCATAAACTGCCTCGTCAATATCAAAGATGAGACTGGAGAATTCTTGATGACCCTCGAAGATGGCCGAGTGATCGATACCAAGGGATGGAACGACTGGGAGGTGAGTGCTACTTTCATTTCTGTCGTACATAACCTACAATCTTTTGTCCGTGACAGTGGACTCACGGCATAGGCAAGCTTCGACCTCGTATACATTGCCTTTGTGACCTCCGTTCTCATTGCTGATAGGTCTGTACGGTCTGCTCAAGTTTTATGAGATAACGAGGGATCCAGAAGCGTTCGCCATTCAGTTGGCCTGGTTCACCGATAGGTTCGAGATCGGAACCACCAAGGTCAGTCTACAAGCAAACATCCAAACTTGGTCGCTTCCTCATCTTCCATGCAACAGAACGTGAACACAATGTCCCCGTTACTCACCGCTGCCTACCTGCACGAAGCCAAAGTAGCTGATTACAAGCCCCACCTTGACTCTTGGGCTGAATGGGTCATGCACGACATGCCCCGAACTGAGGAAGGCGGCCTCCAGCACATCACATACCTTGTCGACAACTACCAGCAGCTCTGGGACGATACCCTGATGATGTCCGTCCTCCCGCTGGCCAAGATCGGCCTCGTGCTGAATCGCCCAGCCTACGTCGAGGAGGCTAAACGACAATTCCTGCTTCACACCAAATACTTGGCGGATCAACAAACCGGCCTTTGGTTCCATGGTTCGCGTCCTCATACTCTTGCCTCCATGTTTCCCCTTCTGAAAGTAACTCGCGCGATACAGGCTGGACGTTCGACGGTCGTCATCATTTCGGCAAGGCGTTGTGGGGTCGCGGGAACTGTTGGGTCACCATCGCCATTCCCGAGTTCATAGAACTGCTAGACCTCCCGCCGACGGATGGTCTCCGCCTGTTCCTGGTCTCCACGCTCACGGCCCAGATCGACGCTCTGATTAAATTCCAGGATCCAGAATCCGGTCTCTGGCACACCCTCATCAACGATTCGACATCCTATCTGGAAGCATCCGCCACTGCGGGGTTCGCCTTTGGGCTCCTCAAGGCTCTGAGGCTTCGGTTGATCCCCAGGAAGGCGGAGTACGTCGCTGCTGCTGAGAAAGCTATTCAGGGAGTCTTCGCCAATATAAGTGAACAAGGAGAGCTGAAGCAGGTTTCTTTCGGCACCCCTGTTTTCGACGACCTGGAAGGTTACAGAAAGATCCCATTGACTAGCATGCCCTACGGACAAAGTTTGGCGCTGCTGGCATTGACAGAGTACTTACGTACGTTCTTGTAGAGGCTACCTCTGGAGTAAACCCACTCGTACATTTCATAGAGGGCGGAGGAGCAGACTGCAAAGCCATACTCCATTCACGCACGTCCCGACTGCGGGCCACAGTAGACTGGGAAAACAATATGATAGCTGATTAGATAGTCCAAAAACAAATGCAAGATACGATAGGATTGACAAGAAAGAAAGAATGCGTGTAAGAGTGGCCTCATGTGTAGCTGCTAGCTTGCGTTGTGTTGATACTAGGAGTCGATCGGTCTGGGAACCAACTCATTCCCCTCCGCCGGCCCAGTGAATCTGGTGTCAATAACGGACCGTGCTCTAGGTCCATGAGCTCCGAAGAGTTCGCGGGTGGGGTACGAACCAGTAGTAGGTGCTAGAGAAAAAATGCGATCATCGCATAATAAGCTCCTGCCCCACAGTCAAAAAATGAATTACAGCGTACCTGGGCCGAAGAGAGTCCCATCATCCCTAAGGAACTTCGTCTAGGTCGTAAAATAGGTGTAGGTTCGATGCCATTAGGCATATTAATCAGAGCTGCATGCCTTCGTCTACTTATTGAGCCGAGTCGGCCACTTGGGTCATTGTGAGGAGAGTGTTGACCTTCGTGAGGAGTTGTATCCGATTCGTTGTTCGCGTTCGCATCCTTTGACGAAGACCAAGCGATGATGAAGACACCCGCAAAGGTGGCGCCGCACCCGTATAAAAATGTGACCATTTGGTGGAAACTCGCGGACTCGAAGTCGCCATAGAGGATGGCGGAGCCGACAATGACGCTCAAATTGAAGAGCACAAATTGAGAGGGTATCACAACCTAGTGAAGAAGCATTCACACCGAAACTCTACGTAAGCTCCAGGAAGGAATACACACCTTGCTATCGAACCGCATCAGGGCACGATTCAGGTAGCGGATTTGGCCGACGCCTGTTCCAGCAAGGATCTGGATTCCAGTATGAGCCAGCAGCCGAGAACATGAAGACTAGTGACGGAATGTACCAAAATTACGGGATACGTAATCCACTCAGTGAAAATTTCTATCCATTCTAGTGTAAGCAAAGTGGACAGTGCCTTGGTGGACAGTGCCGTGAATCCACCTACAGCGAGCCCGTTGTGAGTCGCACCACTGTAAAGCGATAGATAAGAACACTGACCGAATAATGCGCACAATCCTACGTCAACGAAGACCCATCTTCTTCCGTACTGCCCATGAGAGAGTCCCGAGAGAATAAGAGCGCCAACAACGTATACAGCGGAGTATGTGATAAAACCGCGTTGACAGATGGCCCGGATAAGTTGTTGCGGGTTGAAGCGCGCATCCGAAGCATTAGTGGCTAGGACAACAGTGACTGCTCCAATAATCGCGACCAGGATACCAAAGAGGTCCAGCTGGCAGGAAGAAACGATCTTGAGAATTTATATGCCCGAGCAGTTACCAGAGAATATTACCTTTCGAAACCGTTCACCCAGGATGAGGGGCGCAAAGAAACAGTTCGCAATGAGGGCGAACTATTGTCAAGTTAAGTGCGCAATTATACTATCCATGGTGTACCTACTCACAGTTCCAAGAGGAGCGACTATTGAAGCAGGGGCGAACCCATATGATATGAAGTTCCCTACTTCACCGAGGTTCATGAGCGCAAAGCCCAGCCACCTACAAGAAGAAAATGGCTGAGAAGTCCTTGGAAAGACAAGGAGACGCGAAAGTACCATAGCTTCGATTTCAGATATTGTGTTTCATTGGCTTCCTTCGCATCGTCAAGGAATTCCTGTGTGTCATCACTTCCGGTTCCATTGGCAGTAGGTTTCGTCGGAGTCCTAGAGGCCTCATCCTCTGTGATGACTTCAACAGGGAGACAATCAGTCTCCTCTATTCGCATGCCCTTTGAGCCACGAAGCCTCCACTTCCTAGGAGATAAAAGGTGCCAAAACGGTCGTTTAGTAGACTTCCTTGAGTCTATCGACGGTGTGGTACCATAGCCCTGCGCATGTAAGCTATCTTCCCTGACGGGGAACGCAAGGAGATGCTGCGCTTCTGAAGGCGCAGTTGGCGTCTGGGATCCAGTCGTGTCCAACCGTCTAAAGCCATTCTGTGTAGACCCAGCGCCGTTCTCTTCAGCACTCTCGTCTTCTTGTCGCTCATCTAAGCTCGGCTGAGCAGCGCGGCGAGACCCGTTCCTTCCATTTGCAGGCTGTTTCTGAAAATTAGCGAGCTGTTCGGCCTCCAACCGTAGATGCGCAAGTTTCTGGAGGTTGAGGGCTAGAGAAATGAGAATGTTGCCAGTGATAGCTGTAGCGATGCCTATAGCCGTGAGGGTAGTGATCCTGGGCAAAATGGGATAATGGTCGCCCGTTATAGTGGGAAAGACGTCGTTGAGAGGACCAGAGAGAACATGCTCGAAGGACATGGCAGCATGGGCGTGAGGACCGATTAGATGGATGCCGTCATTTTGCAAGTTTTCAGTGACCAAGTCTGGCTTCCCACGCCTATAATTCGGCCTTGCTTTCCTTCCATCAAACAACCCGCCTTGACTGAAGTCACGAAGGAAGCAAAATGCGCGTCCAACATACCTCACATACGTTGTCCTCTTTTCCAATCTACTCTTCTGCTTTTCTCTCCGCCGACCGTATAGCTATCGGTGGTGGTGGGGGAACGTCCAGGAGTGGGATCAAGAACAAAATTGTGCGTCCCGTTAACCGCTCCTTTCTCAGCGGAACGATGTTGCTCATTGTTCCTGTTGGATTTTCTTCGTGTAGAGGGTGTATGACATCAGCGTTGAAAGAGATATCGACTTGGTTGACGAGTTCGAACTTGCTAAAGATGAAGATGCTCCTATGAGCATGGCAGCCCAGCACGAAGTACGTGTACTCGCTCGCTCTAGCTGGTGTTTACTGACTGCATCCTCACATCACTAGCTGCAACACTTGGTATGCGGTGTAAACAGTGTCGAGGACCTTATGAAGAAGGGTCAGAACGACAATTGTCGCGTCTACGATCTCAAAGACTCAAAGTGAGCCCTCACTTCCTCTGGTCTATCAACCCAGAGACTGTGCAATCGACCGTCTCTGAACAGCATGGCCTAGGTTGACGAGGCTCAAGTCTCAGGGAACTCTAACCAATGGAGACCTCGAGGACTTCCAACGGGTTACCGTTCTTTCTCCAGACGGCGCGGTCCTTGCTGCGGCAGGAAGGCAAGATGTACGTGTCACTCGACTACACCCAACGTCATCCCACTCTCTGAACTACTGAGCTTAGCTCTCGTTATTATCCTATCCATCACTGGTTCCGATCGCATCCCCAATCCACATCGACAAAGGAGAAATCTACGATGTAACGTTTTCTGAGAATACAGTCAGTCTTGGACGAGTATCCTTCCTTTCCCCAAGACGGCTAATGAAATGACCTATAGTTCATTGTAGCGACTTCCGTTACTCTTCTTGTCTACTCTCTACCTTCTCAGCCCATACCAGATGAGTCGGTACTCAAAGCCTCACCCACTAAGAAGAGGAAGAAGACAAAGGTCAAGGAGCCGGTGACTGACAAGAACGCTGCGACAACTGTACAGCTGCTCAGAACAGTACCCGTACCAAGCTACTTTGATGCCACCAAGAGTAGCACGTATAGGGGGGCAAAGTATGTTTCCATGATAGCTTCTCTCCTGTCTTTGCATACTGACAGGTTCATCTTAGGTATCACCCCAATGACAGCAAGATTGTCTACGCTGTCATCAATTCTGTGCCTGAAGCAGCTCGGAAATCCAAGGTTCCTGCTCGTCAGGCCTTCCTTGTTATGCTGAGTACGGAAACGTGGGACGTGATTACCATGAGAAAGCTCGCAGACAAGGGTCTCACCTGTTTTGATGTTAGGTCTGTACATCCCTTTGTGCAGCTATACACAGTCCGATAACCCGTACAATCCAGTGCTAACGGGAAACTGCTGGCGTATGGTACATCAGATTGTACCGTAGGGCTCTTGGACACGAAGAACCTGGCTGTGAGTCTCGCAATCTACTGTCCAAGCATAGAAGCTGAAGTTTCTCTCTAGCCGGTCGCGACGGTCTTAAAGGCGCACGAATTTCCGGCGACAACACTGAAGTTCAATACCTCATCGACGCTGCTAGCCTCAGGTAGCGCGGACAATTCTATCCGTCTTGTGTCCCTACCTAAGAATTTGGGCAAATCCTGTTAGTATCGTGTCTTGATCATTGACCTACGTTGTTTGCTGACAATGTCCCTGCAGCTAATGTATTCTGGTTCCTTTTCTTGGCTATTTTGGCGGTTTTACTGGCGTATCTCTTCCAGTTCCTTTACTCAGAGCTACAGTTATTGGCTAATGCTCCAGCAGAATGAGAGCGTTTTCGTTACGAGTTAGACTCCATGGGTTTTATATTACAATTATGCATATCTATAGAATGGACCTAGTCGTAGTCGTCCTCCTCGACCAACTTACGCTTGACACCATTTGTCTGCACTTGTTCCATAGCTTCGTTATCGCTATCGTCGTCGTCGTCGTCGTCTCCACCACCAGTAAACAGACCATCATCGTCATCCGACGCTTCTTCGGCGGCGGCGGGTTCGGGAACATGTATCGCGCTGATAGGGAAAGGTGTATCCTGCATGACTTGATCCTCGTCTTGTGCAGCATCTTGTGCAGTATCAGCAGGAGTGTCGTCTCTACCGTTTGCATCTGCGCCGACACCAGCAGTGCCTGGAATGGGTGCCAGTTCCATATCCTCGTCGTCCTCTTCCTCGTCGTCTTCTGATTCTGATTCTTCCACCTCCTCGATCTCCTCGTCGTACAGCGTGACACCTGGAGGTGGCTTGTTTGGTATGAGATCAAAGTCAACACTGGTGAGGCATTCAGCAGCTGGTGGTAGCCGAACGCCAAAAACTTCTTGAACCGCAGGAAGAGGTATTGCGTTTGTTTGTGTCGCAAGACTCAAGAGATACTGGAAGAGTTCGGGCAGATCAGTGGATGTATAACAGTTTCGAGTAGTACTGCTTACCTCCTTGGGTACCCTCCCACCAAATTCCCATCCCACGCGAGCTTGAACAGCTAAAGTCACATCGGCAGGCTCGATTTTGCCCGACCTGCCAGCATGTTCAGCATAGACCTGAGCGTCTGAGAGCACCTGACACGAGTAACGATGAGAGAACTCTAAAAGCTGATGGAGTACTGCTGGTTGTGCGTCTTGTACAGTAGGAGTAGACGCGATGAGAAGAGCGATTGCTCGAGCGGACGGTGGGAGGTTCTCAGCAGTTGGACGCGACATGCAACGCGATTGGCGGAGGCGTCGGGGTTTCAATTATCCGCTTACCTGTACTCCAGGCTGGATCGGCTCGTAATTGGCTACTCCAAGAGACTTCGTTTCTGGCTTGCTCCCTCTCTTTGATTACATTATCATCTGGTTGGGAGCATCCAAACCGTTGATGGGGGATCTGGACCCTCTGTAGTAACAGTATCACTCTTGTCAATGAATAACCAGGCCAGACGCTGCTTTGATCATTCATGTGGTTGGCTAATAGCCTCGACCCTGAACTCGTATCCTGATTGGCTCCCAGTAGATTACACGTGACATGATGACATTGAATTGAATTTGCACTGAAGTTATATAAGTCCCCGCTATTTCTCTTCCGCCTGCCTCTCCTTTTCTCCGCCCACTCACCAAACCAAAAGTAACACTCAGACTCAAAATGTTTCGTTCAGCAATCACCTCAACCCTTCGTGCTTCTGCTCGTTCTGCTCGTATGAGCCCAGCTGTCAGGCCAGCTCTGACCCGTGCCTACCACGAAAAGGTCATACAGCACTACGAGAAACCTAGAAATGTGCGCGTCAAACTTCTTCCCACCCTCTTACTCATTATCTGATAACCCGAATCTACCCTCGCTCAGGTTGGGTCTCTCCCGAAAAACGATATAGATGTTGGTACTGGCCTGGTAGGAGCTCCTGCGTGAGTAGCAACCACCTCTTCGCGGATCGCAGTAATTCTGATCACCTTTCCCACCAGCTGTGGCGACGTCATGAAGCTCCAAATCCGGGTGAACGACCAAGGTGTCATCTCCGATGTTAAGTTCAAGACCTTTGGCTGTGGAAGTGCCATCGCATCCTCATCCTACATGACCGAGCGTGTGTTGGGTCTTAGCCTGGAGGAGGCTGGCAAGATCAGGAACACCGACATTGCCAAAGAGCTTTGCCTGCCACCTGTGAAGCTGCATTGTTCCAGTATGTTCCCTTTCCCGTTTCACCTCTTCACTTGATCTTTCATATGTGTGCTGTGACTGATGGTGGTTATCGTCTCATAGTGTTGGCTGAGGATGCTATTCGGTCAGCTATCCGGGATTACCGAAGCAAGAGGAAGACTGCTTCAGCTGGTCAAACGGTGGAGATGGACATACCACAAGCTTCTGCATCGGTGGCGGCTTCTGCTGCTTAATTCAGTTTCGTAGTACTCCTTTCTTCTGTTTTCGACTTGGATTGGTGCTTGGTTTACATATGACTTCTTAACCGTCTGAGATTTCTTCAATCCCTCTAAAAAGCATCGTCTGTCCTTACTACCTTATTGCATAACTTTTCGCATTTACCTGTATTTTGTATGATATTGATCCACCTTGCTATTCCCATGAAGGCCATCCTATATCCTTGGATATGCTTTGGAGGGCCCCTTCCAGTGCGCGCCGCACGGAAAAGGTCGACGCGGACTGCCGTGCAGTCGGAGGAGATGCCAATCCCTTCGGCTAGACATTCGTCACCTCATTGGAGCGTCATCTCGCTGACGACTGATCCGGGCAAGCTGCCCACTGATTTCCGATCAGCCAATCATACTGTTGCTCACCCAAAAGACCAAGATCAACCACAGTCCACTTGTACGTCAGCCTTGGAAACGATCCAAATCCTCCAAACCTCTATGTTACATACGGGTGAAATCCAGTAAATAGCGAGCTACACAAAATACCTGGCAGGGTGATCACCTAACGCCTCAGAGGGCTCAGAGTCAAGGCTTCAAGCTCACGACCCTTTCTCTCCCGTGAACGTGAAACTACCAGCAGCGAACCATTTATCGTTGGCTTCTTTCACTCGTTGTGCGGCAGAGGCCTTGTTACTCAATACGAAGCCTGCACGATGGAATGAGTGAACAAACATAACAGGAAAGCAATCCAAGAAAACGAACCTTGTGTCGGTGTGACGCTCAAGGAGGTCGCAGTACCCGATGTCTGTGTCCCACCGAAGCCAGCACCAGCTCTCGCCAGAGCAGCTGTCCGTAGTTTATTCGCTTTGGACAGTTTCGCTGTAATAAGAATAAGCTTAAATGTTGCCTCACACCAAACAAAGGATGAATATGAACAAACCTCGACTCTTCGAATCTGCGGCTCCAGCTCTGACTTTCCCGGTCCCAGCACCGATGAGGCCCATTCCCTTCGTTTGGTCGAACGCACCGACTTCTTCCTCGGCTTCACCAAACGCCATTCTGTTCTGCATTTTACGGAGCTCAGTCTGGGCAGACGCTTCCTTGGCTTTACGCGCGCTATGGACACGGTGGTGAGCGATTGGAAGGAGAAGGAGAAAGAGGAGAGACGAGACAAGACGAACCGTTTACCACCTCTGCGTTTCTTGGGTCCGTCGTTGGGTATAGGGAGTGCTTTAATGACTTTGGCTGGTGGCGGAGCAGCAAGTCGATCGACGTGTTTCTCTACCACCGCTCGCAGAGTTTCGCCGTATGAGCCTATAATACCGGGTCATCTGGTGAGCTGGAAGCATAACTAAGCCACAAGATTGCAAAATTATCCTACCGTCTCTTCTATTCCTCTCCAGATCCATTCGAGCAGCTAATACGCACTTCGCTCCAATGGTCCGTTGTATCCTAAGCTGGTATTCTGGTGGTGTGGAAGTGACGAGCTCGGATTGGAATATAAAGCCAGTGTGTTTACGGACAGTAGCCGAGGAAAATCCAAGGGCAACTTTCTTTTGAGCACCAAGAAGCTGGGAGCCGAAAAAAAAAAAAAAAAAAAAAAACTATCAGAAGCTGTGTTGAGGTGAGGAAGATCATGAATCCATACATGAACGTTGCAGGCGGGCATTTTTGCCAGAGCAGCTAATCCTCCTGCAACACCAAGTAGTTTCGCGGCTGTGGTAGTACCAACTATGGCTGAAAGATTGGGTGCGAGAACATTCATTCTTGAGCTAACGTACATGAAGATCTGGCAGAGGTGGTCCTATCAGGACAGCACAAAAAACAGTAATGGAAGTTATATCACACCTTTTTCCTTGTCTCTTCTAACCGGTCAGCCAAATCACAGGCACGGAGGACAGCTTGCCATTGTGTTTCTGTAAGAGACTTTCCGGTGGTGGTGGTCGCAGTGACGACTACACTCATGATGGCAGCAGGAGGGAGAATTCCCGTGAGATCTACTTTCGTAGGGTCCTACATCGTTCATGATGAGGGTATGACTCAAAGAAGCTAAGGGGAAACGAACCTCGTGGTTTGCGAGTGCTCTGACTGCACGAATGTATGTTGTGGGGTCCTGGACGAGCTGTTCAAGTTCTGGGAACTTAGAGCTATAATGATCGCGGATGAACTTGGTATCAAGTCAGCGGGAAAGCTGAACGTGGTCTCAGTATACAATCCGGGCCTACCTTGTGAACCAGTATAATATCGTTCTCCACGTCCACAGACAAATTGTTTGCCTGTACAATGAGAGTATACTCTGGGTTCAGATGGGCGGGGAGCGACATGCTTTCTGCTGTGCTTGGGTTGTTCTGATACCTCTCTATTTCCTACAGGGAAACTCAGCGTTACATCCAGCCCCAAAGCTGAGTAGGATTTACCTTCAGAATATCAGTCATACGCTTACTGCCATCTAACTTGGCAATTCTTGAAACGTCCTCGATGTCTCCCAGATTCACGTATGCGACGTCTTCGGCATCAAGTTCTTCAGCAGGCTTAACTCCACCTTCTAACACCAGCGAGCCTACCGCTCTGCCTTTATTCCCCTCGCCATTATCCTCCCCCTCCTCATCTTCGGACATATCTGCATCAGAGGCCTTTCGCTTGGTACCTGCGTGGCTACTAGAAGAAGCCTGTGGTGCATCTTCATCTTGTTGCTTCTCCTCGTCCTCTTCGCCTTCAGAAAGGCCTTCAAGGTCGGCAAAGAGATCGTCAGAAAGCGCACTCATGTCTGTACAGTGCCTGTATTGGTAGGTGAGGAAGCTGGAGGATCTGACCGTGGGAAAACTAAATGTGATCACAAAGCTATCAACTGTGATATTGTCAATTTATCTTTGATCGCTCAGCTACTGAATTGCTTCAAGGCACTTCGATGGAGCATATTCACTCTTCAGCACTCCCACGCGACTTGTGAGCTTCGTCGAGCAGTGCTGAGCGCTGCTGCCTCCTGTGCCATAAGGCTTAGAGTGCAGTAGTTAAACTCTTGTGAAGATCTACTGTAAAATCCCCTGTTACCTCGCTTCTGACTTCGATAGGACAGCTCACAAGTTATTGATCGATCAATGAAGGAGTCACTAAAGTTGCTAGTTCCACACTGATGACGGATCGTGACAGGTGACGTCAAGCGTCGTTGCTCCGCCCTACGTATTCATCTGTCCTGTCCCTACTACCTTTTCTCCTCTATCCACTACCACCACCACCTCCACTTTATCCAACATGCCCCAAAGCGTCGGTGTCGTCGATGCTTTCAAGAGTCTGTTCTCGTTCTATCGTTCTTGTGCTCGTATTGATAAGATCGCATAGACTTGATCAGACATGGAAAACATCACAATCACCAAACTCAACAGCAGCAGCAACAGCAATCACAAACCTCGCACTCTGAACGGCAGTCTGGAGAGCAATCGTCTTCCCATGCCCCTAATTCTCAACAGCGTCAGAACGAACATCGTTCATCACCTCAGGCCACCTCACCCCACCACAGAGAGGCCGCAGAAATGATCGTCAACGAGGAACGAGAACAGAAACAGCACCTGCCCTCCTATGCTGGACTGGAGAATTATAAACTCGTAGAGAAGATGGGAGAGTGAGTGACATCAAAGAATTGCAGTACTCGATTTGTCTGCGTCCCGTACTGACCCTCTTCCGCCCTTCTTTAGTGGTGCTTTTTCAAATGTCTACCACGGAGTGGATCAGACAACAAAGAAGAAAGTGGCCCGTGGGTGCTATTTCTCTGCCTTGCCAGTCAAATTCTAACTTGATCCGATCGTTTTGCAGTCAAGGTCGTCAGGAAGTACGAGTTGAATTCATCTCAGGTTAGCGCATTCGCTTCACTATCCGCTCTTACGCAGTGGTTCCCTAAATTCGCTTTCTCTTCTGTCTCTCTTTTTTCCCTTTCTCGTTTCTTCCCTACAATAGGATGGTGATAAGCACTTGAATCCCCAATTCAAGAAAAAGCCTCGGGTCACAGAGGTGTCGACCGTTTCTTTCCTCTTTACTCTTCGTGACCTGCAGATCGTTGACCTCCGTCTTGCTTCTTGACAGCGTGCCAACATCCTCAAAGGTGATTGTTGCTCTATACTGCTCTACACGGAACATCAAGATGTCGTATTGACCTTTTCGCCTCAGAGGTCCAGATAATGCGTGGCTTAAGTCACCCGTCCATAGTGAAACTGCATTCTTTCTCGGAATCCCCAGAGCATTATTTCTTGGTCCTTGAGCGTGAGTCCTTCTAGATTATCTCTGATCCATAGTAATGCTGAGTTATCCCTCAGTCATGGAGGGAGGAGAGCTCTTCCACCAGATTGTCAAGCTCACCTATTTCTCCGAAGACCTCTCACGTCACGTCATCTTGCAAGTTGCTCGTGGCATTCGGTACTTGCACGAGGAACGTGGTGTCGTACATCGCGATATCAAGCCAGAGAACCTCCTTTTCGAACGTATACCTATCATTCCTTCAAAGAACCCGATCTTGCGCCCCTACGATGAGGAAAAGGCAGACGAAGGCGAGTTCATTCCCGGCGTAGGCGGCGGCGGAATAGGGCGGGTGAAGATCGCAGATTTTGGCCTCAGCAAAGTCGTCTGGGATGAACAGACCATGACACCCTGTGGTACAGTCGGCTACACGGCTCCAGAGATCGTGAAGGATGAAAGGTACAGCAAGAGCGTCGACATGTGGGCTTTAGGCTGTGTCCTGTATACTTTGCTTTGTGGATTCCCTCCCTTCTATGATGAGAGTATCAACGTACTCACAGAGAAGGTTGCAAGGGGACATTTCACATTCCTCAGCCCCTGGTGGGACGATATCAGCAATTCTGGTTAGTGTTTGCCTCTGTTAGTCCATCTAGAATCGGTGCTGACGAACCCTTTCAGCAAAGGACCTCATCACGCATTTGCTTTGTGTTGACCCCACTGATCGCTATACAATAGATCAGTTCCTCGTCCACCCATGGTGTAACGCCGCACCTGCGCCTCCGCCGCCTGCAACCCCTTATATCTACAACCGACCTTTGGACTCTCCACTCTTATCCGCCGTCCGCGGTGGTCGTCCAGAAGGGCGCAGTCCCGGAGTTGCGGCTCTCAAAGAAGCCTTCGATGTTACCTATGCCGTGCACAGGATGGAAGAAGAGGGCGCTCGTCGCAGAGCTCGTGGTGCTGGCGGCCGAGGATTCCTACAAGGGCTGAATGAAGACGAAGAAACCGATTCCCCAGATGATAATGAGCTGGAGTCGCATCGTACAGCTGGAGGAAGCGGTCGCGCTGGTCCTCGTGATCAAGGCCGTCGACGAGCAGGGGGCGCAAGAGCCTTTGAACTCGACATGGACGGCGCAACCCTCTTGCACAGGAGGCATAAACGAGGTGTCGGAGAGGTCAGGATAAGTAGTCCGCTTGCTGGCAAGACGGACCCCGTTCCTGTCCCCCGCGCGAGGGAACTACCTCCTGGAAGCCCAATGAGGCTCTGAGGTCATTCTCAACTTTTGTCTCATCGTCCAGGATGTCTATGTTCCGTCAATCATACCCTCATTCGAAACCTCAAGTCTCCTATGCCTTCTGATTATAGTTTATTCGCCTCACCCTTGCCAGAACAATAAGCGTGACGCTTTCTCCCCGCCTTGTACCGTAGATTTTCCATTATTACCCCTGTCCTACCATAGCTGACACAAGATCGGATGGACCGCAATCTCGCGAAATTATGGCACGTACTGGTATCGGCATCCGTCTTTTCGTATATACACACCACCCCCCGGATTGCTTCCTACCATATATATTCTTAGTTGTAATCTTATTGTGCAGCTTTGTAGCTTCAGTCCTCTCGCAGTCTTTTTGTACCTTCTTCACTCTGTCCCCAGCCGTTATTATGCTCAATAGTGCCTTTTTGCTGATCCACGATGTACCATTACCACTGTCTCCCACACGTATATAGCGGTGTTGTATTTGTTACATTGCATCCGGGTGCATTTGTGCGAAATTGGTCAATTCCACTTTTCCTCAACGCGGGAACATGACATGTCCTTTCAGCGTGGATAGCTAGACGTATGTACGAAAGGCTTTACAGCATAAGTCCGAACCGAATCAAGCAGCTTCGCATTAACCCGACTGTAACTCGTGTAAACAAGGTTTGCCGCTTCAGTGGAGGGGTAAGGATCTGATTTTCGGGCACTAACTAGACTTCCACACATATGGGCGGTTGAGATTAGGTACCAGGAATCGAAAATTCATCACACAGAGAAGAAAGTAATAGAGAAAAGTAGACTCTGCATCTCTGCTTCGAGAACCTGGTTGCGTCGAGTAGCTTCTATCCATGCGAGGTAAGCTCTGGGAACAGAAAGAACTCCTGCGGGTTGATCCGCAACCATCTTCGCCGTGTTACTCAGAATTAACGACATGACGCCTGGGCAGACATGTGTTGACAATGGGTGAGAGCGTTCCCAGCCTAACACGATGCTGAAGTCCTACCTCCGAATTCCGCTCTATGTACGTATTTACAGGACCGGGACCTGGGGCCAAACAAAGTTCAAGGGAGAGATATACTGGCGCACCCGGGTACACTTACATCCACTCTCACAGCAGGGAGAAGCACCTTAAGGTTCATTGATTACTCCGATGGTGGTGAGATAAGGTTCGAGATGGACGCGAGAGAGCTGAACCTTAATAAATTAGAGGCTGAGAAGGTTGACTCGAAACCTTGAGAGTTACCTTCTGAAGATCGCGGAACATAGTTGTGGGCCAAAAGAACTTTGCCTGCGTGCGGACCAGTTCTCATTCCTAGGTCCACATAGGTAAGGCGTGAGAGATCTCGAGTTCAGCAACGGCTGGGGATTTTCATCCTGCCATTGAGTGAATCACGGAAGAAAAGAGGGTCACTGTTCCTGGGAAGACTTTCCAGGACGACAGTGTCTCGAGGACTTTACTGGCTTCCTGAGGAAAAAGAGGCCCTCGGTACTAAGTGCTGCATTGCGACAACATCCGAGCTCGTTACAGGCATAGCTCCCACCTATTCTCCCCTACTTCCCATGCCCTTCCGTCCTTGCTCAAGTATGCAAGAGCGTCACGGACAGCCCAATCGCCCACCCGGTCCCAACGGGAGTCGCTTTTTCGCAGACGACCGTGTATGTCCTTGACGGTTGGGCCAGGCGGGTGAGGACATGTTATACACCACGGCCCACTTCCTCCGTTTAGTTCGCGGAGGGGCCCGAAGGTTCCAGAGGAATGGGGGCATCTAGCCCTCCTGTGCCATTCCTTCGATCTGTCCATGAGCGAGATCATCAGCTTCTCAATCGCATTCGCGAGGTAGGATGTTGTCAGGGATCCGTAAACTTCTTCGTCTGGCTCAGGCTCCGAAAGACTGTCTGTATCCAGTTGATCTAGGTCGGATAGGTCTGTTATATTCGCCGAGGAAAAGATTCCAGATTCTCCTGAAGCCTGGGACGCCCAGATTTGCGAACGGAGAGGTGCTTGCCCCTTTGGTACAGAGCGCTCTCCGGGCTGCCAGATCAAGATAGAGCCCTCCTCACGGAGTTTGACAACTGCAAACTGGAAAAGTCGCTTCATCTTCGCTCTGATCTCACTTTTGTCGTTTAGAGACGCAGAGGACTTTCCCTTCTGGCCAGCTAGGTTAGCAGCTTTTTCTCGTTTTCTGATCTCCATTTGAACAGTTCGACGGGCTAGCAGCGCCAACTCCGGCACTCGTCTGAGGTGAGATATAGTGTACGTGGATGGGATAGAACTATCCTCATCATTTGAAGCCGGAGAATTGTCCATGTAATGTTTGACATAGCGCTTGAAAGTGTCCGAAGTGATTTCGCGGGTACGCAGACGAGAGGGATGGCGGAACTTGACCAATGGAGTAGATTGTATTGGAACTTCTTGGGCTGAGGCTTGTGGAGAAGGACTTGGCAGTGACACTGTTTTTCCTGGGTCTTGATTGAGAGGGGATGTAGCGTCGAGAGAAATATGGATTTTAGGTATAGAAAAGGGTGAATCCCCGGAATAGTAGGTTTTGTGCAGATTGACGACCTTACAACGATGATAGCATTCGTCGTTCGGGGAGGAACAGAGCTCTGCACAGTCTCTGAGCAGGGGATGTGAGGCCATATTAAATAACACACCTAGTGCATCGACATGTAATTGTCTCTCTTTGCTGGCGAAGTATTCACCGATCTTTCCTACAGCAGATACGACGGATCCGAGTTGGGCTTGAGGCGCACTGTATTCCACAATTACATCGTCTGGCCTATCTTTCGTGGGAGCAAGGGCGATTTTCTCGCGCTTAGCCCTACACTCGATCACGCCTGTACCATCATCCACTGGAGTACGAGCAGCTGAGCTGGGTCTTGGCCATGGAGGGATCAACGACCTACAAGTATACCATATCTTGTCCTCTGATACATTAATGCCTACGACCAATCCCACGAGACACAAGGTTCTACATGGGACGCGTCCTAGCCAGTAGAACTTGAAACCTAAGGTTGATAAATAGCCTTATGAGCGATTGATACAAGGTAGACGGCTGCTTGCTCACCATCATGTGCTGCTGTCATGGTCAGAGCATCCCTGACGAAACACGAGGCTGTAGCTTCTTTTCTGAGCGTCCATGCATATATTTCTTGGGCAGTAGAGGTGGAAGATGAGTAAGATGGTGAACCCGTTGTTGACATAGACTGTTCAGAGAAATAACCAAGAGAACCAGCTTCAGACAAGTCAACCAGCGCTAGCGTGTATTGGACCACAGTACAAGGAGGAACGGTCACATGACGACGGAACACAAAATAGATTTTTTATCAATTAGAGCGCGTTTCACCAAGGAACGCCGATGACTCCTATACTCTATATTATTATACAGCTGGACCTGTGATTTAGCTCATTCTACGCTCAAATTCATGGCTCGCGGGTCATAACGGCCCAGCAGTTCATTCTCAATGAACGTAGTCCTAGCCATTCAAGTGATTACCCCTAGTAGCGAGCCCAGTGAAGAACGAAAGAAATGATGCTTGGTACCTGCTGAACAGCCGAGGACTACTCGAGCGAGAACAAAAGATGGATATAAACGGGCCTAATGTTCGATGGAAATCATAATGATAGTCCCTGATCGCATGGCCCCCCTCTTCAGGGCACAAGGTGAGCAAAGACGAACCCGAGCCAAGCTAGAGTTATGATCCAACGGCACAAATTCTCCTGATCATGTAAGGGCTACGGTCTTCAACAAGTCGACCCCCGGGTTCCTTGCTGTCTTCCCATCCCCGGTGTTTTTGTATGTAAGGTTTCTTCGCAGCTCGAAGAGAACCATGGAACCCGAGGTGCTCTGGCATTTTCTGTCCAGGATGCAGTCTTCTCGACACAGGAGATTCTGTGGAAACGGACCCCAAGCGGACTTTCCCGCATGTGAAAAGCGGAGTGCCAGTCATCTCACCGACCGACACAACACCCAAGTGTTTACGATGATAGGTACATACTGAATATTCCTTTGGGTTGATTTTGAGTCTTGGACCGTTCATTGAGACGGTAGCCTCGAGCATAGCCTAGGCCCTGCTCAATTTGTGATTCTAGCAGTACAGATCGTTCGTAATGCTGGTTGCCTTCAGCGCAGCCCCTAGTGAGGCGCGCATGCTCCATGTCGGCGGCTTCTCGCATTTACAACCGCACACCGTGGTCGATAACGGATCAGAAATTTTGGATTGCACTTGGACTTGCTCGACTTGGCAGCCATCAACGGGAGCAAGAACTCGTCCGAGTCCAGCGTCCTCGGTTTGGTATATCGGTCAAGGGAGCAAGGAGCGCCTGTTCCAGTTCGCCCCAAAGTCGATCGATTTCTTTTGGGTAGAAAATCGATACCGCGAACAACCTATGATTAACAAACAGAGCATGAGTGAAATGAATAACAAGATGCATCACATGGTCCACCTGGTGCTCAAGACCTGGAGTGTCTCTGTAGAGTACAGTGGCATTACGGTGCGAATGGGGTATTCGTGTCTTGATCTTAGAACATGAATGCCAGATCTGGATGATTAAATAACATCGTTTGATGAACTGGGTGAGCGAGGGGTGAACAAAGCACCCTCATCAGAAAAGTTATCGAGCTATTCCCAAGTTCAAGGCAGATGGGAAACGCCGCTGCTTTTTTCGCAACCGAAGTGAGTATACATTTCCGAGTACAGAACCGAGTGGTGCCTGAGGACCTACTTCAATGAGAGATTAGTGAAAAGAAAAGAATTCACAAGCCCTCGTCGTTATGGATTGAGGTAGCTGATCTGGCGAAGTCGAGAGGAGCCCATGGGCCTCGCGAAGCTGCAAGATCGAGTAGAAGACAGTGGCGGTGCGTCGCTGCAAACGATTCTTCTGGATTCCTTCGGGATCTTCACACGTAGTTGTCCACCAGGGGTATGCATGTTCATGTATGTTGGCTTTCTTACGTTACATGAGATTCAAGGGTGCATGGCGTCGAGTGCCACCAGCGTGGGACCTCGTTCGGCTGTTATTGATTATTCTCAAGATCCTAGGTTAACGGCAATGAGTTGTCAAAGGTCGACAAAGTCCTGCCTCCACGGCTGAGAGATGACGGCGGTTCGTATCCAACTATGACGGGCATCGCCGCGGTAGAGTACCGTATCGGAGGATGAGGCAAGACTGATGAAAGGGCTAACCAGATAAGACACGTCAGTAGGAGTCTGTGAGTAGGCTATCGCTAGAGAGGCCCGTGTAATCCAACTTAGCGAGCTCTTCCATCAGAGGACGGCTTTCATAGACTGAGTCCTCGGCTTTCAGAGGTGATACTGCAAGCACCTCGGAAAATCGAGAGGACAGTGCTCCTCAACGGAGGTTCTGAGATCTGAGCCCGCGGTGCTCACGACAGCCGGTTGGTTGGTCCAGAAAGACCACTTGCAGACTACCCACTAAGATCAGATGGATTCAGATTCAGCCGACAAGATTCCCATCCTCATCGTATCCGCTACTGTTCGAGAGTTGTGAACGGATGAGGTAGGTGGGGAGGAAGAAAGTTCGTTCTCACAGAGCGTCATATATAGAACTGCAAGCGTTTACTGATGTCAGATCGAGTGTGAGCGATAAAAAGAAGACTTCCTGAGTGTCACAGGAAGATTGCGTGAGATAAGAGTCGTGGCCCGTGGGTGTTTCCCAAATATCGGAGAAAGGACCGACACGTAACACTTTGCAGAAATGGTGTTGGAGATGATCTCTACTTCCGACGACATCAATAGCGTAATCCAGAGGGTATAGGCGATAGGAAAAGAAAAACAGGGTGATTAATGGTAGAGATGATACATGCGTGTTACATCACAGTGTCCGCACTGCGAACGCAATACAGATACATATTAAGGATTTCTGGTTGAAAGGCAGACATATTAGACATATCCGTCATACAAAAAGGTGTGCCTCAAGATTCATGGATAAACGTACATTTGTGAATATTTCCTGGGCTACAATGTCCGAATCTTCCCAATGACAAACCATATCCGCCCTGTTAGCTCACATATTCAATATCGTCCAAAACTCTTGTGGTGAATGTTTATACATACCGGCCACCTTGTCCCAGGTTCTCGTTGATCTGGGTCAACACGATGTATTTACTGTGACGGAACGCGTCTATCGTCAGAAAACCTGGCGTCATTCCAGAGCCCAGGCGAGGGAACTCACTCACAAACCAGTTGGTTGTATCTCGAGCATACGTTTCTGTATTTGCTCATTTTGTCAGCTGATACGGTGTAACGATTAACGCTTTGCAAGGACCTTGACAGTTTCCCCGAGATCCTTTATCCATGTCTTGACCCGATCTCGGTCTTTCGGGTCTGGCCAAGAAGCAGACTGAAGCCTCGTAGGAAGTAGTTTCTTGAGATACACCCGTAACGACTCAGCATCAAAGGTAGGTCGTGGTGTTGGCGATGGTGCAGCAGATCTAGGAGCTTGAGGAGAACGCAAACCGACGGAGGAGGTGGAGGACATCGTCATGAGTGGCGAAGACATGTTACATGTAACATTTCCATATTCTCCGACTAAAACGTGACTGAGAGGTCTCTTGATCACGTCCTGCTCGAACGCGCTACATCCTCAATCCGTTCAGCTCATTCTCGGCACTCTACTGGTTATTATCTTCTTTATAACCCATGTCTACCATCTCGTTCCCACAAGAGAACGCGTCGTCTTCGTCTCATGACGAGGCTAACTATTATGGCCAGCCAGGTTTCGATTCTACTTCGTCTTTTCAGATGAATCCACTGTCCGCTCATCCACCACGGACACCAAGGCCCTCTGTTGCAACTGCTTCATCTCATGTGAACATATACGGGGGACCTATCTACCAAGAAAAATCCGAAAACGGAACGACGCCGCCTGAGGACGAGCCAGAAGACGATGATGTCTTGCATACTCCGACAACCTCTATACGTAAGGAAGACGTATGGCGCGATATGTTCTTGACAAGCAATGGTCGAGATAAAGCTTTCGTACGACAATTCGCTTATTCCTCCAAACGGTTAATAATGACCAAGTACTGCAGAAACTGATACAATACTCTATCCGAGTATATCTGCTCTTCCATATACCTCTGACCGGGTCAAGAATATTCAAGAATCAAACCCGCCCGCCATGGGAAATCGAATTCGTCAAACGACTCGAATCTACCGCCTCTGGGATGTCTTTTACCAGGTTCATACCCTCTTCATAGTTTACTCTAGGGTCCCAATAACTGAGTCACTACAGGAAGTTCCTCCTACTGTTCAACTGGTTGGCTCCGCTCTCCACGATTAAAACACAACAGACCACACACATATCGTCTCACAAGAGTAAAGCACCACCGAGGACTTTCCTACAGACGCTGATGCATGCACCCCCACCGGTGCTGCTCGAACTGGTTCAGGCGATAGCGGATGATATTGGGACTTGCTCACTCATGGGATTATTGGGGAAACGAACTGGGCAGAAAGCCGGCAAATTTGCCGACTGGTGCTGGTTCTTCGCGACGATTGTCGGTCTGGTAGAAAACGGACTGGAAAGGCAAGTAATGGACGGTCGCCAGCGAGAGGGTGAGAGCGTTTACTTTACTTACCTGCTCGAGAGCTGAGCTTCTACGTTGACAGTGCAAGCTCGACTGTACCATGAGTCGATGAGGGGAGCAACTGCAAAGTCGAGTGGTAAACTATCCAAGCATGATGAAAACGAGCTTTCGATTCTTCGAAAACAGGGATATTGGCTGGAAATCACGAGGGCCAAGTTGGCGATGGACCTGATATTTGTTTGTACGTGTTCAAACCCCTTCTGGAAACCTCCACTCAAGCTCTAACCGAACTCTACAGCCTATGATTTATTCAGAATCAAACGCGGGAGCAAAACTGTCAAAGCTTTCACTGGTTTAGCGTCCGCGATACTCAGGTGAATGCTCCTAGGCTATACAACAGGTGATGCGAACAGCTGATCTGATTTATCCCCCTTCTCAGCTCCGCCAAACTGTATGAGCGTCATAGAACATCCCTGGCAAAGGTGCAGAGTACCAACATTATGTAGAGGCAGCTTTATGGTGGCTGTTGTGGTACGCTGGTGTTAGATCTTTTGAAGTTGTAGGGGCTGCGTCAATATTTTCTCATTCACATCTCACATTTCTGCGCTAATTTTCTCGTACAATATCCATTTGACGTATAAAAAAGAGATGGTATGCTATGCGATGAACCCAACGAGTTTGGAGCGGAATGTGCCAGTTTGATGCACGAATTAGACGACATGCAGGTGCACCGAATCTAACCTCACGGTTATCATCCCTAACTTTTGATTGCACTAGGCAAAAGGGGTATCGTACGGGTCAGTGGTTTCGAGATTGTGCCTTTCTCCTGTCCGCCTGAAGTGACTCAATCTGTGCCTCGAGCTCAGCGACCTGAGAGCGTGCCTCGTCGAGATATTTTTCATGGACGAGCGATGACTGGGTGAGCTGTAGCGCCTAGAGCAAAATAGAATGGGTCATAAGATTCGGGAGCCAGAAGAGCGGGCACAATGTGATGGTGGGGCGGGTTACCAGATACACAGCAGAGCCGAGGAGGGCTATAGGTACCATTGCTGGTACGATATCGGCGTACCATTGTGCGTGAGGTGACTTTGGTTTGGTGGACTGGGTGGACTGAGTTCGGACAAAATGACGAGTAGGAGGACCGAGAAAGCGGCGGAGAATGAGCATGATGGGGTCATGTGCCCGCCAAGTGCGATCGAACGAACTGGTCCACCTGGCAGTTGCCACGGGCTAGCCCATCGGGCGTCAAGGTAAAGTACGCTAAGTCACGTGTATTCATCGTAAGTATATTCGCTCTCCTCACTTGGCTGGTTCCTCTGTGATGGATTTTGCCTCTCTTCCTCGTACTCCTTCTGCTTTCTTCAAGGATCTACCAATGGACCATCACAATGAGAAGTCTACTCGTCCATCCTCATCAGCTTCTCCCATCTACCTTCCCTCATCTCCTGTCCTTCTCCCTCAGTCTCCCATTCATCTCCCATCTCCATCTCATTTTAACCAGCCCACCCCTCTTTTCATCTACACACAACACCAAGCCACCACCTCCAGACATCGCCGTCTCCGTCTAGCACATACCCTACAACCGTGGATACCGCTCATCCTCTATGTGATAACCTCGCTCGCGTTCGTCGTAGCCATTGCATGGTACAGAACAGAACTTTTCGTCGGTGAGTTCCTTTCTTTTCTTGGATTATCAACCAGAGAAAGAATATATGTTTATGCCCATCTGCAGCGTTGGATCAATTATCGCTTTATTTGCAACGAGATCCCCAGTACGGTTATGCCGTTCTTTTCTGCCTCATCTTCCTCACCACTATCCGTGAGTCTCTCCTACTCTGGTATCTACGTACCTATCTTTTGTATTCTGACTGAGAAAGTTAGCCCCCATACCACTATACTCGACACTAACCGTTTTGTCTGGATATACCTTCGGTGCCTGGACTGGTGCTGTGATTTCCTATTGCGCCGCCTTGACAGGTGCCGTTGTTGTGTTCATCATCTCCCGGACCTTGCTACGAGAGTGCATCTCTCGATGGCTCGCATCGACAGTGACCATCCGCCGCGTTGTTCGCGCCATCGAGAAGCGCCCGAAGCTCCTCTTCCTCGTCCGCCTGGCTCCATACCCGTACAACGTCATGAACTGCCTCCTCGCGGCTTCTCCCACCCTCACGTTTGAAACTTACACGCTCTGCACCGCGTTATCTTTATTCAAGGTTATCATCCACACCAGTCTCGGCGCTTCTATCCATTCGTTCGCAGACTATGATGCCGCACACAAGGCACAACAAGACGACGATGATGCTTCAAACGCTCATTCGCTCGCGAGGATATGGACCATCTTCGGAGTTTTGCTTTGTGTTGCCATTTTTGTCTATCTCTCTATCGTGGCTCGGAGAGCCGTTGATGAAGAAATCGGTCAGGAGGACAATTCGACCCATGCAGATCAAGATCTCCTCTTCCTTACTGATGAGCAAGGCGATCTGGAAGCGAACCTACGGCCTAATATGGCCCAGTCACCGCTGAACCCCAATCCTTCTACGATACCATTCCGAAGAGATGGACCGGCGTGACCACGCTACCCTCTCTTCGACATCGGTTTGGTACTTTGACGATTCTTGTTCACGGTTCTCATGTCCCTCTTCCTTCCAGTTTCTCTTCTCTTTCTCAGTTTAATCTCTCCTTGCCCAAGATCCTTTCTCTTGCACTCTCCCCCTTTCTCGCTTTGCTTTGGATTATCTTGAAGGGGTGCTTTATCTTCTGCCACTGTCGGCTATCGAGATCCCCATGGACAATACAGAGTAGGAGACAATCGGACTTCGAAGTTAACAAATCTTTCTGTTATCTTACAGATATGTACTATTTCTCTCTTAATCCATCTCCTTTCCTTTTATCTCTCGGTTGTAGTTGATAGTCGCTAAGGATGGAACCCCGGACTCGTTATCGTTTCTCTCTCTCTCTCTATTTCTCTTTGATCTCTTTCTTCACTGTCCTTTCTCGCGTCTCTATCCTTTAGTCTTCGATTTCCAAGTAAACTTATCTGTTTTCTACGGATCCCTGATTGCGCTCTGATCTATTCTCACGCTGGCCCACAAACTCGCATCTAAGTCGGGGCTCGAGATCACCCACTCTACTCCTTGACGCGTCTCGGAGCGTGTTTTCCCATAAGAATGCATCCATCCAACAGAGTCAAAGCATCGGTCGGTATACCCACTGGCGAAGTTGGAACCCACCCGAAAATGGAACGTTTCTCAAGGTAACGTATGTTTTCCGTCGGTACCAGGTCCCGCCGACACACATATGAACATACATATCCACTCAGACATGTACATGTCCGTCGTCCCTGTCCGGATTGTTGAAAGATCCGTGTCTGTGACCATCGATCAATGTGGGCGAAGTTCTGAACTTTGAGTAGTGACTTACCCCACCCCTCGCTTGCTTCTTTTGCTCTGAAGAACTTGTTTTTTTTTTTTTCTCCACAAACATGTCGATGTCCCGAACAGATAAAAGATAAAAGCCAACCGACAAGGATTCCAAACCCATGATCAGAGCTCATACGACGGACGAGGTACTGATTATTATTGTTCGCGTTAAATTCATAATCATATGACCCTGTGTACTCTACCCAGGGCGCCGTCCCGTTCGATCGCGAGGACTACAAGTGGCGAATACATTGCTTGCTGTTTTCCGGATTCCATCTCTACGGGTCAGTGAATCCCATATATATTATATTACCTCCGGGGGGGTGAGAGGCGCAGACCGAAGGGCTCATTTCGACCACTGTTGGCTGGAAATGGGTCTCCTCCAGTACGGACAAGTAGTAAACTCTGAAGTCTGTCGGAACGCGATCATTCAGATTCGAACTCGCAAATCCGCCGTCGCTGCTGTGATTCAGAAGTTGTAGGACTCAACAAGAAGAACCATGATAGAGTAGGTCCATTATAGTGCTTCTCTCGTTGTTCACCCCTTCGATGCTGAAATGAATCCACCACATCGAAAGAGGGAAAGCTTGCTTATCGGAGTTGCACTGGGTAAACACCGCGGGGTAGGCATCGGCGGCTGGAGCAGTTATTCCTAGCATATGAAGGTTGTCCAAGTCAGGTCATGAGTCCAATCAGAGGTAACGTTAATGATGTGGTTGTTTGAGCAGCGTTTGATCCATTGGCATCGTCATGAAAGGTTGCGAGACCGAAACCTTCCTTAAGAGCTGCGAAGGACCTCCTTTGAATTCTGGAGAGACCTCGGTACAAGTGCAGGGTAGCAAAGAAGCCTTCATCATCATCATCATAAATTGTCGACGCCCTCAACCTCCCTTCTCGAGGGTTCTTCTTTCTCTTTCAAAGCTTATCAGCAACCTCTAAAATATATTGATGATAATGTTATAAACGCCCGTGGTGGAGAAACTTTTCAATGTAACCGTAAGACGCCCGCCGTGGGTCCTCTTCGCCTCTGCATCGTGTGGGTTGGGGACCGAGCAAGAACAGAGAAAGGCTCAGGACCTAGACCTGGGTCACACATGTACCGAAGTGGTCGCCCGAGGGCTGCCAGTGGGAGGGAGTCAACCGAAAGAAAAAAGAAAATCCTAGGAACGGTGGGTGAGGCAAATGAAATGTTTGTAGTCATTTGGCTTGTCGAGTATCTGAATCGTGGGAAGGGAAAGACGAAGAAAGGATAAAGTTGGGAGTTAGCACTCTTTTAGCGCTGCGAGATGGCATGGTACGTCCGTCGATGTTACTGTAAAATCTGGATGTGGCGGATGTCTGCGAACAAGTTGTCCTACAGAGGGTCGCGGTGACCAAGACCCGTAAGCGTCGAACATATGCTTCGGTCGATCTCCTTGCTTGCGGAAAGAAGTCGCTTCGAAAGGAACGCAAACCCCAAACTCTGTAAGCTTAATTTCTGACCGATACTTGTAATTACCTAATTTACATAACCGAGCCCATCTTGAATTGATTTCTTTTGGTCCGAAACTTGTCTTGCCGAAAAAGGGTCCTTAGTCTTTTTTTACTTCCGGGGCATCTCATGATCAATTGAATGGTTCTGTCAATCAGCATGTGGTTAGTTGTATTTTTCTTTTTTTCTTCCCTTTACCTCCGTTCCGAGGCCAGAGTAAAACGCCGATGGTGACTGTGCACTGTACACCAATTGAAAAGCCATATACACCGAGTCGGGGGAGATGTTCGAAACAACAACGATCTCTCACACGCTGGCTGGCTGTTTCGATCAGAGAATTCTGTTCTTGTTCAAAGTGGTTGGCTCTCTGGATTGAAGAGGAGGGCCACCATCTGGCCTTGATGATTCAGGATCGATTTCGGACCTAACGTACTACAACTGGTTCGACACGTATGCACAATACCCATCAAAATCATAGGCCCCCAGCTCAAAAACTCCATGATAAACTCCGGATCTGGTGGTGGCATACGATAGGTACCCTGTTGCATGCGCGCTGCGTCTCTCCTCCCGCAATTCACACGTATGGCCCACCAACACATGTGCGTCTCCCAAGTTCCAGTTTCTCGACCAGAAAACTCATACCGTAAACGCCTTTCCCTCTTTTCAGCCTAATGGGCGTCGTGATCCCCAACCCTGATGCTGATCGGGACACTTACTGTAACCAGAAAATGATGATGTAACCAAGGCACGCACCAAATCCAGACTCGCTCTCAGGGGAAAAAAGAACAAGGGACAACGGAGGGTATGTTTGCGGAATACGGCTTTTTATTATTTCTATCTTCTTGCTGATCGGTGTAGATCGAATTCGACGCCGGAGGTAAAAAGCGAGGTGTTGGGTACAAGACATACAGCTAACCTTTCCACTGTCCAGCGCGTACTGTACCTCAGCGGAATCAACTGAGCACCTCTCGGACCAGGAGAATTCGTCTCCGAGACACAACACAAAGTGAACAAGCGAAGAAAAAATCCCGAGTTGTGCTTGGAAAGAGCATGCTCAACCTCCACCGTGCGTCGTATTTAGATTCTTAGATGCACAATCAACTCTCGGACCCATTCCGATCCTACGGACCCAATATGGCACATTGCCATGGGTGGGTCTCATCAACCATCTTGAAAGCATGCATCACCGCTTAGAGTTAGGATCGAGCAAGTAAAGCCACGATGAGAGAGGCTCTGGAGTCGACGAAAAGCACAAGGATAGGACAGGTGATAGTCATGGATAACACTGCAAAATAGATAATGTCCTTGGGTCGTACGTTGCATACTGTAAACAGTGGAGAACATGTATGAAAAACAAAGCTCTAAGCGATAAACTCGGTCACCGACGTCTGCGGCGACAATTGGGGTTACAAAAGAAAAACATGAGGAAGCAAAGGAAAGCAAGGAGATGACGATACGAGTGACGAAACGGCTACTACTTTGATAAGAGGAGAGAAAGAAAAATGATGAAATACATACGCTTACTTCCAGCTAGTACAAAGATTGAAAAGATTGGGGGTTGGGGTATAAAAGACGATTCTCCAGAGATGAGATATAACTTGAAGAGCGATAGCAGCGAGAGATTTCGACGAGGGCAGAGCAAAAACGACGATATTCGAACAAGATCAGAGAAAGAAAAGGAGAGAAACTAGACGACAACCACCGGTACCAAAAAAAGCCTAGGGTATTTTTTTTTTGTTGTTTTTCTTTCCTTGTGGGTTAACTGAAGAAAACGAGGAGAGCGACGCCAACGGAATGTGTCTAGCTTTCTACAAGAGATGATGATGATGGATTGAATCAAATGTTGCCGGCTGGCTTGCTATAGTGTGGAGGCAGATGCTCGTTCATGGCAACGTAACCGTAATCAGGTGAATCTGGATAGGCGAGGAACGGAAAGGGTAGATTGATCAGTCCCACATCTCATCGTATTGCCCGAGGTTGCCCAACGGGACCACGAAAGAGCCTATCTCGGGGAGAACAACTCACATCGATGGACGTCTGCCTCTCCAGGAGTCGCATAACTATCTGGAGTATGCGCTTGCGAGGAAGACGTGTGGGACGCGGCAGACATGGACGACGTCGAAGTTGAAGACCGGATCGGCCGGTTGTTGTTGTTCCATCCGTCACCATGGCCGACGTCTATCGGATAGGAATAGTCAGTCGTCTGACTCTGGGTCTGGTGAGCGCCAGCACCAGCAGCACCAGCAGTACTTCCGTCAGAGAACTGATACTGGTCCACGGAGGGCAGCTGGATCATGCTCCTGACTCGAGGAATGTTGTTCGTGTTGCCTGAATGGTCGTCGTGATCTACGGGAGGACTCGTTGACGGCCTGCTTCCCGAATCAGAGTGATCGACGTTGTACAGTTTTGGGTACGGGTTGACGACTTGGCTGTGGCCGCGACTACGACCCACTCTGAGGGAGTTGTACCCGATTTTGGAGGATGAGTGAGCTCGAGCCGGGGAGATTGGCCTATGGTGAGCCGATCCCGGACGGGAATAATCATGCATTTGGTCGTCGTAGTGCATGGACGAGACCGAGGAATAGCCAGTAGGTGGCCGACTATCAGGCGAAAGTGAGGAGGCACTGTGCTCGGCCGGCAGAGGAATGGCAGCGAAAGTAGAGACGTAGGACGTATTGATCGTAGGCGTCGGCCTCGCGTGCCCAGAACTGGGGTTCAACAAGGACGAAAGGCTAGCTCCGTTCGAGTGGCTCTGACTCTGAGAATTCCAAGAACCATGATCGCCAGGATAAGCGTAGCCTCCTGAGCTCAAACTCGAAGAACTTGAGTAATGTGGGAGTTGATGCCCGTACTGGGATGATGTCGGCGAATCTGCGTGGTGCAGCGAATGAGAAGAGCCGTTGTACAAACCGTTCTGGGAGGGAGAACCATCTGGAACAGTCAGAGGAGGAAGGTGGTGGTGGCGATCGTAAGAGTTGGCGCCACCACCAGGCCCCCAGCCACTGCTACCGTTGGCCATGGGGGAGAAGGAACCAGGAGCAGAAAAGCCACGAGCGCGACCAACTATCGCATTTTTATGAGGCAGCGCACTGGCTGGCAAAGACGGATTGCTGCTGGCGACAGCAGAACGAGGGGTCATGCTCAAGGCATCGACCGTGTCACGTTTCCTGCTCTTGGGCATACGAGGAGGGACTCGTCTTTTGAAGTTGGCTACCAGGTCTGGCGGTGAGTTGCGATTTAAGGTTGGATGCGCTGAATGGAAGAGGTACAAGAATCGTCAACGATGGAATTTTTATACGGCAAATAATATATATATTCGAGGAATAAAAAGGGGAAGAAGACTTACACCAGGTGCTGGCGTCTGGATCGTCGATGGCTGGATCAACGTTGCGTAAATTTACTTTACGCATGAAGCCGTATATCTGACCGCACAAGGTAGGTGAGCTAAGTCGTGGGACACGTAAAGGTGACAGAGAGGGAGGTGAGGACGTACGTTGAGCTGGCGTGAGAAACTGGCAAAACGCGATTGGCGATACACGCTTGGAAGGACGTGTTGGGCCAACTGCTCTGGCCTCTCTACGATGATGTGCTCGCCTTGAGGATCCCATCGAATCATATGGTGATTTTCAGTACGCTCAAGCAGACTGTTTACAAGTAAATAAAAAACGCGATATGTTAGTAGATGAAGCGTTTGGTGGCGAAGAGATCTAAATGATGTGACGGAGGATAACTGACGCATAAAGCTTCGTGAGGAAAGTTGCTTGAGGCTTTGCGTCGATTTTGGAACCAGGAGAGCCTGGAGCGAGACCATGAGCGGAATGAGGAGGGGTGTGAGGAGCGAGGTCGTTTGGATCGTCAGAAGTAGGACTAGTGTTTGCTGTACTGGAGGCAGTAGGGGCGTTTGAGGGAACGAGATGGGAAGAGTAGAGAGGTTGAGAGGGGTAGTAGTTCGAGTATGGCTCCTGCTTTGGGTATCGTTGGTAGGAGGGAGGATATAGTTCAGCCATAACTCTCAGCGCTGCGAGGTCGGACAGACAGAGGTCGTTCACCGAAATCGACTGGCCCTTCTTGAGGCGACTTCCATCCAATTAATATTACCTCCGCAATCCGATCTCAGATCCACACCCCAAACCTTAATCCCTTTTTTCATCACTTTTTTATTATTCATCTGCCGTAAGCCGCTTTTTCACCACAAACACCCCAGAAAATATTATATTTTGGTCCGATCCCTGCTCCCATACCCTAAGCCGACCCTTCTGTCACCGTTTCCGACACAACAACACATCATCTCGTCCCTTTTTGCAAGGGCGAGTCTCTCCCAGTCCATCCAGTCCTCGTATTTCCCACGTAGCGGCTTGGCTCTTTTCCGTCTGCCCTTTGCCATATGACCGTGGGCTCTCTGTGCATTCCTCTCGCGATACAATACTGTGCACGGACAACACCGTCTTCATTGACTTACTCCGACCGATGATAAAAAGTATGCTGTGGCATGGTTGCAACTTAGGCTCAGAGACCTCCGCGTCCGAGCCTCCATGTGCGCGGCCCATCGTCTTTCCAACAGAAAGCTGATCCTGGGGCTTCTCTATTACGATGTGCACAGCCCACCACATCTGGAAAAACAACTGCCATTATCGCCAAACTCTTCGTACCGGTCAGAGCCCCAAATAAGGACCATCATTCCAGAGTTCCATGTTTTCTTCGAATTCAAGGAAAAGGGGCAGAATACCCACGGAGTACTGCTCTAAGCATCCAGTGCCACCAACAAAAGCAAACCGTTGAGGCTCTGCTCCCTCGTTGAACTCAAAATCCATTAGTGGTGACGCTTGTTCTTCTCCTTCTCACCTACTCCCTACAACTCTATGTGTTTTGCCTCTGTGTCTGTGCTATCGAAATCATAGCTCGTGGCCCTCCCTGCTGTGCAATCTCCACCCGTGGCTTGATCGCCCCACCAGAGGAGATACACGCTTTGTACTGCTTTCTTAGTCCGGATCTCCTTGGGTCATCGTGACTTAGCACGGCCCATAGGTTCTGTTTTGTACTGCTCTCCTTCAAGTTTCTCTCCTTGTACGTGCGAGATTGTGCGCGTATCACATACATCAACACCTCGGACAAATCCCTTTCCCTTTCCACTCAGTGGCTTACGATCAGATCCACGATCCAACCACCACTGGCCGTATCTCTCCCCAGACTTTTACTCTCTGCGTTCCCATCCTTGTCACTCACTCGCACTTGCAACGGCGATCTACTATATTGTAGACGCGTTGGTTCTCTATCAAGCAGAACTACACTCACCGTGACTCCCACGCGATGCTTGTGTGTTCTATCCTACCTGTCTTCGGGTCGTCACGGCATCTTGCTCTTTTTCCCACTGATATGCTCGCCGAGAGAACCACGAATACAGGGCTCTAGGCCCATTGCTCGAGCTCCTTATCCACGGACTTCTTTATTACTTTTGCGTATCATATCGTTACGCGTGGATCTCACAATACTCCCCCTACTTTCTCCGCCCATCAACTTTCCTACTCCGTTTCAATCGTGCCATGGTCAGAGACTGTACCTCAGGGACCCTAGCTTCAGGTGCATAGTGCGCACCCACAGGTGTGGTAGATATAGTGACCCGACTCCTACTGGTGCGTGCAATCTCACAGGGAGAAAAGGCGTATCATCAGATCGTGATAAGACTCATCTCTAAGGCTATGGTAAAAGTACAAAAGAAGCTCAATCTATGGTGTAGTATGTAATTATCAGATCATCATTGCAGGGATAGGGAGAAGCGAGAGTGAAAGAGACAGAGAGGGAGAGAAAGAGGTACCAGATGGAGTGAGAAAAGGGAGTGGACGAGGAGGGTTCGGGTTGTGGGGGTAAAGGAGAAAACGGAGATGAAGAAAAAAAATGTGATGAACAACATAATGAACACAACGTTGGAAAGCCTCAGCAAGCAAAGGGGGGAAAGCGAATGGAACCATATATCCAAACCATGCAAGTTATTAATTTCTTTGAGGAAGATGCCGTGAGAAAGCGAGACCATGGGGAGACAGACCAGATCGACAGAGAGAAGAGAAGAGAGGGTTCTGGGAAAGCATGAGCGACATAGATAAAAGAAAAAGAACAGAAAAAAAAAACAAGAAAAGTAGCGGGCAACAGCTCAACCGAGAGCAGGGGAGAGAGCGCAAGAAATACGACAAGGGGATGGGGAAAAAGGAGAGGCAAAAGAGATTTGTGCTTGGATCCTGTCCTGCGCTTGCGATAGAGTCCAAAGTTCATAGCCAAGTTAATGTGATGGTCCGAGTGACTGGCTAGGATGCGATAAGAGGCGAGGAACGGGATAGGACCCAACGGATATGATGATGCACCCAAATGATGAGGATGGTGATGCACAACAAGCTACCTGCCACAGGTCCATAATACTCAATGCAAAAACTCCACCATTGCTGTTCTTGCATCGCCACGTCGAGGTATTGCGGGGAGAGAGAGATGTGGGTGGTGAGAGCGAATATGATCAGAAAACATAGGAAACGCGGGGTAAAAAAAGACCACAAAGTCCTGAGGGGGTAGATCCGCATTAGGAGGGAAGTGGGTAAGTCTCAAGCATCCTCATCGTAGTGAAGCGTCACGCTCGAGAAAGCGCCAAAGAGATCAGCATCGGCGGCGTCCATGCCGTCGTCAGCCGTCAAGCCCGGTGTACTAGGGCTTGGTGTAACACCGGCCCCAGCGACGCCTTGTATTATCTGTTCGTCCAAGTGCAACGAGTTGGATTCTTTCATCTGGCGGAAATTCACTGCGTCGATGCCGTTTGATGATGATGGGACGATCTAACAGGATAGAAAAGTGGACCAGTCAGTAAATGATGGTCTTATATTTTGAAAGAAACGGAGAAGCCGGAGGAGCGGGAGGAAAGACTTTCCCAAGAATCAGCGAAGAACATATCACGCACGACGAGAAGAGGCAAATGAAAAAAGAAGGATGACAATCAAGAAGAATAGCAAAGAAATATTAATCACCGGTGGTCTTGTGTTCCTCAACAATCCCCAGTTCATCTTGGAAAACCATTTATGGCTCTTCACCTCGCTGGCACCACTCTTGCTGCCCAGTCGAGTCTTTTCGTTCTTGTCTAGCAGGCGTACGATGCAATCCTTACCAGGCCTGTTGGGTGGAGAGGCAGATCAATAAGTTTATCGATGGGATAGGAACGATCATGTGGTGATCTTTCCAGATCGGAAAGGACCTACTGAGAAACCTTGGGCGTATCTCTGAAATGAACAGAGAGGTCTCGGATGTTCTGAAAGGTCTCGTTGCGATGGTGACCCTTGAAGGGGGTAGTCGCGTACTGTTGGACGCAGCAGCGAGGTAGATAGAAAATTTTCAAACAGAAAAAAATCAGAGGATGAAGGCTTTTTTACACGGATAACCCGACGACGTACGATCATCTCGTAGATGAGGATACCAAGGGTCCACCAATCAACGGCAGCGGTATGTCCCTGAGCTGCAATCACCTCTGGAGCAATGTACTCTAAAGGGATTGAATCAGATGGTCAGAAGTGCTACCATCAGGATATATGCAGGGACTCTCACCCTCTGTCCCGACGAAGGAATTGGTCCTAAAGTTTGCAGTACAAGACATAGTGTCCACCAGAGGCATCTGCGGACGTGATACTCAGAAACAAGCCACCAGCGGCGAGGCCATCAGATTATTCCTCCTACCCCGTTAGTTACAGAATGGACCATCCCTGGTTTACTTGTCGTGTCCCCAGATTGTTTGGCTAGATCAAAGTCTGATAACATGATATGTCCCGAGTGGTGAAGGAGTATGTCTAGAGGAGCAAAGCATTCGAGAGATCAGTCCAGTTATTATCGACAGTGGAGGAAGAGGTCCGACACATACTTTCCGGCTTGAGATCTCTGTAGATGAAACCCATCAAGTGAAGATACTCCAAAGCAGCAACGACCTCTGCAGCATAGAATCTCGAGCCGTCTTCCGAGAGGCATTTTCCGGGTCTGGACTGCAACGCCCGGAAGAACTCTCCACCCATGCAATATTCCATGCAAAAATACAGATAACCCTCCGATTGGAAAGAATGATGCAGTGTGACGATGAACGGATGATTGGAGGAGGCGAGAATTTCCTGCTCTGTGAGAGCACGTTTGATCTTGTTCCTTTCTATCATCTCTTTTTTGGAAAGAACTAGAATAGGAAACGAAGAGGGTGTCAAAGAGATGTGGATACGAGATGAAATGTTTGGTCGTGCTTTCGCCACTTATGACACGCATGGAACGGAGGCGGGAGGGGGGGAAGGGCGCGAGAAGAACACTGACCTTTCATGGCAAATAGCTTCTCAGACTTTTTCTCCCGGACGAGATAGACCCGCCCGACGTCTCCTTTGCCCAACAACTTGATCTTCACGAAGCTAGATGGACCAACTTGTACCTAACATAGTAGCCCTGAGTTTCTTTCATGGTGAGCAAGAGCTGTGATTGCGGGGCGTACCTGCCGAACTTTGATGGAGCTGCTAGAGTATGTCCGTCTGAATGCAGCTTTACCAGGACCATCTGGTGAAAATTTAGTCGGTGGCGAAAGCGTAGAGCCGTAACGACCTCTTGAGGATCCAGAGGATGTAGTTTCAATGGAACCAGAGCCATTAGAACCATGCGAAGGTGCAGGTAGTGGCGGTACTGTGTTCGATGGCGCGAGCAATCCGTTTTTGGTCGTTGTCGGCGAAGATTTGTAACCCAGAAGACCTTTGGCATTGGGTGCAGAAGCTACCCGCCTTAAGAACCTAGACGCTGATGCTCCCATGGACTTTGGGGAGAGAGACTTGTTGTTTTTTGGAGTGGCAGTTGGCGAGCCAAGTCCAAAGGAGTGGGTAGAAGGCCCGGCTGTCTGTGGCCCTGGGGCGGCATGACCTGTATTGCCTCGAGAGGAATTAGGCCGTGACAAAGAGAAGATGTTCTTGCGAGGCTTGTCAGACTTTGTCCGTGCGCGGTGCTTCTGGTTGGATTGCTGTTGATCCGGTGGGGGGAAAGAGGTGGAGGCAGCGCTGTCATGAGGGCTAGCGTATGGGGTCCGTACAGACGTCCCTGCACCTGAATCCTGACTCGACTGGGTACTATTTGAGTTGTACGACGACCTCCCTTCGTAATATGAGGCACTAGGTATCTGCGGTTGATTGTGGGTGTGTCTACGCTGATTTGGAGATTGCTGTGTGTCAAGAGTAAGAGAGGAAGAGGCTGAGGCGAAGGACGAGAGCTTCTTGGATGAGCTGTTGATACGGAAGACGGACTTCCAAGATGGATTTGGAGAGTGAGGTGGAGAGGAAAAGGCAGAAGAGAAATGAGTGCCTAACTCAGCATGGGAGGAGGAGGGGGCGATGGGCATTGGAGGTTGCAGTTGTAGTAGCAGTTGGGGACAGCTGCCTCTGTTCTCAGTCACGCTTGCCCACTCAAATTTCTTGCTGACCAAGATTCTATCGACATGAGCAGCGACTACGACGTCCTACCACTTATCCATACCTTTCTCCCTTGCTTCCAGCGAACACATAGGTCATTCTCAAACCTGCGTGCTCGTCGCCTTATATCGTGCACCACAAGTCCGTGCCGCTCTGGAAAACTACATCACTCCCAGGAACTCTTCTAGACTTATCCGCTTTATTTGGTGCCACGAGTGTTTCAGCCAGCAGTTCCGTTCTCACTGGAGACTCTGCATTCTTATACCATAGCAGAACTGTCAAACGGTCATCTCAGCCGGTATGTTAGGAGCGTGGAGGGCGCATTGGTACAAATATCAAAAAGTTCATGAGCGCACATATAATCGCGATGGGTCAGGCACGGTCAATGTTTGTTGTCAGTCGCGATCGTCATCCGTAAGAGCTGAACTCGAATGTCTCTCAGTGCCGCCTATGAACATTGCAGCATTGCCTAGCACGCGCACTGACACCCTCCCTACACGATTTATGCTGAGCTTTTGGCTGGGACACCACATGAAAACAACTGACGGCGGAGTTGAATTAACTAGACTTGAAGGAGAAGCAGAGATGTATGCAGTCCGCCCTCGACGGATCGGAAAGCTCGTGCCGCTGAACTGATGCGTTCACATATCTCTCCAAGGGTGAGCTGGTGTTCAGAATTTAAAACCTGACTGCTTTTCTTCACACCCGGCCGTCATCTCTCTTCCCCACCCACCTTCAACTCATCCTGGGTCCTCATAGCCACTTCGTCTGCCCCAGATATGGCAGACTCCTCCAGCACCAGTTACACACAGACCACGCCCTTGCTGGCTGAGCACCGTCAACAGGGCAACGCTCCGTACACGAGAACTTTGAGCAATTCATCCTCCTCGCTTTCTTCAGATTCGACGACATTGACCGGAGATTCCCATCCTTCTGTGGATCCTTCGGTGCCATTGAACAAGTTCTCTCGTTCTGACGTCATCTGGATTCTCGCTGGTCTCTGGAGTGCTGTATTTCTGGGTGCACTGGACGGTTAATATCGATCCCTGGATGCTCTGCTGTTAGGGTCCTCATTTGTCCACACAGGTACCATCGTCGCAACCTTGTTAACCCCTATCGGTAGCTATTTCAACAAAGCTAATCAATCCTCGTACATTGGCACCTCGTACCTTTTGTCTGTCTGCTGCTTCACTCCACTTTATGGTTCGTGATCATCTTCCTCGCACCAGCTAAGCTTCTGAGTTCAGGTTGCATTTGTAGGGCGGCTTTCCGACATTCTAGGCCGAAAAGGTGCTATGCTACTTGGACTATCCCTGTTTGGATCCGGCACCATACTTTGTGGGCTCGCTGGATCCATGGAAGCCCTCATAGCTGCCCGCGCATTAGCCGGCATGGGCGGTGGTGGGTGAGTCTTCCAACATCACTTCTCCCCACACCCTATGCCATCTGACTTCTCTCAACTCAAACTCGCAGTGTCATGACCGGTAAGATCTCGGGTTCCTCCATCTCCCCATGATCTTCATCCATACTCGTTTACGGACTTTATCTGATCGAAACGACAGTCTCCAGTGTAGCTGTGACTGATCTCATCCCATTGTAAGCTTGATCCATGATATATACCCGCCTCGCTTTGGTCGAACCTCATTCAGTTATGTTGTCTGACACCTCCTTCCCTAATCCAGGAAGCAACGAGGCCTTTATCAAGGTTTGGCGAACGTGTTAGTCTGTCTATCCATGCTTCCTTGAGATTATCTTGCCAAACCGCCGTTCTCATCGCGAGATTTTCTTGCACCGTGCGCGCAGATTATTTGGTCTGGGTGCTGGACTGGGCGGCCCCTTAGGAGGGTGGATCAATGATGTTCTAGGATGGTATGTCGTGTTTCTTCCCCTAGCCCCTTCTCTGTAGTATGCCGTGGCAGCGCCAAACTCGGATCTGAATTCCTTGATTACAGGCGCTACGCTTTTCTTCTACAGGTAGATGATACTTCAAACGGTCTATCAGTAGCAATGTCGAGTTCTGAACTCACACTTGACCCTTCCTAGGCGCCAGTGCTGATATTCTCCTTCGTTCTCGTTGCACTCAAGGTGAACATCAAGCTACCTCCAGAGGTGGAAAATAGTAGTTTCAGAGACAGGGTTCGAAGAATTGATTTTCTTGGTTCCCTTACTCTGGTAGGAACAGTGGGCTGCCTTTTACTGGGCTTCAGCCTTAAAAGCACCGAGGAATTGCCTTGGTCAGATCCCCTCATATGGGGTTTATTGGTGGCCAGCTTCGTCTGGGCGTGTCTTTTCATTCTAGTGGAACAAAAATACGCACCGTATCCGGTGATGCCCTTGCGTCTCATGCGAAGGAATCCTCTTGCGGTCTCCTTGTGCAACTTATTCGCGAGTATGGCCGCCTTCTCCATGGTGTGTAACTCCTCTTCTCTCACCACACTGCATTTCTCCCGAGACACTTGTCGCCGTTTCGCTCACTCTTCATCATTTATAGCTCTACCATGTGCCCATGGTGCGTTTCCACGATTGCCCCGAGGTCGTCTCACATAATTCGTGCGCTGATACGATGCGAATCTCTGATTTTTCAGTACTTTTCGGCGGTCAGGCTGGAGTCATCTACTAACTCTGGTGAGGATCCCCCCATTGATTTATCCCACCCCATCCAAGAATCATTCGTCATTCTCCGTACTCCCCGCAACAAATTGCTGGGCCTTTCCGTTGAGTTGCTCTTGAGCTGACTGGTCCCTTGATCTTGTATCCATTCTCACAAGGGATGCACTTGTTACCCCATTCCGTACGAGTTTCATGCGTTCTTCCTGAGATTTCGCATGCATGGGATTAATGGATTGGCGTGTATGATCAGGTTGCTCTCTCTGTAAGCATTCCCCTCGTATTTTGCCATATCCTTTCTCATGTTCGTTCGGATGGTATAGACGGGAAGCGTGTTTGCAGGATGGTCAGTACAGTTTACACCCAGCGAAACCAGGGATGCGAGTCAGGGCTGATCCAACTTCCGATGGTGTCGCTTTTATAGGATCATGAGGAGGACGGGAAAGCTTTACACGTTGACTGTGATCTCTGCCTTGCTGTCCGTGCTGGCGAACGTGTTGACTTCACTGTGGAATGACGGCACGTCCGAGTTCCATCTATGGTTCGACATCGTCCCTCAAGCGTTCGGCATGGCCAGCTTAATTACGACGACATTAATTGTCAGTCTAGTTTCTTGCTTCTTTGTGGGCGCAGGAGGTTGACCCTGCCTCTATCGTTCGCAGGCTATGATAGCGAGTGTTAGAAAAGAGGATATGGCAGTGGCTACAGGAAGTACGCTGACTTCTTCACTCGACTCTCTTCGTCATCATACCCAAACCTAACCCCGCTCCTTAGTCACGTATCTATTCCGGACAACAGGCCAAGTTCTTGGGGTTAGCCTCGGAGGTGCAGTTCTTCAGGCTGTACTGATACAGAAGTTACACACAAGAATTACCGGTCCTGGCTCTACGGAGGTAAGTCACTGCTTCGAGGTGTTTATTGTGCATTTCCAGTCTTCTGATTTTGTCCTGATGATAGGTCATCGAGAGTATACGGTGAGCACTCCCACATTCACAGACCCAATCGATGATGTATCATTGTCTGCCGCTACCTCCGACTTCTCAGTTATCCCTATCCCTAGCATCCAAAGATCCTTGTTCTCTTTGGTGTTCACGACGCTGACGACGACGGTCCATCCCACAGCCATTCGACGTCCATTATAACCGAATTAGAACCAGCGTTGAGACAAGTTGCCATACAGTCTTATGCAGAAGCTATACGAGTCGTGTTTATCTGCCAGGCAGCTTTCGCGTTCCTCGGCTTCATTGCAAGCGTCCCTATCCAAGAGAATCCGCTCCCGTCCGTGATTCATTCGATACCCTCTTAACGGGACAAGGGCTAATTAAATCTTCCATAATCTTAGTGGAACACAACAGGAGCAAGAGGAGCTTTATCGACAAAACGAGAGGGAAGGTTCGTGTTCTCAGGAGGATTTGCCTCGGTCAAGGTAGCGATCCTCGAGAAGACTGAGTCAATCCGCGACATGGCGCTGCTTACACGCTCAAGCCACTGAAAGAGGTGAGGGAAGTGATATCTAATTTGCCCTATCATTATTCCTCTCTATCCAAGTGTACATATATATTTGCCCAAAACAATGTATACCTAAGAAGCTCTTCAAAGAAGGCCGCGCATAAGGCGACGATAGTAGTGGCGGTCGAGACGGCTTGACCTTGGAGGGTTGGAGTGACTGCATTTATTTGTACTTTGTGCAGCAGTGGGGGTATCAAACGAGGCGGGTCGAAGAGCTGCGGTTGTCCAAACACAGGAACAACGATGTCGTCACGTAAAAGGTACGAAGGGAAGAATTGCGATGCAATATATTCCAGGGCTTCGACAGTGTGAGGTTTACAGCGGGTGCTTCTCCTCTATCCATCGACTCGGTCTCTTCGCCACCGTCACACTAGCCTTCCTCCTCTCATTCATTTCCGCATCACCTTCCCTTCCTCTCATATCGTCCGCATAACGAGCACGATGATCGCGCGTTGGGCATGGCAGCAGAGTCGAGGCTGCGGTTACTGTAATCACAGAAGTGACAAACGTGAGGCCAAAAAGGGACGAGACGAAACGGCGTTGATTGAATCGGAGTGCTCGTGGAAGGAATGAGGCGACCATTCCAGAACAGGATTAAGGATGCTGTAAGTGTATATATTCTTCGCTAGGTTGGCGACGTTAGAAAAATCTTAGGTGCGGGTGGGCTTCTAAGGACGGATCAGAGCTTTTGCCAAATTTGTTATGACTGGAAAATTGGGTAGTTAGAGGCGTTTTATACGAGAGATCGTACAATAAGTTGCTCACTAGATTGTAACCCATAAGTGAAGAGGAGGCAGCAGCCGACGTCGAGGAGAGCGTTAAGAAAGACCAGACCTCCGACCCCAGCCGAGCCATTTTCGCTTCCAGACCATCACGTGGCGATCAAAGCCTCTCACTCTCTCTGACTTTCCGAAATCCAAAAAGTAACCTAATGGGGCCTCGACCAAAACTTCGTCTTTTGAAGGATATGCAAGCCCGCAAGGGCGTCATGGACAACGAACTTGCTCGCCGTGCATACCTCTATGTTGCACGGAACCAAACACTTCCGTCACAAATACGGCACCAGGCGCAGCTTCAGCTAAACACCTTCTCCAAGTACACTAGACCTACGTCGGTCAAGAATAGGTGTATAGAAACTGGGAGGGGTAGGTCCGTCATAAGTGAATTTGGACTCTCTAGAGTGGGTTTCTTGTTACTCTCCTGCACTGAGATATGTTGACACCAATCCCTCTTAGCACATGTTCAGACAACAGGCCAAGGAAGGCCTGTTGAATGGAGTCAGGAAGGCGTCCTGGTAATTCTACTGCGTTATTGTATTCTCGTCAGTATTCTATCCCTTACTGGTTGAGTATCCCGATTGAAGAGAATTTCGTGCCCAGTCCTAGTCACTGTTTACTGTATTTCTCTTGATCTCAAACCCCATAAATAATGCATTAGTCCATTAGTATCCAATAGTTCACTTCTGCAAAACCGTATGCGTGACAGCATATTGTTAACCACCTCTCAGAGAAAACAGCAATTGATTTAATCAAGCGTACACGAAGTAACAAACTAGATATAGCAACAAGGTCGTGGTGTCAATACCAAAGATTATGGTCGTTAAGATTGGGTCATATCAGGGTGACAAGTATTGTCATACTGTACAGGGAACCCAGGAAAGGCTGAGTGGTATGGTCTAAACAACAGCTGAGATTTATTGGCTTAGACTTTTGCGTCTTCGTCTGGAATCGCAGAACCTGAAGAGGGTGTCCCGTCGTGCAACCCACGGTTCATATCTAGAGAGGGTGAAAGTGAGTTCAGATCAGTCTACAAAGATACACCAAGACTGCGTGCATCGTCTGAACTGACCTCGTTCTTGGCGCTCGATATCGGCTTGTCGTTGCTCAGCCGTAATTGAGCCGAAGATGACATCCATGTCTTCGAGTGAGCGGCCCTTGGTCTCTGGAATCAGGCTAGAGGAGAACACGGTATCAGAATCAGGTGAGAGCAGATATGCTGGGGGTGCTTCGACTGCGACGCACATGGAGAAGAGTAGCATCGGACCAAGGTTCAGTGTTGCAAAGACGAAGAAAAGCTTGTAATGGATCGCGTTGACCATCTTCAGAGTTACCATAGAGAGATTGAAATCTAGAAGGCACAAACTGGTCGGGATTGATCGTCAAAATAACGGGAAGAGAATGAACGCACTGAACAACCACTGTGTAGCACTGGCAAGGGCCAAGCCGTAGTGACGAGTAGCAGTTGGGAAGATATCGGCGACATAGACCCACTATCCAGCCATTGAGCATCCTCGTTACACGAGACAAACTCAAGAGAAACGCACCGGAAGCGGGCCCCATCCCATACTGTAGAAGCAGACGTAGATGTACAACATCGCAGCCATCGCCTGACTGGCTGGACTGATAGCAAGAACCTGATCGT